>VWZY01011716.1:53203-88929 GCA_013399075.1 Chloroceryle aenea | reverse complement strand
CCCCTTTCCCCCGGCCTGAGAAGACCTTCCCGCGCCGGGCGGGAGGGAGAGCCCGCCCGGGATTCCCAGACTCGGCCGGCCGGGTCGGGCAGTGGGGAAGAGAAAGCGAGGGCGGCCGCTGGTCTCTCCCGCTGTGGAAGGGGAGCGGAAGGGACCCTCCCTCCGCAGCCCTTCCCCTCCGGCGGCACCGCCAGTCCTGGGCACCGCGCCCCGCCAGGGCCCTTCTGGGGCTAGCAGGTGTCCCGTTAGCAATACGCTGGTACTAAGCTCTCATGTTGTCACAAGCGTCCCAAGAGTCCTAATTCATTAGTTCACTATTTTTCCAGTTCAAAGAGGAACCCTTAAATAATACCTGTTAAAAAAAAAAAATACAACCCAAAAACATTAGAAACTGATCTGAAACCTGGGTATTCAACTGCAGTTGCTGTGTGAACTTCTCTGTATTTGCACAAAACCCTCTTTACCATTAGGATTGCACGTGCCCAGGGTTTGTTCATCTTCCCAGAGCTTGCAGCTTGGGCGGTCTCCCCATCCCTGACAGAAGGTACGCCAGAAGCCACCTGGCTTGACACCTCAGATTTTTGTCTTGCCTTCTTGAGGAGAAGATGAGGACAAAGCATAGGGTGCCTGGGGCAGTTGCAGAGCACAGCATCACACTCTTTGAGTCAACTCTGCACTGTGTCATGGGGTCTTCAACCTTGTCTGAGGGGATTGAGGATGTACACACCCTGGTCCCTTCACTCTGAAAGGCACAGGGTGCAGAAGAAGGAACATGAAATAAATTGTGGTTCAAATACAGGGAATGAAGGGTCTTGCTGCTCTGGGTGAATAGCTTCACTTCCACAGGCTGAGCAGCTACCTGAGGACATGAACCATACTTTATGGCTATGGTTCATGACTGCCTATCCCTTTGTCCTTCATGGGGAGGGCTGTATCACTGTGAGAAACAGGGAAGTTATCACAGAAATTATGTGTCTTAAGCAAGAAAATGTGACCTTTAGGTCACAGTGTTCACATGAAGCAACTCACAAAATGATTACTGGTTTGGGAGTATTTGTCAGCGCTGAGACAAAAGGGGATTTCTGTCCACACACATGATCTGTCCTTTTTCTTTTAGTCTCGGGAATAACTAGTAATGATTTTGTTTTGCCTGCAGTTGTGCATATTTTTGGTAAGGAGCATAAAGACTGCTAAAATCAAGAAGGATTTTAAAACTTAGAAGTTATCTTGCCATTTCAGATATTTCACAGCTGATGTTTTATTCACTTCTTTTTTCCTTCTCCCTCAGCTTGGACAAGGAAAAGGACCTATAGGCTGTCTCACCCCATTTCTCATCTCTGTCTCTTGGTTATTATTCTCATGCACCATCAAAAGTTCACATGGTAAAGTCCTGATTTTTAGTTTTCTGTCTACGCCAGTGAAAATTCATATTTTACAAATACACCTATTTTTGTATCTGCTTTAGTACCAACTATTTAGTTTCTAGACAAAACAGTCTTGTTGCATATGCTTATATATGTTGTATATTTTTGCCACCATATGAAGTCAAGATTCAAGATATTTTGGGTTTCTTAGTTGTTTATTACCATTTATATTAAGCTTCCAATTTTGTAAAACAAACTTTTATATTTGCTGCTAATCAGGGATCTGTAAGAGGTGGAGTAAGATTATAATTCACTGGATTAATCCTGACTTTTTTTCTGACTATTATATGGCACTGCTCTTATTGCAGAGGCAGTAGCACTTGTAGGGACATTTTAAATAAATCAAGGAAGCCAAGATTTTGTATTGTGTCTCTGTGATAGCATCACCTATCTTTCCTCCAATACCACAAAGCAAACATAAAAGATGATGTTGCATCTACCCATACTTCTTCATTATTGTCAGCATCCCCAAACTACTACAGACCTTTGAATTTCAGAAGCTGGATTTTATTTGAATTTGAATAAAAACAGACAGAAAGAGAAAACACAGATCTGCTGGACAAAAGTAACGTTACAAGGTCACTCTGTGTGTGTGTAGAGAGAAAGAGATGTATGTCTAAATTCCATTTTTTAATGGTTTCCCACCTTTGTACATATTTCTCAGAAACCTTCTAAAGCTGCAGTTGTTTTCCATTCGCCTGATCCAGGCCTCTGTATAGTTTGCTCGCTCTTCTTCCAAGAAGTCATCAGTTTCTGCTCCTGCTGCAGAGCCATACCTTGTCCTTATGAGAAGTCCTTACCCCACACCTGGTCTGCTTAGGAGCCTGCAGCAGAGCTCCCTCTCCCTCCCCTCCCACAAGTCTGGATATATCCAGTGCAGCAGCTATAACAAGGCAAGCAGAGAACTTTCCTTCTATCTGTCTCACTACGGCCTTTTAAATTAATGTAGAGGGCTTTTAAAAGACCTTAGAACACAGTAAAATACAGATACCGCCTGTCAGGGGCACATGATGTGTTGCACTCTGGGCATTGCATCTGAAAAGAATCAGAGACATGACAAGAACAGCATATAAGTTTTTTCCTCGTCACAGAAGATAAGGCCTTCTCAGAGAGGGAGAGAGAAAGTGTGTATTTTCCTGGGTCATGCTAGAATCATAGAATGCTTTAGGCTGGAAGGGACCTCTAGAGGTCATCTGGTCCAACCTCCCTACACAAGCAGGGTTATCTCCAGCTGGGGCTATGAATTAAATCAGCACTCATGAGCTCTGGGGAATCCTCAGCAGAGTCCAGACTGTGGTCCCTTTGCCTTCAGAAGTATCATGGACTACTGAGTCCCCTTCTTGGGGCAGGCAACCAAGATGGGCTGTGTGCTTTGCTGACCTTGGGGTTTGCAAGTCCATCTTAAACCTTTTCCAAAAAACAAAGCCTGATCATGATCAAGTAAAGTTCATAGTTTTAAGCTCCCAAGTTCTTCTTGCAAAAACATAGCGGGTAAATCCTTTACACGCACACATATTTTCAGGAATGAAACATAGGATTTTTCATTTAGGGTTGATTTATTCTTCTTAACTCATCCCTTTATTGGCATTTCTTAAAAATACATTGTTGAATGAATTAAGATGGTGTGACAAGCTTAAATTTGAAATTCATTGTTGTTGAAACCTGAATGTAAAAATAACATCATTTTTTTTACTTTAATTTCCTCTTTTTTATTAAAAATAGAAAATATATATTTGATGGAAAGTTATTGAAAGCACATTCTTGAACCCAAGGGCCACCCAGACACAATGTAAATATGTATTTAAGCAGATTTTTTTTAAAAAAATGATACTACGTATCTAAGCAATTGGAATATCTCCACAGGAATATTAGTTTTTCTGGTATATCATCATGTCAGTACAGATCTAGATGTATGATCATGAGATTACAGTGTAAGCATGTGAAGTGGCCACTCCTTTAACTTCTTTATCTCTCTTGCTTGAACAAATTGAACTGCTTTCCAAATTTCATTTTTTCCAGCTTCAAGCCAATTTTAGTTATGGGAGAACAAAAACAATTTTAACTTCCATTTTTTATTCACTTAACATTAATAAAGCTGGAAAATAGCAGTCCATTTGGTAATGGTAATCAAAATGGGCTTGCAAACCGATGGAATTAAAGTACAGTAATGAAAGTGCTGACAGATCTTTTACTGCAGTGATGGGAACACTATTTCTGCCTTATCCGCACTCTCATCTGTAAATAACGCTTCGTTCTCTTTGTGAAGTGTGGAGAGTGATTTATTGTCATTGTTAGCGTGGACAGGCAAATGACATAACACACTTCTCCAAATAATGGTGTGTAAGTGAAATCCAGTCTGTCATGAGACCAAGAATAATACTGTGGATTTTGACCTCCTTCATTTGAGGATCTCAAAGAGCTTTGCTACCATTAAATGTTGTCTGCTTATTTCTGACCCTTCTCACAAATGGGGAAACTGAGGAGCTGGCAGATCAAGAATACAAAACTAATATGTTTTTTTTTTACAAAAGTGTTTTTCTACAGATTGCAACAGTAACTGAATTGGGTGTCATATGACTGGATCACAGAAAACATCCACAGAAAAGCCCACCTTAACAGAAAGCTTTTTCCTTGGGAACTAATGACTTGTAAAGGCCCCGAAGATTGTCACTGGTCCAAATCAAGCTTTAACTGTGAAATCACACATTCATATTCCATTGATTCTTGCTGAAAATTGTGCTTCTGTGGTGGCTGGCTAATACTCTATAGGAAGTAATCCTGTGCACTGCTAACACTGGCTAATACTGAAGTTGGTGGTGAAGGTGAGTTTGGGGTACACAATTGCAAAATCCAAAGATCCTGCACAGGTCTGTAAACACCAAGCCCTGGATCCATGGACCATACTGTCCCAGTAAATAACCTGTTCTGATGGTGATCCTACAGAGTTCACCACCTTCTGTGCAAGGTCTTCCCCAAAGATAGCCAGATCTTAAAGATGTAACCACTGCTAGAAAGGTGGAAAAGGGAGGTTTCTATGCTGTGCATGCCGCACAGTGCCATTTAATACAGGCGTTGGTTACACAAGCACACTTGCAGGCTCTTACAGGACTCTTGCCTCCTTCAGCACACAGGCAAGGGCACTTCATTCATGAGCACAGGTATTATATTTCACCTTCACTGGTCAATGCTTAAGGCCTCCTGCCATATCCATTGTATGCTACTTAAACCCTGTTCTGCCGACAGAATTAATTTCCTCAGGAGATTTCCTATATATAGATAAATGCAATAAATCTATAATAGGTAAATTATTATAGTCACAACTATTCATTAATTTCTTTTCACAACGCTCTTCTGAAGGAAAGAAGTGTTTTAACCTTCATTTTATAGATGGAGTGTTACCAGACAAAATGGAGGCAAAGTCAAAAATAGCCACCACTGTTGGCTGCCCAAGTCTGAGCTGCCTCCAACCAAATTTTGGAATCCTTAAGAATGCTATGTGTTAGAAGTGACCTCAGCTTAGGCTGGATGGATGCTCTGTAGCTAACAGCAGGCTGTGCAAAGGAGAAGAAAACATGTGCAGTGAGACTCTGAAAAAGTTGCTGTGAGAGACTTTAACATTGCTCTGGATTTTTACCATGACAGCATTTACAGGGCTTAATCATGAGAAATCCTTGCCTGACTCCTCAAGCCACTAAATTCATCCACTTCTAAGTGCTTCAGGAATCAAGCTTGCAGAAATTATTCTCTGCTAGTCAGTTCTGATTCTTTATCAGAAAAAAAACCCAACATGTAACATATGAAGCTGTAAGGTAAAATTTATCCAGAAAATAATTAATTCCACATCTCTGTAAGCATGTATATATGTGTGTACAGATATTTTCAGTGATTCTAAAGGGAATGCCTCCTGCTGTTTATAACCCTACACATCAAACATCCAATCAAGAACCATGCACACTTTACCAAATTGCAGTTAATTGTAGCTGCTCAAGCTCTCAAGCCCCTGGAGGTCAGTGAGGCCACAAAGGTGCCTAAGGTCATAGGTTTGAGGCAATGGGAACAAGAGGATATGAACCAAAAAAAAAAAAAAAAAAACNAAAAAAAAAAAAAAATCACAAGCGACAGTGAGAATACTTGGTCAGACACTGCTTACGCTTTGACTTTTTCATTTTGATATAAATTGACATTGATTTTATAAAATATAATGATAACTTGCTAGTATGAGATCTTATCACAAAACTCAGCTAATCAGTCTTTCTTGGAAAATGGGAAGACACTACCATGGAATACATCTTCTGGTGTATGCAGTTCAGTCACGTGCTGACTAACAAGGCTTACATTACTTTGCAAGCAAGTGATCTTGTCTGACAGAATTCACATCACCAATCTTCCTTTAATTTTCTAAGAACCCGAAGCGCTTGTGTTTCACACACATTGGTACAGAAAACTTCTGTCACTAAAGGACTAACAAGAAGAACGCAGTAGGAATAAAGCAACCTAATTACAGAAATGCTATATCCATGATGACCTTTTTTGTCTTTTTCAGTTTAATAGAAACAAATTCCAGACTGGAAACAAAAGTACAAACATTTAACAGACAAGCACAGGGAATGTGATGGCCATTTGCTGGCATATGAACATAACTAAGAACTTCTGAAAAACTATTAAGACCCAATTCATTGTTTAAAGTGTGTTCTAATACAAGTAAAAATAGCCTTTCCTTGACAGAAACAGCACACTTCAGTTTGAAATTAGAGTGTCTGAAATTTGCTTTAGTCAGTATCTTACCATCAACCCAACAATTCAGGAATTGTTATCACATCACTTCATATTTCATAATGTAGTCCTTAGTTTTGCCTTGGTGACTTAGTTTTGATTTGATGCATAAACCGAATTTTGGAGGAGACAAAACCGCCTCATTATTTCATAATAGGTACCCACTTTGCACTGGATGCTCATGTGATGTGAATTGATCCAGAAGTTAGGAAGGTTAAAATAAACATATTTCAATGGGAAAAAAAATGGAAAAGACCACAGATGCTTATGCTTTACAGTTTATCAGTCCTTTTGTCAACAAAATATGCTTCCATGGGCATTTAAAACTCGTTTTCATGGTGAAGCTGTTGCACCTTAGGTCAGTTAGCTGCTAATTAAGATACTACTTAAAATGTATTTTCCCCAGTCACAGCGTACACATCCAACAAACGTATTCTGAGCTTAGACCAAGAGCAAATATTTGTGGTTTGAAGAAAACAAAGGGGAGTGTTCATATTAATTTATATAAACATTTGAAGTGACTGTAGATAATCCAGCATTATTTATTTTGACGTAAAGAGTCCTAAGCTGTTATAAACATCCTCAACGCAAAATTAGTTTTTATTAATTTTGTAAACACAAGATCATAAACAAATTTCTGTGGACAGTTAAATCAGGAGAATATTAGTCTTAGAAACCAATATCGCCTACCCTAGGGTGAAGAGCAAGAGACTTCCTCATAAGAAATTAGAAGATAATTTGTACATACCATTTTAATAATAAACGCTATTTAGCAGATGATTTTGTGTAGACTACAACAGATTTAGTTTTAAATATTCTTCTTTAATATGCTTTTCTAAGTTCAGCTCTTCTTATCAGTGTAAACACTCCCTTCTTTCTTGAAAGCCAGCGTATACTTGACCTCACCATGGTCTCATAGCAATGAATTCCACAGTCTTAGAATGTATTTTTCTAAAGCCTTTCTCTTTATCATTTTGGAATTCCCCTAATTTCAATTTTCTTGAAAGCTTGCAGTATAAAGTGACGGCATGGATATTAATATTTTTCCTTTTTACAGCATTCCTTATTTTAAATACTTCTATCATCTTCATTTTTATTCACTTCCTTCGTAAAATAAACAGTTTTCTTCCTCTCTTCAGACAGAAGTTTTACACTCCTTTGCTATTTCTTAGTCCATCTCTGAACATTTTGTATGTTTGGTTTATATTTTTGGGAGTGGAAAAATGAAATCTGGACAAAGAATTGTAAGAATAAAAAGAAACTATCTCCATAAAGCCATTTATAATATTTCCTGTATTAGTTTTCATCCCACTTTTTATATATTCAAATATTTTTGTTCATTATTTTTCTCACCTTTCCAGCCTCTGGTGTATACAGAGCAGGAGTTTTATCTAACTCTTCACAGTAAAATTATATTTTCTGGAATGGGCACTGTTACTATGGGAACTAGTAAGACACTGTACCAGCTGCATACCACTTCTTCCCACACGTAGCAGACACACATTGCATATTTTAAGTTTTCTGGGTAATTTGTTGGAAAGACTGGTCTTACCTCATCTCTCCTGGGTACATCAATGGGCATGTACATATAATCATAAATACTTGTATGCATACGCAGACAAAGAACTCATGCATATCCCATGCTTAGGGAAGCAGTTAAAAGTCTTTCTCTTGGGCAGCAGGTGTCCATTTTGAACACTAATTTTTGAAGTCTTGAAAAATAAATTCTTTCTAGGATTCTTTGGTAAAATCTCCTGGTTGAGGACCAAATGGGATAAGAATCCTCTTATCTTTGGGCCACTGAGCTGTTTTCTGTTTTGCTAATTTAAAATGTCCTCTACCTGGGTCATAGCCTGAGTTTCTGGCTTGCAACTCAGAAAAATGTCCATTTTTCTTTCCTTGAAGAAACATGAAGGCATCCCTACATATTCCAGGTAGATAGAAACCTGTTCTGCTGGCCAAAGCTTGTAGGCCTAATCCCTGGACCTCTGCCACTTGACACCAGTCAGCTAAGAAGTTTGCCTTTCAATTTTACTTTTCAACTCAGTTCTTTGGACTTCTGCTAAGTGTTAAAGAAAACAGCAAGTCTGCAGAGAGTTTTCTTTTCTGTCTCCTTGAACTGTATTAAGTAAAGAAAGAAAACAGTCACACTTCTCCATCAGTTCCCTTAGTACCAGAGTCACAGTCAACAGGCTCTTCTCCATCAGATTCTTAATTCTGCAGCCCTCACCTAAGGCAGAAGGTGGCACATCTTCCTTCTCAGCTTGGGCAGGGATTCAATATTAGTAAAGCTTTTGATATCCTCTGGCCCAAACTTTGTGTCTTTGTATAGCCTGTATCAAGAAAGGTCAGTGTCCCAATCTTCCTAAATGTTTCTCTATTACCTGATGACTCTTCCACAGCAGAGAAGGAGAATTGAGAAAAGGAGAGAATATCCATGGGCTGAAATGAAAATGGATTTAATGAAACAGCAAAACTAATCTCAATATAAAGTATACAAAATTATAATCAGCCCAGCAAACATACAGTGGTCAGAATAAAGAGGAAAGCTATCCTCAGAAGCAGGAGAAGCAAGAGGAGGAACAGGATCAAGAGGAGCCCAAGTAGGAGAAACTTCCTCCTTTATACCGGGCATGATATTTCAGGCTGGGATACACCTCTAGCCAACCTTGGTCAGCTGCCCTGGCTGACTCCAAACTGCTGATGGCCTGCAGACCACGGCTGGCCTGGGATTTTGTCCCAGCAAAACCAGGACACCTCAAAACTATTCTATTAATTTGAGAAGTATTTTATCCTGGTGAACTACATGGAATCTAAGCTAAACATGGTGGAAATGTCTGTAGGAATGTCTGTAGGATCAGCAATGCCAAACTTCATCTCCTAACAAGGAAGAATGGTAGCAAAATCTAACTGATCTGAGCACTTCATATGCACGGAAGAAGATCTCACTTTTGAAACTAACATCTGATTTTTATCATATAGTGATAGCATTTTTAATCAAGGGAAAGAAACCCCTGAAGCAGCTGTTTCTTTAGTTCATTCTATTGCTGAAGCTTCTCTGGGTACCAGCACATGCAGCTTACCACTCGAACTATGAAATCAGAAGGGACTAAAGCCTATACTTTAATGTGACACTGTTTCCTCCTTTCCACCTTCTGAAAGCACACTCAAAACAAAACCACAACATGTCGTTCTTCTGGGCTAGTCCTCTCTCCATGAGTGCAATCTGCCAGCATCTGAGGCAAGGGGCAGAAATGAGCACATCAAATGCTGGGAGAGTGTATTTTTCCATCATGTCATGAAACACTAATTTTACAAAATATTTCATTATTAATATTTAAAATATCCTCTGGTTGAAAACTTATTTTTATCAGCATGCTGCCCTCTGCTTGTTACTCCTTCATTGTACAAAGGTACTTCACAATGAAAAGCTTCTTGGTTTGATTTCTTTAGGTTTGATTTTTTTTTCTCCATTAATTGCTGAAGTGCAAATAACCTGTAGATCTCTGCTGAGATAAGGAGTAGCAAACGGAATTTTTGCTCAAGGCCGCTGTGTTCAAACAGACTTGGGCAGCTCCTACTAAACTATGTAATCAAGATTCAGAAAATGACCTTGCCCTACCTCTCCTTTTGAGCCCCTAGTAAGTGTGTGTTAGACCGGGAGTATGGAAAGTTAAGGAAGCTGCAGCTCAAATAAGTCACATGTAAGATCACGGATGAAGCACAGATGTCTTAGAAGGGTCACGGGCATCTTTCCTGTTGGAGAGAAAGATACGAAGCTGGCAATGAAGTTCAGCCAGGACCTAGATGAAGAGGGGGAGTCCTGATTCCCACAGATCATCTATGGGTCAGCATGAAATTGCTCATTTTTGGCACTGTGTTATCCATAAAGACTACCCCAAGATCCTCACTGCCAGTGTCATTTGCTGCTGCAGTCTGACCATCCCCGGACTTCCCCAGATGATGAAATAGGACACTAGCACAGTATACAGTTTCAATATGAATTATTACTTTGAGCTGGGGGAAAGTACTGAAGAGGATTGATCATGGACTATCTGGCAGACAGCAGCTGGAGCTATAGCATCAGTGACAGTCCTTCTTTAGCTCTTTGAACCAGGCTGATTCTGTGTATATACTTAATACTAATTTTCTTTGATTACAAAACTTCCTTGAGCTATCACAGACATCCTTCCCATCTTTCTGTCCTCATCTCAGCTTGAACTGGCTATGTGCCAAAAATGAAAACAACAGTCAAAATCTGTGAAGGACTAGTGTTGCAAAAGTCAGGGAGGGGGGAATTCATTATAAACTCCTAATAATACACAATTTGTTTCCTTCTTGATGGTGCGACTGGCTTTCATGCTTGCAACAGGAATCAGTGCTTTGTTGTGTATCATTCGGATTAATAGATAGTACATCTTTGGGATTTTAAGACAAAACAACTTGTTCCAGTGCCTTGCCTCTCTCACAGTGAAGAACTGCTTCCTTACATCTAATCTAAATCTACTATCTTTCAGTTTAAAGCCATTATCCCTTGTTCTATCACTACGTGCCCTTGTAAAAAGTCCCTCCCCATCTTTCCTGTAGGCCCCCTTTAAGAACTGGAAGGCTGCTATAAGGTCTCCCAGAGCTTTCTCTTCTCCAGGCTGAACAACCTACTTGCTCAGCCTGTCTGTCAACCAATCTGTCTCATCCAATCTGTCAACTGAATTTAGAAGTATGACAAATCAGACGCATTGTATTAAAACAATTAGAAGAACCACTGCGTTTAATTATAAAGAACGTCCTTATATGTGAGCTCATGATCAGAGTATCATTGTAGCATCTGTGCAATCACACAGGAAGCAATATATACTAATGGGTTTTCTAGCTAACAAAGAATGACACAAAATGCAAATCTCTTATTAATCTGGATTAAGCAGAGAAAACAAACTTGGTTTAAACCTAGTCTTATAAACAGAAGGTCTAATCCTGAGCCTGCTTATATGGGGGTGTTAAACTAAATACAGTAGAAATGGTGTGTTTGTTCAGTGGTGGAGAACAAAGCGGGAGGGAGCCCATTCCTGGGGAGGCAGCCTTACACATTGCCGGCAAGGGGGCTGCTCTTTCCAGTGACATGTGGGTCATGGGATCACACGCACAATTAATAAGCCAAAATCAACACAGGCAGGGAACATTAGGTTCATTTGTTTAATTATTCACTACAGGCGAAGTCTGTTGTTCATAAGATTTCAGAATCTGGGCAGCACTCTTTTGCATTGGATCAGTCCCCATTCCGATCTGCCTATAGACCAAACAAGGGAGGTTCTGATCCAAGCAATGGCCACATCTAAGAACTTTGGATAAAGTAGTATTTAGTTTTTGTCTAGGAGTTACGAACTGTCTGCAAGGTATTATGGCTTAAATTGACACATGCCAAAAGATCACTAAACTTTCAACAGCTGTATTATGTATCAAAAAGCATTTTTGTATATAATATTCATGAGAAAAACAATAATAAAGTCAGATTCATTCAAACACTCAGGAATTTGGCAAGAATTTTGGTTATTGTTTTTGAAGAATGCTTATGTCATTAAAATTTCAGCTTTATGTCCTTAACAGTTCAGCTACATGGAAACATTTTATGCAGACATGTCAGTGTTAACAACAATTTAAATGGATTATTTTATCCTATTCTGTATGAAACATTTAGAAAGATAAAGATGATTATTTTTCTATCAACAGAATTTGCGTGGCTGAAGAAAATTTTGTTCTGTGACATTCTTCCAAAGACCTGCATTCAGCTTACTATGAGCAGAAATAGATACTCAAACTTCAAAACCTGTGAGGAAATTCAACAGGGATCTGTAAGCCATCCTTAAAGGGTAGTAATTATTTTGCACAAAGGTAAATTACAGTATCATTTATCTTTGGACCACAAAATACTGACTAATCAGGATCAACACTGAAATTTACTATTTGTTTATTTTCTAGACAGAAGGTAAAATCATCTAGTGTCCCTCGGGTATCAACAGTGGCATTTGGACACTGAACTGACTCAATGTTTGTAACAGGAAGACAGAACTGATGGAGGATGTCAGGCATCAGCTTTCTACAGCAGTGAAGATAATTATTAGCCAGATAAAATTGTTTCCTACTCAAAATATACAGTAGGCAGAATTTAAAGGTAAGACTCCACACTATGTTCTGTGAACATATTCAGACACTTAGTGCATGTCTGGACATTCAGGAGTCCTGACCTCTCTCAGCTGGTCCATGGATTTCAGTATTTAAGTAGCTGA
This sequence comes from Chloroceryle aenea, assembly GCA_013399075.1. Classification (NCBI taxonomy): domain Eukaryota; kingdom Metazoa; phylum Chordata; class Aves; order Coraciiformes; family Cerylidae; genus Chloroceryle; species Chloroceryle aenea. The sequence continues at coordinate 76,451 of VWZY01011716.1, read as the reverse complement.
GCAGGAGCTTGCAGGCTCAGCACTTTTGTACATCAAGCCACCTGTTGAAGTGCCTAAATATAGTCCTCTGAGCTTTACTTCAGGCTTGACAACCTTGGCTATTAGAAACTGCTATTCCACCTCCAGCAGTTATTTGAAAAGCAGTTCAAGGATCCTGCGGGTCAGGAAATTAACAGCAAGGCAAGCCCACCTCTCCCTGCGCAGAGAGAAAGGCACAGCTCAATGAATTAGCAAAATAATATAATGAGATTTGGCAAATAGCTGAAGCGTGAGGAACCACCGTGTTATCACTTAGCTCTAAAGCTGATATCCAGCTGAAGCTTGTCGCTAAAGAGCTAATGTAAACTGAGCTGTACCCTCCTCTGTTAGTGGCAGTATCATGTTCAGGCTACCAAAGCATAAAAATCTACTTCAGTACCTAGTTCAAATGTGGAAACTTGCAGAGGTTCTCCAATAATGAATGCATCTTTCTGTCTCTCCTTGTAAACATTGATTTGTTTTGGGAACCTGCACACATATTTTAATGATTAAAATAAATTGTATAGTCTCCATACTCTAAATATATAAGTATTATGCACAGGAATGCTTGCATGTGACCATCTTTTTTTAAAGAAGATCATCACAGTGGTAGAAGTAGATAGATCTGTGTATGTAGCTGTAGTGTCACTGAGGAGACTCACAGCAGTGTAGTTATTCCATGGTGCCTGTAACTACACATGTAGTTATACACATGGTGCCCAGTGACAGGATGAGAGGCAACAGACAGAAACTTGAACATAGGAAGTTCCATCTATACATGAAGAGGGACGTCCTTACTTTGAGGGTGATAGAGCACTGGAACAGGCTGCCCAGAGAGGTAGAGGAGTCTCTGCCTCTGGAGATATCCAAAACCCTGCTGGACACATTCCTATGTGACCTTCTCTAAGTGAACCTGCCAGGAAGGTTGGACTAGAAGACCTCCAGAGGTCCCATCTAGCCCCTATCATTCTGCAATTCTGTGATTCCACTTCTGCTGAAGTGACCACCTCAGTCTTGAAAAAAAAGTGGTGGTTATTTTGGGATTTTTTTTTTTTTTTATATTGGTAGACCTTCAGAGATCTTAAATTTGTGTACAAGTGCAAACAGCACTTCTGCCATTTATGTGAACACAGTCCTTGGATTAGCATTTTCCACAAGATCATCAGGCAGCATCTTGCCAATAGGATTAGTTCACCTCATTTTCAGAGTAAGAAAGAAAAGATCTGTGTTCTCAGCACACTTGATAAGCGTAAGCAAAAATACCACTGAAGTACAATCACTTTTCCACCAAAAACTGTTTTTCTGTCCTGAACACCAGAGGAACATGCAACAGGATGCCAGGGAAGAATACGGTGTCATAAAAGGAAAAGCCATTGCAGTAATCAATGTGCTGCAGGGACTTGGTCAGAGACCACAAGTTCTGAAGAACACTTGCAGCCAATCTTGAGTAAATGCACACCAACGGCACAAGTACTGAGAGCTATTTCCAGTGAGATCCTTGAACCTTGTTTATGGCTAGCTGGCCTCCGAGAGCAACCATCAAGCAGTAGCTCCTCTATGATGCATTCACACACATCCTGTGCCCCACATACACCTCCACCATGTTACTTCTTCAGATCAGTTGCATGATAGCTTTGGTTTTATACCCTGGAGAAAGTTCTTCCTCAGAGACACTTTGAATTCACGGACAGATCTTGGACTCTTATACAAATAACTTCTTTGCTACTAACCTTCAAGTGTTAATGTTTTTCAATGAACCTTACACCTAAAGAGAAAAAAATGAGGATCACTCAGAATCAGGCTGCAGGACTTTGCTGTTGCCTGATGGATTGCAGTATACCTAGAATAGAGGTTTTGGTCCTATTTTACCTCCAGTTAATTGATTACCAATTAACTTGAGTTAACTGAATTCAATGCTAAGTGCTGGTCTAGACATGCCACAAATGTTTGTTCCAGGACATTCTGAAGAAAAGCCACAAATATTCGAGTCCTGGAAGGAAAAAATGCGTGGAATATGCAGACTAGCATTTGCAATTGTTCTATTAGGTCAAGTTAGCATTGCAATTACTGTGAGGTAAAAGGTACTGAAATTACTGGCACTGACATTACATAATAAATTTGGTGTTCCAGACCACCACTGCCAGAAAATTAATTCTTTCATGTCACTCAGAGCTGGTTGATAGATATGTGATACTTCACTGATCTCAGGGTATAAGGGTATAATAAATATGCAAATGTTTTGGGTAAAATAAACTTAGTTACACAAGTATTATCAACTTTCTTGTTTGTAATTTCTATGTGTTACTTAAAATACTAACAATGTATTTACATTACATCTTTGCTTAGGTATGTTAATTAACTCAAGTTTAACAGTCATAAACCACCAGGAATGTAATGAAGAAAACTAGTATTTGCTTTACTACCTTTTTCCATACTTTAAAATATTGATGTTAGCTCAACTTTTACATTCTTATGCTTTTCCTGTCTTCTAAGTCTCCCCTCTTTGTCTTCTAAAAATCTTTGTTCTTCATGGGTGGGAGCAAGCAGCACCACATCCCAACCTGTTCTAATTAAAGTAATATGAAAAATAACATTGTAATATTTCCTTTGACTGACATATTCTAGAAATAAGTGTTACAATCAAATGATAAGCCAGTTCCTGCCCCATGCACAACACATTTATGTTCTTAGTTGCAGCCTCCCACAGCTCTGCTGCCAGCCAAATGGGATATCTCATGGTATTTGCAGTTTACACCTAACATTTTATCCCCTGACATTCCACAGCAAGCCTCTCAGCTCCCTTGTGTTATGTGAAACAGCAGCAGCAGCAGCAGCAATCTGGCCTTTGACTCTGCCACAGACATGTAAATAATGGAGTTACACAGACAATCGAGAATAATTATCATTATGCTGCTACCTGGGGAATGGGCCTTTCAGACAGTCCCTTCTGAGTACAGAGAATAAAGGATCCCAATAGCAACCACAGCTAAGGAGCAAGGCACCTCCCCTCTACCATCCTGCACAGTGTTTTTAGGGTGGGAGCCAACCATACAAGCCTCATGCTCAGAGTACATGAGCTGATAAGTTTGGAAGGGCAGGCTACCAGAGAACCTGCCTCACATCCAGGCTGACCTACAATAAACTAACTTATATATGGATCCCGCTCGTGGCACCAACTTCCAAAACGCACTCTATTTCTTTTCTATACATAGGAAACAACTTTCCTACATAACACTTGTACTCAAAAACCTGTACATAAGTTTGTAAAGAAAGGGATGACAGTACATACAAAGACAATAAAATTCATCAGATGGCAAGGAGTAAGAGGAATACTACTCCATGAGAAAAAACAAGTTGGGAACTGACAATCACTACAACACACACATAAGCATCACCAACAAAAACCAGCCATGGAGCACCAGGTAGCAAAGGACAGAGGAAAGGCACAGGCTTCATCAGCACCTTAGTGAAAAACTAGAAGGTGAAATTAAAAGGCAAGTCTATAACCAATTCATAAAATACAGCAGGACTATAAACAAACATATCCGCACCTCAAACAGCAGCCTCCCTTCCTCCAAGCTTAAATATGGCTCCTGAGAGACACCCGCTCCGCCCTCCCCCCCACGAGCAGGCCTGGGGAGAGCAGGTGAGCATGGTTAGGGCCATCAAAGACTATCAGTGCCCTCAGGCTCCCCTGCCATCTGGGTGTGTCCTTTTCCTTATAAAAATGTGGGGTTGGAAGAAGAGTTGCTGGTAGTTGCTTTGGAAAAGTCTTCTGGATGTCTTCCTGGCAAAAATACTTGTCAACTATTGTCGCATTTGCAACCACTAAGGTAACAACTTACTCTGAGTTAATTATGGATTATAAATTTGTTGTTTTTAATATCTAGGGGATTTTGCCTGAGGTTTTGGAGTCTGTAAGCTGGGCTGATGTTAGAAAAAGTCTGTGTTAAGGTTCTAGCTGAGAAATATGGAAAAAGTGGATGGATTTCTAGGGATTGTAGATGTTTAAGGTAACTGATTAGGGGACTGATGTGGTCAATAGGAGGAAAAGATCCTAGATAGCAATAGTCTGTTTTGGTAGTTGGTTGAATAGTCATGTTGTGTTTTCTAGAATGCCAAACCTGATTGCTTTTGGCAGCAACTGGGATTGTGTGCTTGCTTGCCTCCTATAGATACTTTAGGCTTTTGTGAAAAACATAAATCTGGGAGAATTTAGCAAGCAGACTATAGAATTAGCGGAAAAAACCCCTCTGTTATTTTAGCAGTAGAAACTGAAGATGGGATGGAGCCTCTGGCATGGGTATGTGGCTATTACTGCTCTAGGAAAAGCTCTGCCCCTCTTGGGGGAAAATAACCAGGCAATCTTGGAAAAAGTTAACATGACGCTAGAGTTCTTGTCCTAGGCTTTCATTCACTCTCTTTGTGAATGAAACAGAAAGGAAGTAGAAAACAGTCTGTTTGTCTCCTGGTTTCACAGAACTGTAGAACAGCTGAGGTTGGAAGGGACTTCTGGGTCATATCTTGTTAAACCCCCTTGCTCAAGTAGGGCCACCTGGAGCTGGTTGTGTAGGCCTGTGTCTAGAGAGCATTTGAATAGCTCCAAGGACAAACAGGATTTGGCGTTAGTGCAAGGAGTACAGGTGGGTTTAAACTTGAAGGAGACCTCTGAGCTCCTTCCAAAATCTGACTTTGCATGAGGCCTCCCCAGCCCTTAATGATGGGGCAATTAGGGCCTATTAAGGCAACTGAGGCACTAACAAGAGGCTTGGTTTCCCCAGAGTAAAATGGTGGTCGTGAAGGAAAGATAAATGATGCTGATAGCTCTTCTTTCTTTTTCTGAATGTCAACTGAAATTGTGATCTAATGCTATTCTTTAGAGCTGTCAAGTGATATCTGTAATCTGGATGATTCTTCCCCCACTGCTACTATTCAGCCCATTGCTATGTTTCTGTAAATTTAGGGAGATTAGGCCCTCGGCATTTACTTATTACTAGTTTCTCCCTAGGATGTAAAAGTAAATGTGTTAGTGACTTTGCCTTAATCTTATGCTTTCTATGTGGTTCATATTAAAAGCCTGGAATCAAGGCCTTGTTCTCAAAAATTCGTTTCCAGCATAAAAAAAAAACATGGATATGCTTGGCTGTTACAACTTCCACTGCCATAATACTATACAGATTAACTTGCTGCTTTGTTCCTAGAACTGAATTTGAGACTGGTCTGCAAAAAACAAATTATTTTTTTTTAAAATAGGGAGTGTGAGTTTCTCATTGTCATGACTTCTTCTGTGTTTGGATTGGGTTACCTGTCTGTTAATCTTTTCACCATAACTAATTAGTAGTTGTAAAAGCCTTCACATCCTTTCCTTTGAACACATTTACCACTACATGTTGTTAATGGTATAACTGCTTTTCATTGAAATGTGCCTCTTCTCTGAAAGACAATAGGGACTTTGGATCTTTGGGTGTAGTTTATAAATGTCTTCATTCCTGTTCAAGGTTCTTACTCAGTGTCTGAGTTTGTCATCTGATAACTGTGCTTATTGTAGCTGTTGTATCCATATAAATACAATTATTGTTTGTTGTCTATAACTTTTTTTAGACCTTGTTGTACTCAGAATAACAGGCTGTCAGAATACAGCCTCCTGCTTGTATCTGGATTTTGATTTCCCCAGATTTCGTTTTACCTACAGAGTGGTAAGTTAGAGCCTCAAATGGACTCAACTCATTATGACTTAAACTTTTTTTTGAGAATGGCAAAAAAGATAGGTTCTGAAAACATGTTATTTCCTAATCATGTTGCTTTTCATGCTTAGCTTCATAACAATGCCTTACTATCAGTAGGGAATAGGGTCCCAGTGGTCTAAGGCCTTTTTCCAGGTGTGTGATTACAATATAATAGCTCAAACACAGAATGAAAAAAAAAAATAAAAGGAAGCAGATGCTCTTTCTGGAGCTCAGCATATAAAGGGGATATTTGGAACCTGTTACACCCTCAGTTGACTACTGTACAGTGTAGTAGCTTGCATAATCATGAGGCCTGCTTTATTAGCTTCCTTATTTAGTCCGCTAGTGCCTCTTCCCTTCAAATATAGGGAGAAATATTTTTTAAATTTGGATCTTTATGTGAAGATTTACGTGGTCCCAAAGCTTCAACTCCAAGACTGGAAGCCACAGCTTTTTTAAAACAGGTATATGACACCAAGGACAGCATTTAATGCACAGTACTTCAGATCAGTGAGATATGTAGAGTAGCTGCATGTGATAAGGCTGTAATAAGTTGTTCTTGTTTTAGATAAGCATCATTATTTGCCAATTATGAATTTAATACAGGCTTTATACAGCTACTGCGCTGGGAAGAAAAGGAACCAGTGAGGCTTTACTCTGCAGAAGGTGCCTGATTTCTTTACTAGGCATAGGGTGCCACCTGCAGCACTAAACTTGCAGCTGCAAATGAGGTACAATAAAACTGTAGCCATAACTGAAGTTAATGTAACTTGATTATTTAAATAGCATAATGGTCATATCCACAGGACTGAAGTTAAAGAACCTTTAAAAAAATCAAGGTGTCTCTTATTTGCCTTTACAATATTACTGAGCAATTAACGAATAATCAAAATGAGTAAACAAAATTATAAAGCCAGCACATAATTTAGTAAGAAAACATGCAAACAAAACATGTTTCCAGGTGGGATATATTCAAACATAACTGAAAATGTGTAATGAGTGTCAAAAATATATTGCAATTGATTTATTTTAAGGAGCTCTTAAGGGTCATTTAAGATTCCTTAAGACTTAGAAATTTATAATTTGATTACTATTAATTTAAAAAGTGTATTTGCAAATATATCATAAGTATTCATTACTGAAATGGATGGAAACTCCTTAATTCCTAAATAGTTAGATGGTATCTGAGCTTTTAATGGATTTCATAGCTGTTTGTCTCTATGTGGAAAAACTATCATCCCATGCTTTCATACACTTGAAATCTGAGGAAATTGCAGCCTATTACAGATCTAGAATTTAAGGCTTGCTTTGAGATGTTTCCAAAATCAATCTGTAAATATTTTAAACATATTTTATAACAGAGTAGTGCATGCGGTTATTGAAATCATCTGCAGATGGAAGCTGATCTTTCAAGAGCTTCAAAGAACAAGAATTCTGCAATGAAAAAGGCAGGTAGCAGCTCTGGCACCTTTAGAGTGGTGCCTTGCAACCATCATATCGCTGGCATTGGATGCAGAGCTGAGATGTGCCTTAAAAAGGCAAGAAAGAGCACTAAGGTGTTATGTGTACATTATGCTGTAGCTGTGGCTCCCAGGTACTGGCAGCATATTGCTAAGGATTTACACAAGCTGTTACAAGGAAACTACCAGGCTAACCCTGAAAAGTGCTGGAGGCCTAGGGAATTGCTACAAGCATTTTTGTTTTATTTAATACCAGCCTGAGTTGTACACAATGTTTAAAGACCAAAGGTTGTTTTATTCTCAAGGTACAAGGACAAAGAAAGCGGCCTGTATTTGACCGAATAGGATCAAGCACATGAAATACTCATTTTTGGAGACCTCATGTTTGAGGATGTTTGTAGAAATATTTGTTGTAATCCACTAGAATCACAGAATCATAGAGTGTTAGGGTTTGGAAGGGACCTCTAGAGATTATCTAATCCAACCTCTCTGCCAAAGAAGGATTGTGTACAGCAGGCCATACAGGAATATCCAAGTGGGTTTTGAAAGTCTCCAGAGAGACTCCACACTCTCTCTGCGCAGCCTGTTCTAGTGCATGAGTGATGCTGTGTAAAAGTTTCTACTTTTTCTGAAATACCCTTTGCAGAATTTAAAAAAAAAAATCCCCACTAAAAAAGAACAATAATCCTGCTGGCTTCTAGGGTAAAGAAAAAAAAATGAAGCTGAGAAAAAGACTGTCATTAAGATCATCTTGGGAGCTAGGCGTTGTGTGTAAGTCCAGAGGACACTGGCTATATGAGTACTCTTTTTATTAGTAAATTACTTTTTCAACTTGAGTAAGAAAACTATAATGGAAAATTAAAATAGAAGTATGACTAACTTCTGATCTATGGATTGTTTCTAAAAATGGCCTCTTTCCTAACTGTATTAGGCACAGCCAATTCACTCAACATAAGACAGTCACAGTTAAAAATGTGTTTCATTTCTTGATAACCATGTTATAAGGTCAATTACTTAAAGGACAGAATAAAGACTTTTAGGATCTGGAGGGTGGATGTCAGTTCTCAAAGAAAATGGTAAGAAAATAACTTTCTTGTAACTTCTGAAAAAAACTTTGAAATCATAAGAATTGGTCTCTAGCTAATACAAAGTACTGTAGCAACTTGTGTTTCTGACCCTTTATCAGTGATTTTTCAATGGTAAAAATTAAAATTGTAAAAACCATGCAGTAAAGGTAGATTGGCAGTGGAAGATTGCAACACTTAATGTTTTCCTGTATTTTCAATTTTAGCTTAATGCTTTTTTGTGTTTTTTGGTTTTTGTTTTTTTTTCTTGCATGATGTTGGGCAATATTCAAGGAACCCAAAACTGCAAAGCTTGGAAGTCTAAGATCAGTATTCAAATCTAAATACTTCATAGTAGGGGTATAGCTCCATCTTTTACACTGCTGGTGGAAAAGGGAGGGGGAAAACAAATGCCAGTTGGTAGGGTCTCTGTCACAGGAAACATTGATAGGAAAACACTTGAGGTAACTCTGAGGAAGCACTTCCTTGAAAATTTTTCAAAGGCAGAACAGTCTCCCCTGAGGCCTGTTTGCAGGGAACCAGCAGCTGGTGCTGGTACATCTGGCACCTCTTGCCTGGTCCAGAATCCGCCTGCTGTGACTTATGTCAGCCAGAGTAAGGGACAGGTAAGCCTGGAGGAGCTGCTGCTTCCATGTATCTCCACTGTGATGGTGGCTCCCTGTGCTGGGGTGCATGTGTCACAATAGGTGAGCCTGTATCATGAAGTCAGTAGGAACTGGGTACAACTGGTGGTCTCCAATTTGTCCCGTCTGAATTGGCACTTGTGAAATGCCTCCTTGGGATGTTGAGGGATATTTACGAGGGGGGGTTGTGTGACATAATGTGCCCTGAAACACCAGGCATCCCTTTTACCTCTATGGGACCTTACAGAGAAACAAGTCTGTGATAAGTACATTTCAGTCGTGTCTGACTTACGATGCCTACACTTGAATTTCAGGTTACCCTGCAGAAATTTAGTGAGCCTGAGGTAGGCTAGCAACCCAGTAGGCTTTTCTGTTTCTTTATCAGAAGATGTGCATTTAAAGGACTTGCCAGACAGGCTTTGGTAGTTTAAGCTGCTGAAGCACATGCACTACAGATGGGGAACAATTTGCTTTTATGCCACTGGGCCTTTCCAGACCCCCAGCTCATCAAAAGCAGTGTCCCCTTCTCTTCCCTTTCAGACTGCCTGAGGCACAAGGTGTTCCCAAGCATGTGTGAATTGGAGCCAGGCACTGCTGCTGGAGGGAAGTTTGTTGACTAGGTCAAAAGCAGGGGGAGCATTTCTCTGAGAATCTGATTTAGGACTAAGTCCTAAAATAAATAAAACTAATATTAGAATCTCCACAAGAGTATTTATAAATACTAAAATAGCTTTAGTTACTAGGGCCCACATTTGGGAGTGGTAGTAACAATGTGATTGATTAGATGCAATTTCTTTTCATGTGGCTTTTCATAGGACTACCTGAGTTCTGAGATAAAAACTCCTTAGTCTGAGATAATGGCAATGCCAGGTAGCAAATATCAATCTTCTTTGTTATCTGTGGCAATGAATATCCACATGCACTATTGCCAGCTCCCTGCCACCCTCATGGGTTGGAGAGAAGATTATGAAATGAGATCCTGGTGGTCCACAAAAATTAGCCCCTGACCAGTAAATAACATGTCTGTGCTTAGTACTAGTTAGTCTGTTAGAAGTTAATGTCTTCACTTGGGTATATAAGCATATGCATATGGCTTGTTGGACTTAGGCTCAACAGGAGGGCAGCAGGGGAATCTGCCTTGTGGTAGGAAAAGCTAGAAAACCAACAGCAAATGGAAGGAATAATTAGGAAAAGTAGATTGTGAAGTGTGGGAGGAAATTGCAGCAAATCCTGAACAGCCAACATAACAAAAAACTAACTAAAAATCATTGAAAAAAATAGAGTGAATGAAATGAAAATAAGCCTCCTCTTGGTGTTCTGGTTATTGCTAGATACAGAGAAGTGACCATGTCCTGAACTGTGCTTGCTCCAAGTGGGGTTCAGTGATGAGCATGGGCCCTGGCAGAGGACAAGGTAATCCTGGGTCCAATCATCTTCCTGAGGTCCCAGAATCACAGAATATTCAAAGTTGTAAAGGGCTTTGAAAGATCATCTAGTGCAATCCCTCACCAGAGCAGGATCACTTAGACCAGGTCACACAGGAACATGTCCAGGTGGCTTTTGAATGTCTCCAGAGAAGGAGACTCCACAACCTCCCTGGGCAGCCTGTTCCAGTGCTCTGTCACCTTCACTGTGGAAAAAAGTTTCTCTTTGCTTTTACATGGAATCTCCTAACAGCGTGCATCTGTCGTCCCTTGTCTTCTCACTGGTTGTCACTGAGAAGACCCTGGCCCCATCCTCCTGACACTCCCCTTTTACATATTTATAAACATTGATGAGGTCACCCCTCTGTCTCCTCTACTCCAAGCTAAAGAGCCCCAGCGCCCTCAGCCTTTCCTTGTAAGAGATGTTCTACTCCCTTAATCGTCTTTGTGGCTCTGCGCTGGTCTCAAGCAGTTCCCTTCTTGAACCAAGGGGCTCAGAACTGGACAATATACTCCAGATGCAGTCTGACCAGGGCAGAGTAGAGAGGGAGGAGAGCCTCTCTCAACCTACTGACCACAGTCCTTTTTTTACAGCCCAGGCTGTTNAGGGCAGAGTAGAGAGGGAGGAGAGCCTCTCTCAACCTACTGACCACAGTCCTTTTTATACAGCCCAGGATGTTGTTGGTCTTCTTGGCCACAAGGGCACATTGCTGGCTCATGTTCATCCTGCTGTCCACCAGAACCCCCAGGTTGCTTTCCCCTGTGCTGCTTTCCAACAGGTCAGTCCCCAACCTACACTGGTACATGGGGTTGTTCTTTCCCAGATGCAAGACTCTGCACTTGCCCTTGTTATATTTCATTGTATTTCTTCTAGCCTGTCTAGGTCGCTTTCAATAGCAGCACACCCTTCTGGTGTGTCAGCCACTCCTTCCAGTTTTGTGTCATCAGCAAACTTGCTGACCATGCACTCTGTTCCCTCATCCATGTGTTGATGTACGTATTGAATAGTACTGGTCCCAGTACTGACCCTTGAGGGACTCCACTAGATACAGTCCTCCAAGTAGACTCTGTCCCTCTATCCCATTGACCACTACTCTCTGCCGCCTTTCCTTCAACCAGTTCACAATCCACCTCTACCTGATCATCCACACCACACTTCCTCTGTTTAGCTGTGAGGATGCTGTGGGGGACAATGTCAAATGCTTTACTGAAATCAACTGCTCCGCATCCACTGTTCTACCACCATCTATCCACCTGGTTATGTCCTCATAAAAGGCTATCAGGTTGGTCAAAGTTGACGTCCCCTTGATAAAACCATGTTGACTGCTCCTAATGACCCTCTTATTCTTGATATCCTTAGAGACAGCACTGAGGATAAGTTGTTCCATAACTTTTCCAGGGATAGAAGTGATGCTGACCTGCCTATAGCTTCTTTCTTAACCTTTTTGAAGACTGGATTGACATTTGCTTTCTTCTAGTCCTTGGGCACCTTTCCTGTTCCCCACAACTTACCAAGGATGATGAAGAGTGGCCTAGAAATGACCTATGCTGGCTCCCTCAGCACCTGTGGGTGCATCTCCTCAGGACCCATGGATTTATGAATGTCTAGATTGCTTAACTGGTCCCTAATCGAGTTGTCATCAACCAAGGCAAACTCCTCCTTTATCTTGACTTCCTTGGGGGTCTCAGGGTTCTGGGGTTCCTGAGTAGAGGCTCCATCAGCATAGACAGAGATGGGGCTGTTTTCACAGCTTCGTGCCCCTCCATCCCACAGGCTCCTTTTTATTTACCAGGGTTGTGAATTAGGTTGCTACTCTGGTAGCTGAGCCCTGTGGAAGGATGAGAATTTGGGAATTATAGGCAGAGGAAATAAACAGAAATTATAATAAACAAAAAAAGCTCTTCCCAAGAGGNCAATGTCAAATGCTTTACTGAAATCAACTGCTCCGCATCCACTGTTCTACCACCATCTATCCACCTGGTTATGTCCTCATAAAAGGCTATCAGGTTGGTCAAAGTTGACTTCCCCTTGATAAAACCATGTTGACTGCTCCTAATGACCCTCTTATTCTTGATATCCTTAGAGACAGCACTGAGGATAAGTTGTTCCATAACTTTTCCAGGGATAGAAGTGATGCTGACCTGCCTATAGCTTCTTTCTTAACCCTTTTTGAAGACTGGATTGACATTTGCTTTCTTCTAGTCCTTGGGCACCTTTCCTGTTCCCCACAACTTACCAAGGATGATGAAGAGTGGCCTAGAAATGACCTATGCTGTCTCCCTCAGCACCTGTGGGTGCATCTCCTCAGGACCCATGGATTTATGAATGTCTAGATTGCTTAACTGGTCCCTAATCGAGTTGTCATCAACCAAGGCAAACTCCTCCTTTATCTTGACTTCCTTGGGGGTCTCAGGGTTCTGGGGTTCCTGAGTAGAGGCTCCATCAGCATAGACAGAGATGGGGCTGTTTTCACAGCTTCGTGCCCCTCCATCCCACAGGCTCCTTTTTATTTACCAGGGTTGTGAATTAGGTTGCTACTCTGGTAGCTGAGCCCTGTGGAAGGATGAGAATTTGGGAATTATAGGCAGAGGAAATAAACAGAAATTATAATAAACAAAAAAAGCTCTTCCCAAGAGGTTTGTGTTTATAGACACTTTACAGTTCAACCATATGGTACATTCTACTTGTATCAAATGCTTTTTCCACATGATAAAGATTGCTTAAAACTACTAAGATTCAGCCTGAGGTCTGCCACAAAAGTTTTCTAAATTGCAGTATTTTTTCCCATTAAAATACATCATTCAGAAAAGGTGAAGAAATGGAGCCAGATAGTTTTCCCTGGCCAATGAATATATAAAGCACAGGTCTGCTCTGTGTACTTGTCTTGTTGATCTGGTATTTTCCTTTTTAGAGTACACTTAAAGTCACTAACATGCTTACAAAACCCCAAGAAAATATCCCACAGATCCCATATCACAAAATCATTACTTCCAGTTGTGCAGAAACAGCTCCCTACCAGACCTTGCTATGGGGTCTTTGTTAAAATAATTCCATTTTTATTGCCCCCTCTCCCACCTCATTTGTTTGTTCGTTGTTATTTTGTTAACTTGGAGGTTTTAGAAGCTTCTGGTGAATATGGGACTTGTAATTATTTTTCAAATGAGTTTTCATGCTTGAATGATCCCCTCTTGCCAAGAACTCGGTGCTGAACTTTTTGTTACTTAAAACGCATTAGAAAAACAACTTGCAAGAAATGACTGCACCCTTCAAAACTGCTGTTTTAATAATGCTTCTAGCAAATTTGCTGTGGAGTGAAATTGTTAGTATACTTTGGAAAAAGTTTAATGTCTATAAACTGAACAGGAGCTTTTTTTTTTTATGGGAAGGGAAGAATAACGCTTGTATCCCCTTAGGGAGCGCATGGGGGTGTGTGTATGGGCAAATGGCACTTAGAAGGAGGAGAGGGGATACTTTCAGCATCCTCAAGGTAAAGATGAGGCCTGATCCAGATAGAGGACTAATTATCATCTTGCGTGTAAACAAAGAATGGGTCAGGGGGGAAAAAATAATAATTTTAAAAAGTCATCTTACCTCTAGATGTGACACTTAAGCCTTCTACCTCTAGGTAAACCTTGAGCATCTGGTGAGCTCTGACAACAGGAGGTTGGAGAACACCAGGGACGCATTGGGCTGCCCAGAGGAGGGAATTAAGACCTTGCTTATCACTGCTCTCCTCCCCTAGAGTACTTGGAGGTTGTGATGAACGGTACAACCACTTACTAAGTAAATGTCTTCCACCTTATTTTGCTGTTCTTGCACAATTTCTCGTGTTAAACCTAGCACCTTCATCTCCAGAGAATCTCTAAAGTGTCTGCAATTTAAAGGGAAAAACAAATACGTTTTCCTCTTTCCCTCCAAAATATGAATATTCTTTCAGTTCAGATTCTTTTTGTCAAATGTTGAAATTATTCATTCTTGTATTAGAGAGATTTTTCTACATGAAAATGTTGCAAAGGCAACAATGATTCTGTAAGTTTTCTTATACTGGAACAAGGAACATTTTACCTTGGAAAAGAAAATTCTAGCTCAGTGATGGGATTTACTTCTTGGTTCTTCCAGCTGTGGCAGCAATCATGTTAAACTGACTTTCATTATGGAAATGTATCTAAACTTATTTTGTGACACTTTTGACCATATCTAAGCACCATTGCTTATTGCTGTGTTTGTGTTACTCATTCACTAGTGGCCATACTAGTAGCTTGTAGTGGCATACATGTTATTTCCCACTGTATCCCAGAGTAAGATGCTCAATAATCCTTCCTACACTTTGTTTTCATCATCGTACAGATATATGAACAAAGGCACGTGTGCTTGATTTCAACACCATGACTAGTCTTCACCATTGAAGCGTTTTAGCCTGGATGGCAAAAGATTAAGATGTGTCACCAAAGTACGAAGACATTTATATATTCAGAGCATGATCCACTGTACTTGGGAGCATAGTGGCAGGTGGTGCTGTGAGGTGGTTCTTCCAATAGCCCAGCATTGTGGAAGACAGCTATTTCGAGGGCAGTCACACAAACTGGAGGTCGTACCTTCAGGTGGATGTCTGAGAAATTACTCTTGATGTCATATCATCTACCTGCTAGGTGATTTTGGAAGTTTCTTACTTTGGGCTTTTTCAGGAGAAGGCTTCAGTAGGGGCAGACCTAACGGTCTGTCTTGAGAGCTGAGTGTTGGCTGCATAACTCTTCTTGTCAACTTGACTAATGAAGTTGGCCTATGGAAATAGCAGTGATGCACAGTTTTACTGAGAGGGGCTATATATGGACCCAGGTGGTGTCCTTAAGTATTTTCTGGACCCAGACTAACGCTTTATCAAATGAGTGTGTGAATATGTTCAAGGAAATTAGCAAAAGCATTGGCATTTGTAAGAGGAAACTGTTCACTGTACAAACTAGAAATTGGAAAGGACAAGACTGACTAAATTAAAACGGAGTCTACGTTGCAGAACGTGAACTGGGAGATGAGCTTGCTCTTGGTTAAATTTGTTTTGTCCATTCTAGCCATACAGGCCAGTAATAAAATTTCGAGTTTTCTCTGGGAGATAAATATTCGGCAGAAGATGAGAGCTGGGGTTAATTCAAACAGGCTTAGATTTTTGGGAGAAAGGGAAGATTTTGGTTTAGACCAGACGTCTGATGGGCTGTAAAATGAGGCTTAATTAAAAAGTGAGCAAATCATAGCAGTGACAATAGGTGGCAGTGTCGCCTCAGAAACCTCAATTTCTTATTTTTCTTTTTTTTTCTTTTGCCTGGGATTTCCCCTTTTAAGGGGATGGGAGGGAATAATAACCCTTTTTCACTGTGAAGAGCATCAAGAGTCAGAAGTCAAGACTATTACTAGATTTCATCTGAGGTTAATTTTCTTCCCGGCTTTATTTTGTCATCATCTTGAGGATTTGTGTGGAACTTTCATACTTGGAATTGACCTTGAATCCTAGAGTTATGAATGCAGACCAAAAGGTAGTTTGTTAATATTTGGTTTGTACGCTGGGCTTTGAAAGCATAAGGAGGCAAATCAGCTAGAATGCAATTCAGTTGATTAAGGGATGATTTGAAGTGGTTTAGGATGCTCTGCCTGCCTGTCAGCTCTTCTGGTGATTCCTTAAATGTTCATATTTCCTGGCTTTGCAAACAGCAATCTTTTCTCCCCTGCTGCAGCGTGAGACCCTTGCAAGCAGCAGCAGTAGGGAAAGTCCCTAGGCAGATGAACAAAACTACTCACAAAGTCGATAAAACTTGAAGAAACAGTCTACCTTCCGGGCTCAAAGAGGTAAAGCTGTCCCTGTCCTTTTAGTTATAAGGCTAAAGCGATGATCCACAGCTCTGAACAGGGTTGAAGGTGTCTCAGCTGCTTACGCTATCGAAGATGGTTCTCATGTGACCTCTGGCAATTTGCCTAATCTTTCCCTCTGCTGCTTAGTCTGTACAATGGCGATAGCAGTATAATTTGCCTGCCTTCAGGGTAAAGCTTATCTCTTGCTCTGCTGTCCTCTGCTAAAGGAGTTGCTATTGAATTGGACTTGTTAGTTGTGTAATATGAATAAAATTAGCAGTGTTTGCTTGAGTTTCCAGGTTTGAAGGTAGAAACAGAAGCAGAGTAAAAGTAGCACATGTGTGACATCACTTCATATGAAGTGTTTCAATGGAACAGGACCAGTCATGACCTGATCCTAAACTGGAAACCAGAAATTAGATCGCTGATCTAGAATATGGAAAGATCTAACTTAAATTTTCTCCTCTTCCAGGAAGCATTTGAAACCTCAAACTAACAGGAAAGCAGTAATTTGTGGGAAATGGGATATTGGAAAACAGGACTTAGAATCTACTAATAATTATTTTGTGCACAAGAGAGTAAAAATCATAATTACTTCTATGCTTAGGGCACTCAGTTGAGTAGTAAGTTTCAGCACAGGTCTTACCCACTCAGGCTGATGTAAGAGTGTTTCTCGTGGGTATGTAGCAAAAGCACTGAGGTGGGGTTGAAACAATCCTTTATTATCTCTTCTGAAGCAAAGAACTTGGCTTTGGTTGCCTTCTGTTAGTTCACTGCACAAGGCTATGTTGCATAAGTTCCTTTTTTTTTCCAGAAGAACTTACATACTCAACGTCTGCATAGATTTTTATTTCCCTCCAGTCTCCCATATTGTCTCAGCTATAGAAGACCCTCTGCCTCTAGTGGGCTGCTCATTCTGTGCTGTGTTCTTTGTACCAGACCTGCAGGCAGTGTAGAAAGCCCAGGTATTGATGCTGCTGTGATGACTGATGCTCAGCCACTAGTGAACACTGAACGTGTGTTGATTCTGAATCCTGTGGTGAATTTAGATGAAAGCTTTTTTGTTTCATTGGCTGACGTGAAAGCTGTAAAATGACCCTCTGCTGCTTTTATGAAGAACTGCTGATCTGCATGGCTAAAAATTAGACTACTCTTATGTTCCCCTCTCAGGGTCTTGTAGCTGCTCAGTGTGCAAAGGGAATTAACTTTCACTCTTGACATGATTGTTTTGAAATAGCACCCTGTGGTAACTTATTTGCTAAGCAGTTAGAAGAATTCTGGGAAATAATTGAGCTTTTCTTTGGCTGCCAGTGTGCACACTTGTTGCTTTTGTGCTTACAGCTGATCCTGGAAATGCTTGTTGTGGGGAGTTGGCATACCTTGCTGGAGAAAGCCAACACTTAGGTCACCCACAGGCTCGACCCTCTAGATCCTGCATTGTCATTTGTGCTCTGCTTTGTAGAAAAGAAGTGTGTATGAATGTGAACGCCATGATAAATGTTGCAAAAGTAGCTCATTGGTAAGTCATGGAGGCATGAAAATGCAAGAATTCCTGTGTGCCAGGTTGATCCCTGACAGATAATCTAGGACAACAAACCCACAACTAATGCAGAGAACAGAGTTATCTAGTAATGTTGAACAGTGTATTTCACAATGTGGGATGTTCTTAGAAGAAAATGACTTCTTAGCTTATTAATTTTGGCCAGCTAATTGTGTGATATTTTAGATATGGTATGATCATTATCCAGACTAACAAATCTTTGTCCATGCCTAATGCTTATGGAATATTTGCTTGAGTTTCCAGGTTTGAAGGGAGGAACAGAGTATTTGCCTCCTTTCTATCTGCATTCTCTGAAGTCTGTAGAAATTGAGTGATGACTGTTTTAAAGTGTCTCTGACACGTGAAAATGTTTACATCTCATACCACTGAATTTAGTAGGAATTAAGCACCTAAAATTGTTACATATTTGAGTTCTCAGAGTAGTAATTTTAAAATTTAAATCCCCTCTTATAAATATTCAGGTTTGAATTAATGTGAAATTACACTGAATACTATGGTTACTGTATGAATTATTATATGAATTGTATATTAGCCTGTGTATTATAATTTATATAATAAAATTACATATGAACATGGTGTGGCATGAACTTACATGAAAACTATGGTTAGATGTACACCAGGCTCCATTAAGTCAAGTAGCTATAAAAGTAAGAGAATTCTTTGCCCTATTCCAAGCAAAAAAAGAGGTGGCAGAAGGTAAACCATGAAAATAGGTATTTTCTGGATCTTATTTCCCTATCTGCCACTGTTTCATTTGTGCTGCTGCACTTTTCACCATGGAGTGGTTACTTGCAGAGAATGAGCTATTTTCCCGATCTGTGCTCTTGTAAAGCACTAACCACAGTAAGTGGTGATGGGGAAGGCTCTCCCACATGACTCCTTCCACATTAAATGCTGTCAGCTCTTGGGATGAGTTAGATACTCAAACCAGCTGCAGGAACTTGCATGTCTATCGCACATTCCTGCTGCATAGCACTTAGGGATAACTTTGTGTGGTTTATGGGAATAGAAAACCAGGAGTAAGGTGAACTTGCAAAAGCAATAAAAAAAATGCACCTCACAACCTTTAAAAATGCCTGCAAATAGTCAAAATGGTCTGATCTGGCACTAAAAAAAAAATAATATTCCTTCAGTCCTTTCTGTCTCCATTCTTTCTCATTATTTAAGAACACTTATTCTGCTGCTTCTCTTCATACAAAATCTGAAATTGTTTACTGTATTTGTCAGACCCGTCTTGGAGTATTTCTAGACCTATCTAAAATCTTGATATATAAAGGAGAATGTAACTTTGCTACAACTTCTGCAGTGAGACAAATGTCATTATGGGATTTCTTTTCTTTTTCTTTTTGTACTGGAGAATTGGGGGGAGGAGAAGACCTAAACTTTTAATATCAGGTTACATTGTGATGTGTATCAAAGCAATATCATTCATGTATTGATACTTCTTCTGTTACTAAACCCACAAGTCTTTGAAGAACAAAGTAAAAGTATTTGTAATACTTTCTTGGCCTAATACCTAGAAATGTTGGTAAATTATGTAAATATTCCTCAAGTAAATAATACTGCTAGTGGATAAAGCTTGGAAATCTCCTAGATCTCTACCTACTCTTAAGAGAAGTAGTATTGTACTTGAAGCAGTGAGCCTTTAACTGAAACCTTCCCTCCTTTATCCCTCACTGTGGCCACAGTTGTACCATGATAACTTATTTCACTTTTCTAAGCACACTAAGTAAGGCCAGTATACACCTGTCTATGTGCAATTGCTCTATTGATGCATTTGTTAGCAAAAACGGCTTACCATCTATTTAACTCATCTAACTGAGTAAAACTGAAGTGGCAGATTTGGCAAGCTACATGCCTGGATCTCAAGAAATTATTGAGGGAAAAAAAGAGATATTATTAAAAGCTAAGTGAGTCTTTCCAAACTTGACATATAATGTTTTATCTTAGTTGTACACAAAAAGAACAACTAAATATATTGTCTGAACTACCCTGTCTCAAGCTCAAATACTGATTCTTTCAGATCTCCACATGCCCCCTTTCCCTGATCTAGTTTACAAACACATTTCCTGGAAAACTTTCCTCTTAGCATTTGCTTAACAATGATTCTTTCTGTATCAAATTTATTTGCCAATCTGAGGTATTTGGCTAAATTCTATTAAACTCTGCCTAAAAGGCCTTGCTATAATTGTTAAAGGGGATGAGCCTGAGTGCTGGAGTAGCCATTTCTATTAATTAATATTTAATGAGCTTCTTAGAGTGTTATATCTCTACAAAATAAAGAGCTGAAGCTGTAATTTTAAGCCTGAAATACATCACATTACAGTTCCTGGAGAAACTACTATTAAGCCTGAAGTGCACATAGAAGCCAGGTTATATTGTCTGTCTTCTGCAAATACATCCTCTTCCCTTTCGATGTTGTATCCAGATTCTATTTCTTTCTTTTGAAACTATATGGGGTGTACTTGCAATCCAGTAAACCTGTAATAGAAAAGAAAAGCTTCACCATTTTGTAGAAGCAGAGGTGGTGACATTAGAACCAAAGCAGCCTGCCTCTAAAAATATTATTTAAATAAGAGAAATACTGGCTTCTAGTAATTGTGAGCTCAGGACAGTTATCAGGAAGTTGTTTCAATTCTAAAATCCAGTATCTGTATGTAGAGGTGTAGAAGATGATTTTCTTGTTGTTGCTTTGGACAGGCTAACGTTTTCTGCACCCCAGCCCCCATTCTTCTGAATGCATTTGAAGAAGTATGTAACTGTTGCTTTTGTTTCTCTTCCCCTTTCTCCCCTGTAAGCTGAGAATAAAAATGGATTTCCTAAGGAGCTGAAGTGAGAAGAGAGGAAATTTGTTTTGGGAACCAGTCTTGCTGTCTATCAAGCTTAGTAAAATAATTGTAAGCGTCCTTGTTTATAAATGCATGCAGACACCACATTACTGTTTTGCTCAGAACTTTGCTTTTTGGGTCACCAAGTTTTGAAAGCTTTAGGGGTGATTTTTATCCTTGAATTGATTTTCTTAAGCTACATGCAGAAGCTGTGTAGTAGGTGTAATGGAGTTGTTCCTTATACTGTAGCATACGCACAGTTCTTTAATTTCCACATGTAACCAAAGGTGAAGTAATGAAAATGAGCATTTTATATTGCAGGATTATTTTAATTTCCTTATTGTAAATACAGCTCTTGATCCACTAAAGATGCTCACAGTAGGGTTCTTCCATGCTTTCAAAGGCTGCTCCCTCCTGCTGTTTCCCAAACAACTTTTCTTTGAGGTCTTTCTTGAGCACCTGTGCAAGAAAAAGGGAAAGCTGATTTGAGACTTAGTCTCCTGTTCAGTTGGGAATGGGAATGCCGGGATGGGAGGGGGAAGGAGAGATTAGTCCTTGTCACTATGGTGCTAATGAAAGTATGCTTCTCTGAAAGAAACTCTTTACTTTGAAGTCAGAGGAAGGGCTAATGACATGGAGTTGACTAGTGATGTGTAACACAGTGCAAATGTGTGTAATTTACATCTTTAAACTGCAAGCAATTAGTGTATTCTGTCACTTACAAGGAGGCATTTTTCTGCCACCTGTTGTGGATGTTGTTTCTAATACTTCCCAAGTAGGCATAGCAGTTCATGCTACCAGAAAGCCTTTTGGTCTGAGTACGGTGCCTGCAGGCCTGAATTTCTGTAAGTCTGACTTTCTCTACAGAAGAGTTTGGATGAGGCTAGCAATGTGCCGAAAGGCATAGTTCAAAGGAGTGCTTTGTGTGAGCTTTGGGTGTTTATCGTCTCTCTTGTGGAGATAGCTGATGCCAGTCAAATGGTTTAAAGTCTAATGGGATCACTAGAGAAGGAAAATCAACCCTCTTCCATACCAGTTTTGAGGAGAATAATCTGAAGTAAGAGGCAAAAAGAGACACTGCAAGGCAAAGCATACTATCTGTGCTTCTGGCACACTGATGCTCCAGCCACATTGGATGGACACCTGCTGATCATCCCTTGTTTAGTGAGCATTCCCTCTGTTCCCTCCACTTCTTCCTTCCCTGTTGGGATGACTGTGTAAGGTATTCCTTAATTTTTCTTTTTTTTTTTTTTTAAACAATTCTACTACATATCTGTATGTGTCTCCCATTTTGTTTAGGGATAAGGTTTTTCTTAAAATCAGTGTCCTAAAGACTGATTTTATACATATATTGATATACTACTTCTATTTTTCTTAGTGTGAATGTCTGAACTTACTTTCTTTGAAAGCCTCGCTTCCTTTTCTCTTTAGTTCAAATTCCAAATAATTCTTTACTGCATTTAAAATCTCAGCTGGGCCTAAGTTCAAGCAGGCTTATGAGACTGCCTTTCTCATATAAAAGGCTTTAGCAAGGTTTTAAGAAGTTTAAACTTCCCCCACAATGGGAAAAGAAGAATGAATTCAGAAAGTCTAATTGACTTAGCTAAAATAGAGCAGCCAAAGTACTTTGGGGGTAAAGCGATCAAAGAAAGATGGCCCTTTGCCATAAAGAACCATAGGCCTTATGCGAAGCTAAGGGGAACTATTTAAAGGTGGCTTCAGTTTCATATAGTTTTTGCTGGGTTTTATGTTTACTGACTGATTTCAGCCATCTTATTCCTTCATCTGCTTTTCTGTAGTGGACAAATATTTCAACTGCAACTGATCAATTTTTTAAAACGCTTCTTTCTTGTGCATTGCTATATGTGTTTTAAATAAGCACATTTGTAGTATTTCAACTGAGAAGCTGTTAAATGCCAATTTGTGTGCAGAAAAGTGTGTTCCCCAGCCTCTGAAACATTTCTTCTAGCATGTAAATTTTTCCATTTTGATGTTTTAACTGAAGTAGTTTGCCAGTCTCTAGATATTACCCTATGATTGTCCAGGCCTCTTTCTAGCAAGAGCTTTGCCAGAGGAGTCAGCAATTCCTGGAAGCTTCCAGCAGCCTCAAAGGAACAGCAAGCAGATTTTGCATGTCAAAGTTCAGGGAAGCAAGGTCAGGAAGGAAAGAAGCCTGAACTTCAGTTCATTCGAAGATTGCCACTGGCTTGAGCATAGTGTGGTGCTGAAGAAAGGTAGGATACTTAAAGAAGAGGCATCTGGCAGGTACTTGTCAGCTCATCATCCCTGCCTTTGGTGGTCAGACCAGTGGAGAACAGAAATAGAGCTATTGTTCCCAGCATAACAAACATATGAATTGCTCTTGTACATCGAAACTGTAAATGAGTGTCCTTTTTCCAGGAAGATCACTAAACTGAGACTATAAATTGAAGTTTGCCTTGACTCTCTGACGAACGATTTAGGAACTCCTTACCCTTCAGATGAGCACCATGGATACAAATTTCATACTGCTCCCTTGTGGAGCAGGTGCTGAACAGTCATTTGCAAACACGACAGCAAAGAGCTTCTGGTTTTGCCTTACAGAATTCAGGCTGCTGCCAGAGGTGTACCAAAACATCTTGGCATGTGTGGGTATTCCCTTTCCATCACACTCAACCTATTTTCACTCCACTCAGCTGCCAGTT
>VWZY01011716.1:34999-52905 GCA_013399075.1 Chloroceryle aenea | reverse complement strand
CTGTAGATTTTCCTTTTCCACTTAAGTTTTCCCAGCAGTTCCTTTTTTAACCATGCTGGTCTCCTAGCTCCCTTACTAGATTTCCTAACCACAGGGACGCTCTGATCCTGTGCTTGCAAATAGTGGTCCTTGAATACTGACCAGCTATCTTGAGCCCCTTTATCTTCTAACACCCTGTCCCATGGGATTTCTTTTAACAGTTGATTGAGGAGGCCGAAACTGTAAATGAGTGTCCTTTTTCCAGGAAGATCACTAAACTGAGACTATAAATTGAAGTTTGCCTTGACTCTCTGACGAACGATTTAGGAACTCCTTACCCTTCAGATGAGCACCATGGATACAAATTTCATACTGCTCCCTTGTGGAGCAGGTGCTGAACAGTCATTTGCAAACACGACAGCAAAGAGCTTCTGGTTTTGCCTTACAGAATTCAGGCTGCTGCCAGAGGTGTACCAAAACATCTTGGCATGTGTGGGTATTCCCTTTCCATCACACTCAACCTATTTTCACTCCACTCAGCTGCCAGTTGAACTGTCAAAACTGAAGTGTACTTCCTACTGTTGGCATCTCTGTGCTTGCAATGGCTTCTGTGGTAGAATCCCCCTGTTGTTTGTAGTTTTGGCTGTTTCCAAACCCATCAGACTGAACTCATGTGCTTTGCCATGAAATCTTAGCACTGGTTACAGACTCATGTGATGCATGGAGCATGCTATAGCTAGGTTATATGCAGGAAGGCAGGCTTCTTCTGTTGTGATTACTCGGGTGTAATGCTCAGCAATTCACTTAAAGTACGTATTCATGCAGCTTGCAATTTCAAGATTGCAAACATGGCCATGGGTAGGGAAGCTCAAATTTTAATGCCCAGTATCCCACCCCCTTCGGTAAATGATAAATACCTGAAAATGTTTGTGTAGCTGTCTAACAAAATTGTAAATCTGCAGAACTTTGAATTTTTCACTCTGCCTGCCAATAGGTAGTTTTCTTGTGAATGTGAGACTGAGTTCAAATCCTGCTTATCACTCGTCTTCACACAGACCATAAGAGGGGGTTCCCCAGTTTTGTTGAGAATGGTGGATGCTGCCAGGAGCAGTGACCACTACGAACATTTCAAAAAGTAAACCTTCTTATCAACACTTGTTATACAGCATATACCTACCTAGAATCACTAAAATTATCTTAGAGGTATCTATCCAAAGGTTTGTTCTTTCTCACCCTCCAAAACATACTTTCTTTTTCTTCTGAAGAGAGGTTTAATGGTTGGATGCAGAAGGCACCTTCCTGCAGCATACATCTTCCTGGTTGCTGGGTGTGAGAACAGTCTTGTATGTCTTCCAGTCCCAAAGTTCATAAGGGTGCTGCTGTTATCTGTTTGCTCTAAGGTGCTAAATGGGAGCTACGATGCAAATGTGATCAATGCTGCTCCAAGTGATCACAATTAGATGCTTAAAAAGTCTGTCATTTCCTAAGATGCTTTTATTAAAATCAGTATAGCAAACCCCATGAGAACGTTGGGGGTTTTTTTTGGGGGGGGGTTGATCTTGATGAGAGCCTCAGTTTAGAAAATCCATAACTTTTTTTCTTCCATAGCAATTTAGGCATGCAATTTATAATATGATTTGTTCACTATATTTAAACTCTTCCCTCAATTAGTTCTCGTACATGAAAACTGGTGAAGCTAAGATTATGCAAACAAAGCAAGCAATGTATTTGAGTGGAAAGTTATAAGAAAAAACATGGTAACATGCTGAAGGAGTCATAGAGCACCTCCTTGAAATAAGAAATCTTCACTTGTTTCTTGATGTTGACCACCCTTGTCCTTCCCTATTTAACCTTGTGTGGTAACACCCGTTGACAGTTTCCTGGTTTGACATGATAGAAGGGACCCAATCTGTATTCTTCCCCTTCCATGCCCCAAGGCAGATGTCTTTATTCTCTGTGAACCCACTTTTAGGTCAATGTTCAATTCTTCTTGGATCAGGAAGAAACAATGTGTGGAGCAGGAGTAAATTCACATCTGCAGCAAACCATCATATCCAGTTCCTAAACAGTACCTAATCTCTAACAAATCCCCTATTTGTGCTACATACTTGCACTGAATATGGCTCGTTAGGACTGGTGACTACCCCTTAAATTCAGCATACAAACTGGAGTAACAATAGCCTCCCCTAGTGATGCTGGCAAAAGGCAAGACTTGCAGGGTAACAAACTCCTCATGTGGCTTTCAGTCAAATCCTCCATTTTCTTTCAATATTAATTCTTCCTTTTTTTCTTTTCATAGTGTCTCTTACTGCATTTAAGAATGATGGGAAGAAATACTTGTCTTGGAGCTGCATTTCCCAATACCTGTGTGAATTTAGAACAATGCAAAAAGGAGCCAAGTTCCAGTTCTGCATCACCTTTGTACCCTCTCTAGAATGACTTTGCAGAGGTATCATCAGCCTAGACAGAGCAACGAGGAACCAGAGTGATGTACTTACTGTGCTGCTAATGGGCCTGTGCTGTAACCCCATGGAACTGCTGCTGCACAGACTGCAGGCACTGGGTTTTTGACACAGCAGCATCACAGACTTGCTGGTAGGGGTACCTGCTTGATTGCCTGTCTTCCCTCTGGAGGGAAGTTTATAGCCTGCTGCCTGTTTGTAACATGACAGTTTAGAAATGCCAAAGACTGGAAATTGGACCAAATGTGCCATTCATAGAGTTACAAATGGGAATCATTTAAAGCTTAAAACATCTCCTGCTTTTCCTCTCATCTCTCTTCTAAAGGTCAAACTATTTGTATAGAAACATTAAGGCAGCTGTAGAGAGGTTGCAAGACCATTCCAGCTACTCTGATGTGAATTTTATCTCCCACCCTAATAGGCAGTGTCAGTCATAATTAGTGTTGACCACAAATTCCTCACTGGGATGCAGTTTTCACATGATTAGGAATTAAACTATGTAGACTGCTGCTCTTGTGACTCTGTAGCTGTAATTAACAGATTCAGGAATAAAAAAAAAAAACATAGTGAGAGACGATGACTGAGGTTAATGTATCTTTTATAGATGTTGTCATCTTAAAGAAAAAAACACAAGTAAAAGGGGGTTTCAGTACACTGACAAGGGAAACGGCTGCCACAGATACTGTGTCAGCAGGAAAAGCCCAGTTAGGCCAAAATCCTTTCCACGACCTTGATCACTGCTATAATTGTCCTAATCCCCAATGGGTATGGTAACGATGCACAGCATAAGCCCACTATAGCCTGGCTCTGTTTCATGTAAGCAGATTATTACTGGGCTGATCAGTGCTCTTGCCAATCAAGAAAGTCTTGTTATTTCAGAGCAAAGCACAAGAAAGATAGAAGATGAAATAAATACTGCACAGTGCTGGACAGAGACAGAAATCCACTATTGTAGTCCAGGAAAGTGACTTTGGATTTCTTTTCTTTCAAGAGGCCTTTAAGCTCTGGAATTCATCCTGAGAAACTTTCAAGGGATACAGTATTCAAAGGGAGAGTGGGGGGAGGCAAAATACATTTATAGGGCTGGCATTAGCTCTGGAAAAATAGATCTGTCTGCCTGGGGTAGGAGACTGTAAGCAGTGGCAATGCACTTGTGGATGTCCTCCATACCTGATCTGTGCTGGAGCTCTGAGGAGCTGGATGAGGAGACTGCCATGCAGAGATGTTGTTATGGAACTGGCTCAGTTTTGGAAACAGCAGCTGCTGTTAGTAAACAATCCCATCTTCCCCTCAATCTTTAACTCAGTGATAGACCCTGATCTACAGTTAGTGTCACCTTGTGCTGGCACAGAGTGACCTTCATGTATGCTGATAGCTCAGAACTTGAGTTGTTCACATCTTTCAGTAATAGAGTTCATCTATAAATGTTCACCTTGATGACTACACTCTGACATGGTTGGAGTGGTCTGCAGTTCCCAGTCTGCATCACTTGGCTCTTCTGGTTGATCTTCAGAGCTACCTTCAAGCATAATGTCTATGAAATAAGGTTATAAGAAGAAAGGTCTCTGTTTTGAATACAGATGTGCAATTGTTATGCATGAAACATAACTTTTGGTTTCTCATTTGATTTTTAATGGTAACTAATAATTAAATAAGAAATGTAATCTCTAAAAATTGAAATTGCTTGCTATTTAAGGGTGGAACTGAACTGTTCTCTTCCAGCTTGTCTCTGAACACACTTTATCCTCACTTGGTTCTCATTAACAGCAGTTCTTGAAAGCCTGTCAGCTCCCAGAACTGACCCCTAGCACTTGCTTTCCTTCATTCAGTGGGAATTAGTCAGGTCTACCTGGGGATAGTGAGAGGTGGATTTAACCACAGCCTGCCTGACTGTTAAGAAAGATCAGTCATAATACAGGGGAACAGAACTGAAGTTACAGATAGAGATCTGCTTTCATTTGAAAGCAGCATTAAGTAAAAAGGAAAAAAAAAAATCTGAAATATATTTTTAGAAAGGTAGAAACAAATGTGACTTTTCTCGTACATTTCCAAGGAATTGTATCAAACAAACTCTTTCAAGCAGACAATATAATGGCCTATTAGAGAAACACAATGTCACTTGTAGGTGGCTAGAAGTACAGAGTAGGAAGATGATAGCATCACTAAATGTTTTTTGTAAATTGTGAGGATGGGCGTTCACTGAAATATTTTCTGGCTGAGTGGAGATAGAAGTGCAGATAGATGGGGGCAGAAGGATGTAAGAAGGCTGTTTTCCCATCAGTTCCTGAACTTCTATTCTGACTCTATCCAAAATTTGTGGGTTCCTTAATTAGGTTTCAACATTGTTCAGCTATGAACAGATAGTAAGTGAACATAGAGAAGAGTGTCCGTGTTTCTTTCTATCTTCCTTTAAAGCAGTGTCCAGGATGCTATAATCTTGCTATCATTATGGGGGAGAGAGAAAGAAAAAAGAGCAAAAAAAAACCCACCTTCACTCACCCCCCCAAAAAAAACCCACCCAAACCACCCCAAAAAACCCCCACAAAAAAATTCTAACAAGAAACAAACAAAACCACAAAACAACAACAAAAAAAAAGACCAAAAAACCCCCACCAACAAAGAACCAAAACCAGACAAACAACCTCCAACAGTTTGTATTTTGGTGTGTAAGGAGGAGGTTTTTCCAGTTGTTCTATTCTGATGGCACTATAGCAAATCAAGCATATCTGTAAGATGTGCTGCAAAATGCATGTAGCTTGGGGTTGTCTCTATTAATTTTGAAGGACTCAGCTTGAAAAATCAGGAGTTATGTAGCTGTCACCGTACAGTGCTCTGCACTGACTCATATTGCCATGTTAGTTCGGTGAACTATTCATCAAGAGTTAACTTGATGAGAAGTGCATCACCTTAGCAACTAGAATATTAACATACTACAGCAGCAAAGTATAGCCAGCTTATACTTCGATTTCAGGCATAGGAGTTTGGGGTGTTGACATATGTGCTGTAGTGCTATGCAAGACTAGAATCAAAAGTAATGGTGAAGCTATAAAATAATGCAATAATTATTGTGTTATCTAATACCTAGGACGTTGTGGTGACTGGAATGATTTCAAAGTAAAAAAAAAAATAAAAATTGAGCAGCTCATTCCATGTCGTCTTTCCACTTCTTTGCCTCACCTTCTTTAATTTTACATTTTATTTCTTCTTGATCAAAACCTAACACAAGCTTTTTAGCAGTCCTTATTTTTTTCCTGTCATTCATGCATTTCATCCAATATGCAAAACCTTGCATAAAAGGAAAATACTTTTAAAGCAGCGAATGTAACAGGTGGCAGATACATGGCAGATACCTGGCAGAGAATAATCTAAGAGAATAAACAGAGAACTTAATCTGATTGACAGACAAATTTTGGTTTATTTTTTAGGGTGCTCAGTATTTTTCTACATAAGGATCTGAAGTAGTGAGAAAACCACTATCAAGTGCAGCATTGTCACCCAGGACAACCCTGATTCCCCTTGTTATACTTCTTGCTGCAGCTGTAGGTGCACTTTTCATGACTTTGTGTACTAAAAAGTACTTTAAATGAGATACTTTATAAATTTAGAATGTACATCTATGTATCAGTGCTGGGCAGACTTTTACAGCAGGTGACCTGTTATTATGATCTCCAGCTTTGGCCCAGAGTTGTGAATGTGACTAACCTCCACTTCTGTAGGATGAAGAAAACTACTTTTACATCAATCTGTTGTCTCTAATTTTGAATTCAACTGGAAATCAATATGAGCTTGAGTAAACTCTACAGCACCCAAATGGCTGCTCTAAAGCCAGACGGAATATCTCCATGGAACTCTTATGGTGGTCAGTTGTGAGATGGCTTTGTTTCCATTATGGTTTTGCAGGGATCTTCAGAGCTATTGTCAGAAAAAAAATAAAAAATCTTCATTTATCTCTTATGAAACATCTCTTTGTTTATACAGATATTGTACTTCTGGCGGCTGGGATCATGCTTCTAATTTCCTTTAAAGGAAAATATGATTTTTTTTTTACATTATTTCTTGTTCACTCTAATCTTAAATGCCAAATGCAAATCTTGAATTCTGCCATTTGAAGTCTCTCTTGGTGTATGCAATAAACATATAATTTTTTTTTTAAAGTATCTTAGATTTAATGCTCTTTTGATGGCTTCTTTAATATTCTGTTCTGTTGATACCCACAGAACTCCAGGCAGTTTCACAAACCAGTATAAGATCAACAAGGTGCAGATTTTCATATACAGAAATAGATGGCAAAGTAACTAGCAGTTCAGGGAGACATGCATCAGGAAGTTACAGCAGTGGCAGAAATTAAACACGTGGTGCCAGTGTCTGGGTTTAAGTGATACAAAGTTCTGTACATGATGGTCACTGTATTATTGGTAAAAAGGAGGATACTGTGTTACAGTTATGTTTTTACTATATCCTGGTCACTGTGCACTAAATATCCAACAACAAGGTCTCTGAGTGGTCAGAATGCAAAAATCCCCCTATCCAAATCTAAATTTCGTCTTTTTTTTTTTTCTTTCTTTGAAATTCATGCCTAGCCATGTTCTTGAACTTTTTCACATATAAGACTTGCTATTTTGTTACTGTGGAAAGAATAGAATGTGAGACCAAGAGGGGCTGCCTAGGAGGCAGAAGTTAGAACGAAGTAGTTCTCATGGTATGTTAGAAAAGCGGTTTGATGGAGAAGGAAATAACTGCCTCTACCAACATAAAGTGTTTGGAAATGAATGAATGCAGATGGGTCAAAACCAAAGAGAAATGTTTCATGCAAGTTTCCCAGTTCAGCTGATAGTATATCTTAAGGTATCTGTTACAACAAGCATTTCATTCTGAAAGTAACATTGGCAGATCCTCAAGGAAGCAGTTGACTCTATTGCTTTACTTTCTGTGAGGCTTCTTTTCAGGAAAAGGAGAGAGAGAAGAGACCATCCTCTCATGCCCCTGCTGTAAGTAGACAGGCCCTCACTGCTAACCATCTTTTCTTATTTTCTCTATCTTAAAAACCTTTTTCTTTGCCTCTTCTGTGCATCTTCAGAAAGAAAAGAAAGTCCCAGTACTGCAGCTGCATATGGTGTAAATGTACTTTTTCCGTGCAGGGCAAAGTAGTACTTGGCATCTATGCTCATGACTGAGTGGTTCTGCTGACTTCTATGGATCCTGTAAAATCAGGTACATTCTAGTGGCAGTTTTCTTTGAAGAAAATGGTCCTGTTTTCATTCAAGTAAAAATAAAGCTAGAGAGAAAACATTTATTTTTGGAATGGTAGGTGATGTGAGGTGGAGAGAAGTGAATTGCTTTTACTTACTTGTCAGAGTAGGAGGGAGGAATACAAATTTGAAGGACTGCTGCTTTCAGATTTGAGGGTGGCCTTCTGATTTTTAAGTTGGGAATTGCAGAAGCACAGAATATTAGGGGTTGGAAGGGACCTTGGAGATATTTGAGTCCAACCCCCCCTGCCAATGCAAGACAAAACTACAGCAGATAACACTGAAATGCATCCAGACAGGTCTGGAAAGTCTCCAGGGAAGGAGACTCCACAACCTCTGGGGAGTCTGTTCCAGTGCTCTGTAACCCTTACAGTAAAGTTCCTCCTCATGTTCAGGTGGAACTTCCTGTACTCAAGCTTCATTCCATTGCCCCTCATCCTATCACAAGGCACAAGTGAAAAGAGGTTGTCCCTGCCTTCTTCACAGCCAACCCTTGTGTATTTATAAACATTTATCCCTCTTCAGTCATTTATCCCCTCTTCANCCTCAGTGCCTGAGCTTGCTCATGAGGATGTTATGGGAGACTGTGTCAAAAGTCTTGCTAAGGTCAAGGTAGATGACATCTGCCAGTCTCCCTGCATCTACCCATTTAGTCACAACATCATAGAAGACTATCAGATTAGTCAAGCATGACTTCCCCTTGGTAAATCCATGCTGACTAATCCTGATAGCCCTCTTCTCTTCCATGCAGTAGTAGCTTTCAACTAGCCTCGATGTTGTCTCCGACAGACCACTAATCTGATGGAAATTCTCTGCCCTAATCAGATTTTCACAGGGTTAGCATAAAATTAATTGAACCTTTTGTTTTGGGTTCAGCTGAAAGTGAATTCCCAGACATCTTGCTGCCAACAATGCTGCCTTGTTATATAAACAGGATAGTTCCTTCAAGCATCATTGTTATTTTTTAATGTAATTTCATCAATGTAAACAGATTTTTAATTTTTTTTCTTATCCAGTTCTTATTCCAGGAAAGAAAGCAACCAGAAAAAAAAACAGTTTCACCATTTCTAGAAAACACAATGATCTCAGTTCTGAGGTTCTGAACACCTGTTTTGCCCATGGCCTCAAAACAGGGACCTGAGTAGTAAGAAGAGCTGTGGATTAAAATTAATCTCAGTTTTACAGAAGCATTAAAATTGAATCCTTTGTCATGGCTCCTTAGACCACCTACTTAACAGGAGTGATAGGTTTGTTGAAATTACAGCCTATTTCTTTTCCATTTAATGAGTTCCACAACCTGATATATGTTCATCCTATGATACCTCTTAATCATATGAATATNCTCCCTGCATCTACCCATTTAGTCACAACATCATAGAAGACTATCAGATTAGTCAAGCATGACTTCCCCTTGGTAAATCCATGCTGACTAATCCTGATAGCCCTCTTCTCTTCCATGCAGTAGTAGCTTTCAACTAGCCTCGATGTTGTCTCCGACAGACCACTAATCTGATGGAAATTCTCTGCCCTAATCAGATTTTCACAGGGTTAGCATAAAATTAATTGAACCTTTTGTTTTGGGTTCAGCTGAAAGTGAATTCCCAGACATCTTGCTGCCAACAATGCTGCCTTGTTATATAAACAGGATAGTTCCTTCAAGCATCATTGTTATTTGTTAATGTAATTTCATCAATGTAAAAAGATTTTTTTTTTTTTTTTCTTATCCAGTTCTTATTCCAGGAAAGAAAGCAACCAGAAAAAAAACAGTTTCACCATTTCTAGAAAACACAATGATCTCGGTTCTGAACACCTGTTTTGCCCATGGCCTCAAAACAGGGACCTGAGTAGTAAGAAGAGCTGTGGATTAAAATTAATCTCAGTTTTACAGAAGCATTAAAATTGAATCCTTTGTCATGGCTCCTTAGACCACCTACTTAACAGGAGTGATAGGTTTGTTGAAATTACAGCCTATTTCTTTTCCATTTAATGAGTTCCACAACCTGATATATGTTCATCCTATGATACCTCTTAATCATATGAATATTTACCTTTCAATGAACCCTCAAGATTTGGGTTCTGTATATTAACTCCCATTCTAAAAACAATAGCTCTTGCAGGTATCTCTCACAAGTCAATGGCATGGCTAATTAGTGCTAAAGAACTACTTCTATTCCTGTTAGTGTCACTTAGACCCTTTGACAAAGACATAGGATGGTTGTTGGACATGCTTTAGGAGAGAAGCAGCACTTTAGTAAACAATACTGTTGTGTATGTGAAACAGTTTAATTATTAGGAAGCCTGGGTATTTTCCTTCCACTGCCATATCCATCTTCTAGTGTGTTAGTTTGCTTTGCAAAGAAATTGTAAGAAGTATTAAAGGCTAAATCTGTTTTAAATTATCATATTTTGATAAATATAATCCTGACTTCTCTTGATCTCTCTCAGAGAAAAAGAAACAATAGGTTTGTGTTAATTCTGCTGCCAATAACTGTCTGTGAATACTAAAAGACTCTCAGGGGAAAGTGAGATGGAAAGGTGCAGAAAAAAACCCTTCATTTTATGGATCACTTCATTGTTTCCTTTAGGAAACTACTTCCTTGTAGGAAGTAAAGAACGTAGTTTTGCAGAATTATGTGCTGCTTAATCAAATTCAAAACCTAGTAAGTGACTATAGTTGACAAACTAGCCCAGTAAACTAGATAAGTGGCATAGGAAATTGATTATGAATGAATCAGAATTACCAGGGCAGTTTGATGGTGTCCTTCTCTTTGTTTAGGAATATGCTTAGTCTGGAACTGTGGGTTTATGATAAAACTTTTTTTTTAAATTTTACCCCACAGAAATTCATAGCTCTAAGCTGCATCATGGGTTTCTGATTACAACTAGAATGGATTTATGAATTCATTTTCTGCAATTAATCATACACAAAGAAATCCTAATCTGTGTGATTTACAGCTTCAACTTTTCATCATAAATAGAGGCTGATACCAAGAGTGCAAAGCTAGAATTCTTGAAGTCTTTGCCAGTGACAATGGTTTCCCCTCAGATTATCAGCTTTTCCTAACGTCCTGATGTGTTAGGTTAATATTTAGTAAAAAGAAAATTCTTCTTTGTATGTTATTTTATTAGAAAATGAGTTGCTTTGACACGTGATTTTGTTCTTTTTACAATATTTCCCCCAACTTTATTAAGAAGTTTCAAGGTGCTCTAACTGCTAAGCGATTTTTAGTTGTGCTTTCGAAAGTGGTTCTATTTTCACATATTTTTGTTCTTTTATCTCTGAATATTTAGAATTGTTGTCTAAAGTTCTCATGCATGCTACATGAAAGACATGTATTTTCATATAAGATACAAATGTGTATCTGAATTACATGTCTGAGTCCAAATACACTTGCGGCCTAATAACCTTCATAATTTCCCTAGCACAAATTAAATTATTTACTTGCACCTTTTAAGATTTACCATCTCTACAACCTAAGGGAGATGCCTGTAGTTCCTCACTGCATGGAAGAACAGAAATACCTCATTCCTTTTCTCTAATCCAGCTGTGGCAGCAGTAGATACCTGCATAGGCTGTGGGGAACTATGCACAGAATAGCAGAGGGCCAAACTGATCTAGAACAAACTCTGCTTGGTCCAGCATCCTGTTTCTGACAGCACTAAAATTTCTGAGAGCAAAAGCAGAACAACTTCAGATGTATTCTCAGCTTTCAATTTTATAAGCCCCAGTGTTGAATGCAGTGGGACAATCACCTCTCTTGACCAGCTGGCTACAGTGTGTTTGGTGCACCCTGGTATGCTGTTTGCCTTCCTGTCTGCCAGGGCTCACTACTGACTCTTATTGAGCCTGCTGTCACCTAGCACCCCCAGACTCCTTTCTGTAGGGCTGCTCTCCAGCCACTCCTCTTCCAGTCTATATTTGTGCCTGGCATTACTCCATCCTAGGTGCAGAATACAGCATTTCAACTTGGTAAATTTTACCCTGTTAATTATAGCCCAGTGCTCCAATCTATCTAGATCCCTTTGAAAGCCAGTCAAGAGATTATTATTCTCCTGTACTCTGTTGTTGATGCAGTCTCAACATGAGGAGGGCCAGTTAAGGAAGCATTTCTTTACTGAGAAACTGGTCAAACACTGGAGCAGGCTTCCTAGAGAGGTGGTTGATGCCCCAAGGTTGTCAGTGTTTAAGAGGCATTTAGACAGTGCCCTTAATAACATGCTCCAGCCTTTGCTCAGCCCTGGATTGGTGAGGCAGTTGGATTAGATGATCACTGTGTGTCCTTCTCAGCTGAAATAGTCTATTGTAGCCTCTTCTATTGTAGTCTAATACTTTAGCTTAGGTGTTCCATGTATTTATAATGTATCAATGGATTTACCCATGAATTTACCCATCATTTTTTTACATTTGGTATAAAATTTTAATATCCACTCCATACCATGGCAAATTATATAACTTAACTACGCACCATGTGAAGAACCCAGCCCTTATTCTGAAGTAGGCAACTAGTAGCTTTATTGAAAGCACTGCAACCCTTACACTGGGAGATGCAAAGAGCAATAGATTCCTGTCTATCTATTCCCATCACTATACACAGATTTACAGATCTCTATTATGCCTCTTTTCCTAGTTGAAAAGTCCTAATTTGTTCTAGTTGTGGGATTTTTGTGGTGTTTGTTTGTTGTTGTTGCTGTGTGTGTTTGGTGGTTTGGTTTGGTTGGTTTTGTTCGGAGGTTGGTTTTCTTTTTTCCTGTTTCATTTTTTTGTGGTGTGGTGTGGTTGGTTGGTTGGTTTTAAGCCATTGCATGTTTTAAATCATTATTACTGCCCTTCTCTGAAGGGAACAGGGAGGCCAGTTTTGTATATGGTGTTCCGTCATGATCACGCACACTTGGAGAATGCTAGCATCCATCTTGCTATTTAATCCTTTCCTGATAATATCTAGCATTCAGTTTGCTTTTCTAACCACTACTAATCATTGACTGACTGTCACCCCAAGAGCATTTTATGATGGCTGGAAACCCATTGTTTGATGTGTGAATATAGGACAGTTTTCCCTATTTTTCTCACAGTTGTTTTAACTGTAATAAAGCTACTTTATTTCTCAACAACTTCATGAGAAAGCTCAGACATGCTTGCTTTTGTTTCAAGGGCTGAAAGTCAACTGTAGGATAAAAATGAAAAAGAATCCTTAAAGGCATAAAATCTGAGTTTAAGCTGATTTTATATTCTGTGATCTCCAGTGGGCATCATATTTTTTTTTTTTTAAACCCTTCTCAAAACTCTGAACTTGTCATATGCATCCATGACACCAAATGCTGTCAGTCTTTGCTGCATGTTCATGCATTAAATTTTATATACTGTTAGAGGTGAAATGACATTGTTAAGAGTAGACAGTCTTCCTTTCTAGTGTATTGAATACAAAATGCTGAAAAGCAGGGAATGAAAATGAATATTTGAAAGACACAGGATTTAGACTGTGGTAGCAAATCTGGAAAAGAAGTTATGGTTTTGAGGATGGCAGGGACACAGACTTGTCAGGTGTGTTACTGAGACTATTCCTACACTCTTAAATTGATCTGCTTTATCAAGGCCCCATCTGTATTACATGTGTACTTTTAAAGAAGAAGTGGAAATTATAAGGGAAGACAAAATGGTTTGTTGGCTTCTGGAAGCAGACAGATTTTTATAAAATCTTATAAATAGCTCTGTTCCCAGTGTACAGACTTACAGAAAGTTTGTTGGGTTTTTTTGCTATTCCTGCTTACAGACATCTGTTCACATTTTCTGGTGGGAATTCTGGGATTTAAACAGCCATCTGTTTCCTACTGTAATGGATCAACAACAAAGGGAAGTTTCTCAACTAACAAAAAAGAATCTTTGACTGATATAGAGGCACTGTTAGGAACATATGCTACTTTTTCCTTTTAACCTTAGTCAATATATTTTTCAGTCCATTTAGATTACTTCAGTTTGCCAAAACAAACTGAGTAAAGTGTTCAGCATTTCCTGCAGGGAGACAAAACTCTAAATAAAGCTTCAGGTGTGCTGCCATTGTGTATTTCTTCATGAGCATGGTGCTGAATTCTGCAGTCTAGTAAAGATTAATAAATTCAGAGCTATTGTACTATAGATTTATTCATTTAAACAAGATGACGGAGAGGGGGGGATGTACATGGATTTTACCCTGGAAGGCAAACCTGGCCCAACCTGCCTAGGAAGCAGAAGGCACCTGGAAGCTGTATAGCTGTCTGTGTGTACCATTCCACTTAAGCCTGACTGGTCAGCATGAAGAATGAGGCTAACAGGGCTAGACAGTTTCTGGTGTGAGCTTGCTTCTGCAATAATCAGAGTAGACATCCTTTATGACAGGTTTATCAGCACTGTGTTCTATATTAATTTCCTATAAACAGTAAATAATAAATATGATGTTAAAAGGGTCAGTCTTCCACCCCTCTCCCTCCCTTCCAAGGGCATTCAGAGTATCATTGACAGTGCTTTGTATTATGTGAATAATCATATTACGCTTTCAAGATAAAATCTTTCCCTGAGCACTAAGGAAGATCTTCAAGGATTAATTCTGGGACTGATCTCCATTTAAAGTATGTAGCATATGTATTGTATATATATTAAATGAACTAAAATGAAGTTAGATGTTACCATCAATAGAGAAAGATAGAGAAAAGCTATGATCACCTGGAATAATTTAGTGATAAAAAGGAGATATAACAGAAGATCCTAAGAATTTCTACCACACAGTAGACATTTTTTAAATAGAAGCTATGAATGTAAACACTCATTAAATAATCCTGATTCTTGGATGCAGTTTTAAGTTGTACCTAGACATGTATTTCCATCAGTCACACACCTGTGGATACCAGTCAGACCTTTAAGGACATTCTCCATAAAGCACGAGAGCTCTTGATCCCTAGGTGTAGTTAATCAGTCAAACTGAAAGGCACAAAGGAACTGCACAGGCAGTGGAAGCAGAGACAGGTATCCTGAGAGGAGTAAAGGGGCATTGCTCGCTTGTGTAAGTATTGGATCAGGAAGGCCAAGGTGTGGCTGGAGCTGAACTTGGCAAAGGATGCAAAAAATAAGGGGTTCTACAAGTATGTCAACCTGAAATGGAAGGTACCTCCCATGATGGGCAAGACTGGCAAGCTGGTAACAACAGGTGAGAAGGCTGAGGTACTCAACTTCTTTTGCCTCAATCTTCACTAGCAACCTCTCTTCTCACACCTTCAGAGTTGATGGACTGCAAAACCTGGGGACCAGGGGAACAAAGCCCCTGTAAGAGAAGAATAAGTCTGTGACCACCCAAAGAAGCTGAACATAAATACTCTATGGGACCTGATGAGATGCATCCCAGAGTCCCCAGGGAATTGTCTGTTGTCACTTCCAGGTCACTCTCCATGATATTTGAAAAGTGTTCACAGTCAGGTGAAGTCCCTAGGGACTGGAAAAAAGGGAAACATTGCACCCAGTTTTTAAAAATGTAGAAAGGAGGACCCTGGAAAAAACTGACCTGTCAGACTTGCCTTTTTGCTTGGGAAGACCATGGAACAGATCCTCCTAGAAGCTATGCCAAGGCACATGGAAGACAGGGAGATGATTTGAGACAGTCAGCATGGTTTCACTGAGGGCAAGTCCTGCCTGACCAAGCTAGTGGCCTTCTATGTTAGAGTGACTATATCAGCGGCCAGGGGAAGAGTTATGCATGTGATCTATCTGGACTTNCTATCGTGTCTTCTGTAAAGCCTTTCACATGTCCCCCCACAACATCCTTCACTCTAAATTGGAGAGATATGGTTTTGATGGGTGGACTGTTTTGTGGACAACAAATTGTCTCCATGGTCACATGCAGAGTGTAGTGGTCAATGGTTTGAAGTCCAGATGGAGGTTGGTTACAAGTGGTGTACATCAGGGGTCTGTACTGGGACCAGTGCTGCTTAATATCTTCATCAATGACTTAGCTGGACTGAGTGCACCCTCAGCCAGTTTGTAGAACATNGCAACTATGCGAACAAAGCAGCAGCAAGCAAGTGTATACATCAAATTGAACTCCCTAATGTTAAACCTTAATTCACCGGAAAAGGCTGAGAAGGGGGCTTTTATGAACCTTATGAGGTTCAAAAAGGCTCAGCACAAGGTTCTGTACGGGGGTTGGGATGACCCTTGATATCAGTATGGGCTGGGGATGAAGGGATTGAGAGAAGCCCTGTGGAGGAGTATTTGGGATGAAAAGACGGACATAAGCAGACAATGTGCACTTGTAGCTGAGAAAACCAACATTATCTTGCACTGTGTCGAAATGTGGCCAGCAGGTTGAGGGAGGTGANTTGCTTTTCAAACCATTACACCTTATTGTAGTCTTTTAGTACTTAAAGGGGGGGTCTATAAGCCTTTTTAGAAGGACCTGTTGTGACAAGACAAGTAGTGATGGTTTTAAACTGAAGGAGGGGACATTTAACTAGATATAGGGAAGACATTTGTTACAATGAGGATGTTGAAACACTGGAATAGGTTGCCCAGAGAGGTGGTAGAAGAACCGTCCCTGGAAATATTTAACAGCAGGTTGGAAGGGGCTCTGAGCAACCTGATCTAGTTGCAGATGTTCCTGCTTATGTCAGGGGGGGTTGACTAGATGACCTTTAAAGGTCCCTTCAAATGCCAAACATTTTATGATTCTGTACAGGATGTCTGTGTACGTTCTAATGTAGTGTATATTGGTGGTGTTACTGCACGTGGAAAGATAAATTCTGAACGAACTAGAGAAGAGGTAGAAGGTCAGAAGGGTAGATACTCTGATTTACAGGTGAGACTTAAAATTAAATTAGCATTGTCTAAAAAAAGATAAAGAAGAGATGGGTATGCTGTTCATAAATTCATCAGGAAAATAAACTGTGAAGTAGTCTGGAAGGTGATGGTGGCACAAGAGCAATCTAGAATGAGATAGCTATGAACATAATTTATGAAGGATATTTGACTCTGGAATAGCTTTTCAGTGGGAGTAGTATGAACAAACAACAGCCTTCAGAGAGACTTCTATCCATTTATGAATAGGATTAAATAATGTATCTTATGCCAATGACCCATAGTAGTTTCCCCTAAGAATTTGAGGGAGGTGTCACTGCTTCTCTATGATGCTCTAGAGAAAAACTGGGAAATTCTTTGTGATGGCCTTCCTTTCAGGCCATGAAGATGCATAAATTCTCTGGTTTTAGATTTTCTATCACATTTTTCAACCTCTTTCTTCTCATTTTTTAATTCTTTTTTTTTCTGTTATTGTTTGGTGGGTTTTTTAAACTTTTTTGCAGGCTCCATTTGCTGCTCATTTGTGTCCAGCTCTGGATGTGCAGTTGAATTGTTGGAAGATATCCTCTGCAAATGTCTTTTGCTCATGTTTCCTAGAGGACATCTCAAATTTTGTGGACACAGGAGTCCCTCTTTTGAGAGATATTTATGGTGTCTCTATCTCCTTCACTGACTAACTGAACACTTTTAAAGCTACCTTATTAGTTGTGTGGGGGCTAGTTTAACATCTAGCTAGATGAGAATTATCCAGATATAATTCTTGGCTTTGAAAGGGCTTATAAAAGCTGGGGGGTGGGAAGGGAACACCCCTCTCAAAATGTTGTGAATATGCTCTTTAATATTTGACTGTGAATTTATTATAAACTGCAAGTCATCTATGTCCAGAATTCTTACAACACTGTTGACATTCTTAAGCCAGGTGTCCTGTTCTCATAAGAGACCAAGTCTCCTGGTGCTTCTCATTATATGTCCATAATGGATTTTTCTCTGGGTAATTCTGGCTAGAGAGTTTGGGGGACCAAGGTTCCTATCTTATTAAGTCTTATGTAGTTGGGTAGTCTAGGTCTAGGAATTTCCTGGAGTGTATAGAGGACAATTTC
Organism: Chloroceryle aenea; assembly: GCA_013399075.1. Lineage (NCBI taxonomy): Eukaryota > Metazoa > Chordata > Aves > Coraciiformes > Cerylidae > Chloroceryle > Chloroceryle aenea. The sequence goes on along the minus strand of VWZY01011716.1, from coordinate 35,300 downwards.
CTTCATCAACTGGTAAATGAACCTACCAGGGGTAAGGCCCCGCTAGACCTGCTGTTTACAAACAGAGAGGGGCTGGTGGAAGATGTAGTGGTTGAAGGCCGCCTAGGAAATAGCGACCAGGAAATAATAAAATTTTCAATACGCAGAGATTCAAGGAGAAACAACAATAAAACCTCTACGCTGGACTTCCGGAGGGCAGATTTTGACCTATTCAGAAGCCTAGTCCAGAGCATACCCTGGGAAACAACCCTTGAAAACAAGGGGGTCCAGGAGGGATGGATGTGCTTCAAGCAGGAAGTTT
>VWZY01011716.1:14998-34333 GCA_013399075.1 Chloroceryle aenea | reverse complement strand
GTGTGGCCAGCAGGAGCAGGGAAGTGATCCTTCCCCTGTACTCTGCGTTGGTGAGGCCACACCTTGAGTATTGTGTTCAGCTCTGGGCCCCTCAGTTCAGGAAGGATATTGAGGTGCTGGAGCAGGTCTAGAGAAGAGCAACCAGGCTGGTGAAGGGACTTGAGCACAAGTCCTATGAGGAGAGGCTGAGGGAGCTGGGGTTGTTTAGTCTGGAGAAGAGAAGGCTTAGAGGTGACCTCATCACTCTCTTCAACTACTTGAAGGGAAGTTATAGCCAGGTGGGGGTTGGCCTCTTCTCCCAGGCAACCAACAACAGGACAAGGGGACATGGGCTTAAGCTCTGCCAGGGGAAGTTTAGGTTAGATGTTAGGAAGAAATTCTTTACAGAGAGGGTAATCGGGCATTGGAACGGCCTGCCCAGAGAGGTGGTGGATTCACCATCCCTGGAGGTTTTTAAAAAGAGATTGGACATGGCCCTTAGTGCCATGATATAGTAATTGGAGTTGGATCAGGGGTTGGACTCAATGATCTTGGAGCTCTTTTCCAACCCAATCTATTCTATGATTCTATGATTCATACTTCACCTTACCTATACTCAGAGCTGTACCAAAAAACTGAAATTAAGCCCATCTTAGTCCAACAATTTTAAAAGTGCAAATCTGTGTAATTATTGAGGATAAAATTTCCACAGTCTACCCATTTGCTGGACTTGAACTTGGCAAACATAATTCAGAATCTTAAAACACAGTGAATGGCAACTAAATAAAGTATTTTTCATGTCAAACTCCAGTAAGTCTATTGTTACTAGTGGGGCACAATGATTAAGGCATGGCTAGACTTATGTGAAAGATCAATGGAAGAAAAATAATTTTCTTTGCTTTTAAATTCTCTAGAGGCAGGTCACACCATAACCTTTATGCTGCTTTTACATCTCTATGCCCAGGTGGGATTTGGCTGAGATTTGCTTTGTCACTCTAAAGTGTCCCTTTGCTAGAAACTTTTACATATGGTCCTCTTTTCAGAACTACTTTATTTATGAGTGACACTAGATCTACAATGATTAGAGGACCACCTTAAGGCTGTGCCTATTCTACCTGGAAATGGGCATGTAATCTAGGGTTTTGAATGTAGCTGTTGACCTCTGAGGATTTAGATGGGATTTTTTTGAAAAGCACTGACTTTTTCAAAGATCTGTTGTTTTCTTACCCCCAAGATCACCCAAAAGTCAATATTAATTTTAAAATCTTGGCTACTGTTACTCATTATTTTTCTCTGTACACTCGAAAAGCTTATTAAGGTACTTAATTATGGCAACAGTTGCAGCTTGTCAGTTAGAAGACTGTTCACTCTGGAGTTGCTTAAAATCAGTGGTTGTTGGCCAGAGGATCTCAAGGCTACATGGGAGACCCCTCCCATAGGTATTAGAGATAGATGATTAGGTAGATCTCTTGTTTAACCTCTTTGGTGTTGGGCCCAGGGAGATGAAATAGGAAAAATGACCTTTTTTACTGCACATATAACAACCCAAAATGTTTAGGAGGGAAATGGTATGCATCTGTTTCAATAAGCAAAACAAGACAATTAAAAAGGGGAAAAAAAAAAAAAAAAGCCCAAAGGAATTAAAAGTACCATTAGATGAGACAAGTCCAAGATGCTACTGGGATTCATGTGCATTCACATAGACCCTGACACTGAATTCTGAGTGGTTACTAGAGATTAACTGTCATTTCAAAACCACTAAAGTTGTCCATGCAAATCCACATTTAATATCCTACTGAGATGCATTTAAAACCCATTAGCAAGATAATATTCATATGCCTCATAGAAAGGACACGAAAAGAGTTTATTTTTAAAGAGATGAATCCTTGCTTGTTTTGCTGTGAGCTTGCCTAAGGAAGGATGGAGAAAACATTTCACCATCTCTCACAGTACTGGTGAATGGGGCCAAAGGGCCAATATCTTGGCAACTAAGACTTGGCAAAATAGTAAACCTTTTAATTCCTTCCTCTCAGGGGGACTAGAGAGCTATCCAGTTAAGCAACTTTTTTCAGTGGAAACCCATTCACTTACTGTTCCAATGCTGGAACAGTCTATTCATGGTCTGCCTCAGGAAGAGGTCAGAAGATGGGGGTCACATGAAGATACCTAGATGAGCCTGAATGCTTCCTTATCTGTTCTGCTGAAATGTCTAGGGCCTGATCCCTTGCTGGAGCTTGGAATCTTTTAATTAATCTAAGCAAGGAAGGCTTGATTCTCTCTTACTCTCAACAGAAGAGGGAGGGTCTCTTACACTTTAGCCAATTAATTTGTTACTACAGTGCGGCTTGTTTCCCTAAACCCAGAGACAACTTGTTCTCTGCTTTGTGTGTGCTTTTCAGAGCATCACTTTTTATTGTGTCTTCCCAACTACAGCAGTCAGTTTCTATGGAAAACAAATTTTTCTAACTGATTTCTCTGTTTTGTTCAAGTTCCTTCAGTGCTCTTTCATTTGGTGTTATCTCAATGTTATGGTTTCATTTACTTTATATAACCAGCATAAAAGGTGCGGCCTTTTACTTTCTGCATCACCAATGTGGTGCACGGGATTTAGCAACAGCCTTGGTCTGCACACCAGTCCTTGGTAATAACTCTAAACACAGAGTGTTTTTACTTCTAGAAGCAGAGACTGTCTGCAAAAACATGCTGTTAACTTCAGAAAGTGCTGTTACTTAGAAGAGACTGAGCTGAGGAGTAAAATCACTGAACAGAATTTATTTCAAACTCAAGACATTTCTGCAATGGGGTGTTTCATAATGAGGTTTTGGATATGGACACCATCCAACCTACAGTAAACAGTGGCATACTCATTGCTTGAGGGACAGTGAGCCAAATGGGGTGCCCTTCATTGCTAGAGTCAGAGTAGTCTCTCCCTCTTTGGTCCAGAAAAGAGAGAAACTGAGGGGATTGACAAGGGAAACTGTGGGAGCCATGGTCAACAGGGGTGCAGAACAAGGTACAGAGACCCTCACAGAAACAGAAAGATAAAACACAATAGACAGAATTACGCATGCAGCAATTTCGTGTCAAAATCCGGGGGAGTGAAAAAGGGACATTTATCCAGCAGTGGAAGGAGTGGGGGAACAGCTGATTTTTTTTTTTTCTCGAATTAACAAAAAATATAATCTTTAGGAATGACCTGTACTTGTGTTTCCCTCTTGCAGTATTATAACATTTCTGTTACAGTTTTTAGATGGCAAGATACTCTTTCTCACTAGACGTGTATATTGTTGGCAGCTCAAAGTGATTCCTAAGCTGAGCGTTCCTTTCAGACTGCAACAGAGACTGCAGAGCAGTTCTGTGCATTTTTTTTCCCTGTCTTGACTCTTTAAGAGGCAATGACAAACTGTTTTCTTGACTTGGCTGGCAACAGAATTGGATCCTTACTTACCAAGAGTGATGTGGTCTTTTAAGTTGCACTCTTATTGATCCTATTAACTTTCTTAGCAATTCATGAATATTTATGCCAACATACAAGCTACACAGTTCATTCAGTTCCCTTAGAGAGAAAGTTCCCTTAGACAGAGTTCAGTGACTTGCAGGCATCAAATATAGTATGTTTTTAAGCTCATGTATTTGTGCTAAGTCTCCATGTGAATATGCAAGTGGTATGCTTTAGTATCTCTAGTATCTCTCCCTTTCTGTTTTCATTTGAGTAGGTTGCCTAAAAGTGGACTTTCTGTGATCTAAATCTTAGTCAAATTCTGATTTGCTTAATGAAAAAAATCTATGCTGTCCCATAGGGAGTCTCCATGGATTGGAAATGGAATGAATTTTAGACCTGCAGCAGGTTTTTGCTATAGCTGGAATAGATTATTTCTTTAATCTTGGTATCTTTTTTTTTTTTTTTAGAAGGATTTCAAATGTTTGATGTATCATGGCAATAGCCAAACTGGGGGCTGGATCCTTAAATATGTGAGGAAATTCCACGTATAGTTGATTGAGGGTATCATGAATGCGACCTGAAACTATTCCTGTATACTCCTTATCCTTGTGCATTTTGCAGTTTAAACCAGGAGCATTAAACTGAAGGGTTCCCCACCTATGCAGCACTTGGATTAACATGCCCTTCTCATTATCAGTAGCCTACTTGATTTGCATGCAGCTTTAGAAAATAATGTAACTTTTTATGCATGTAAGCTGCAGACTGGAGCTTGTGAAGTGTGTCAAAGACACTTGGAGCTATGCTACAGCTGTCATTTTCAGTACTGAAGATACCACTCCACATATATGCTGTAAAAATAGCAAAAGCACTTCCTGGCATCTGCACCGTCACAGCCTTTCTGCTGTTAGACATGCCCTTGTGTCTACCTGCACACCTCTCCTGGCAGTGATTTTTGCTGGGGTGTGCTCTCGCAGACAGGTTTCCGCCACAGATGGTGCTGAGGCCTTGCCTTATGATGCGTACTTGGGAGGTTTTCATTTGGTGTAGGACTCTTCTGCTTAACTACTGGGGCTGAGCTGAAGCAATTAAAACTGCACAATTGGAAAGAAGGGCTGGCTGGGAATGCAACCCACAGAAACCGGCCTGCTATTGCAGTGGTTTCACAGCTGACTGCATAAGTGGATATCTGACACAACAAATGCTGCTTTGAGCTCTGTTCACTGCTGAGCCATGGCAGTGATTCCATGGAGGCTTGCTTGTGGGTCTTTATTATTAAAGACTTCTGATTAGAAAAATTAAACCAGCAATGTTCTGACTACTCAGAATCTGCCTTTGCAGAAATGAAGGAAATAAGGAGGTAAAGACTAACAGGGAGTAAGATACTGGGGATTGCTGTGTTGATTGTTTCTTAGTAAGCTCATGAACTCTGTCATTCTCCTGCTCCATACGGGGGTGGGGGGAATCATAAAATGCAGGGAATTCTGAGAGTGTTTGCAAAGTCTGTGTTTCAGAGATTAAAAGTGATCTTCAGGGGTGGAAATGTGAAATGGTTATTCAAACAGGGGGGTGGAAAAAAAAAGGACCCTGGACACTTGTCTCTCTCCAGGAACCCAGACTTGCAAACTCTAAAATGGCTGGTGAATATTCCAAAATCTGTCCATTAAAATAAAATTTTGCAAAATCTCTGTAAACTGTACAAAAGAGGCTGGGTGGAGGAGAATTGAATTCAGCACAAAGGCTGGAGGAAGAATTAGACACAGAAACAAAGGAGCAAGAGGTGATGGTGTGTGTTGATGTTCTGAAAGAGTAAAGAAGCAGGCACTGCAGATCAGTTAAAGGGAACAGAAAACCACAAAAATTTCTTTTACCTTGGTGTTATTTGAAATAAATTTTAATCACACCCTTTCCAAGGTCACAGTGTATCAATAGTCTTGACAAAAGTCCAGGTCCAGGCATTGAAATGTTTTCTATTTGTCCTAATACAGATGTCATGAGATGTCTGGACTGTTGCAGGAGTGCAGTGGTCCCAGGTAAAATAATTTCCTACTGTATGACAAAAGATGCAAAACCTGGAAGTCTTTCTTACCTTAATAGCTAGTATCTTACATGCACTATTGTCTGAGATATTGCAGCACTGTTTTGATATCAAGATCAGAAATAATGGATCTATCACCATGAGAAAAGACTTCTTGTCAGCCTAGTGCAGAAAAGCACATTATAGACAGGAAAACAAAAGCTGTCATTTTACAGGGAAAACAATCCAATGTTGTTCTTTTTTAGTGAAGTCGATAATGATAATCATTTTGCCCCTTTAAAGACATTATTGCCTTTGCCCCGTTCCTAATTATGTATTTGGAACCTGTGGATCTATCTGATGAACACTGAAACTGTCACTTTCCTTAGTGGCAGCTGGAACTTATGCCACTTTCACAGTAAGCCTACTTCAACATTAATTCAAAAAGGATTTTGCGCTTTTAGCAGGAGAGATACGGAGAAATTTGTCTGAAAGCAGAATTTTAGTAGCTTAGTGTATCTGGGCTGTCAGATGGTACCTTGCTCTTAGCCTATCAGTACAGTGAGTACCTGAAAGTGTAGTGTAGTAGTTTCTTCCGTCACACACGCATTCACAAAAGGACATATGGATGAAATGGTGCGAGGAAAAGCAGTAGAAAGCTATTTCGAAGTCATACCATAGGCAGTCCATCAGTTGCTAGAGTTATTTAAGGAAGTGATGACATAAATGCTGCATTTGGCCTCTGATCTCTTAATGCAAGCTCCTTTAGACAGACTTTTACCTTCTTCCTTTCCTTTTCAGTGTATGTATTTATGTGTGTTTTCCTCTTCTACAGTGACTTAGAGAGTTTTTTTCTCCCAGGAATGGCAGTCACGGCTTCATTCCAAAAAGCCTAAAGGAATATCCATTGCCATGAATTTTTAGACCCAGATACACGATGAAAGAAAAAATGAGATTGTAGGAGGAGAGAGGGCTCAGAATTAATTAACTTTCCTGAAAAAGTGTCTTCCAGGAATTTTTAAATTAGATGTACAAGATGATCCATTTTATGAAAAATGAGGCTTCTGTGAATACTTACGGCTGTCTGGGCTCTCTGACCAGTATTGGTCACACTCTTTGATCTTAGAGACAGAGCATCTGGGAAGCCTTGCCAGCTGGAACACGGGGCAGGTGAAGACCTCCTCTTCCCTGTACTGGGAAAGGGACTGAGGCAGCAGAGAGGAGCACTGTGGTTAGACAAAGAGAGCCTTGGCACAGCACTAAAGATAGCTTTTTTTCTTTTATTTTTTTCTGGCAAAACTAAATACAGCACATTAAAATAGTATTTTCTGACAGTTTCTGAGCTAAGTTCACAACTATAGCTTGAAGTTCATGGCAGTGTAACTTAACTGATGTTTTCCAGCAGCATGGTAGTGGAAAACTCAAAGCAGTTAAGTGACAGTGCTAATAGCATACAATTATGTAACCATTTTTCAAAAATGCTGTAGCTCTTTCAGGTAGATATTCTGGAGTGAGGGTTGTCTCAAAGTCTTGTCCTCTTGATGTAGACAATATAATGAATAATATAGTCCACCATATTACTGTTTATTAGAGGTTTCTTTCCCCATACATTGTTGTTTTTAATGTAGATTCAAGGACCACTGTTTTTGTCAGTGTTGTGCTCCTTATTTTACCTACTTTGAATAAACTGCTTATATCCCTGATTCTATCATGTAGATGTTTGAATTTAAATTTCCTTAAAGGTAGAGGGTATAGAGAGCAAGGGGGAGGAGAGCCCTGAGGAATTATGTCATGGAGAATGACAGAGACTGTCACAAGCTCAGGGTGCCTTGGTGTACTGCAGACCTTGTCTGTGTGACCCTTTGTAGAGCAGAAAGGATGTGATGTGTTTCTTGACAGTGTTTCAATTCTGTGCTATGTGATTCTGTTATTTTTGGCAGACACTAGAATGTCAGCTAATATTCTCTATTTTGGAAACAGAGTTGTGAATATAGATGTCAGACATTGCTTCTTGTAGGTTTTCTATTCTTTCCAATCTTCTACCATTTTCAGACTGTTTTGGTTATGCAATCTCTTCCTGACTGAAGCAATCCAGAGATTTCAGTCTGAGGAAAACACTTCAAAAAGGCCAGAAATTCTATGGGGCTTTGAGTGGAAATGGGTCCTTTTGCTGCTATTAGGAGGCTTTAGCATCTCCTGTCAACTGGACTAGAAACCCTAGGATATCATAGCAGGGGCTGACCTTGTGGATAGCAAGCTGGTTGATATCTTTATTCCATCAGTTCTTCATTAGAGCGCTCTCTGTTTGAGAAAACAGGCTGTGGGAAAACAATTAGCTGAAGTAGCTCATCCTAATAATATGCTATGTGTGGACAGGACCGTAATCTAGTGGAGAATTTAGTTTTGCTCTTGGAGAGCATCCTGGGGAGATGTAAACCATTCTTACCTGAGGAAGCCTATGTTTTCACCTGACTATTACCAGGGATAATTAAACTAATGATGGATTGCACCTTAATGGCAGCCATATATCTGTCATGAAGTACTCCCCTCAGACACCTTAAGATATCTGGTATCTTTTGTAAGGCCTTAATTTTTGCCTCCCTTTGAAACAGTTTATTACACCCTTCACAGCACAACTATCTCATTATGAAGCCTAATCATTATTGCATAATTTGAGCTATTAATAGGGTAACACAATTAATGTGTAGTTTTTCACTGACTGCCGTGTTAATACAAACCCTGGAAAATGTGGATTTTTCTATTAAAGCTGGTAGTTTGTCCTCCCCACTCCCAGACTAAATTTTATAATGTTATAATGCTTTTAACTGCTTCATACTTCACAGATGATTGTAGGAGCCTTGGTAGGTAGCTGGTGGAAAAGCACCCTTCTCCTCATAGTTCCCCTTTCCTCCCTTCCTTCACTACAGCCTTTACAAACAGCTCGTGTATATCTCTGTATCTGTCTTCTGTATCAAGGGAAGTGATTTTGGAATAAATGAAAGCTGATGTAGCAAGAGTTTTAGAAAACAAATATTAGCCAATGGATGGAGTACTAGGCTGATATTCAAGAAATCTACACTGCCTTAGTCTATGCAAGGTGGTTTACAATGAAATTTTACAAAGAAAGTGCTAAAACTGGTTATGCATTCCTTATTTATTGTGTTTGACTTTAGACAAAGTGTGCTCAGTTTTAAAGAGAAAGGAAATGTGTGAATCAGTCATCCCAAGAACTCACTTTGGGACTTGGAGGTCAAACTGGTGCATCAATTTACCTTTCATCACCAACACCAGACATTTCCACTGGCAAAGTCATATAGTCATCCCATGTTTTCTGCCTTTACAGCCCTGACTATTCAAATGAAAGCCTCATCTATATGGCATATATGGCTTTGTCCATAATGATTATTTATTCTGTGTACTATGCTTTCATATTTTGAAGAATTACCTGCATATAGCCCTGGGTAAACAAAGGCAGAGATCAAAGAGTGTCAAAGGCAGTGTAGGTTACTGAATTGGAACTTCTGATGCCTTCAGTAGTTGCTATGGGTACTTATCAGGTTTAAATTACTCCTGAAAGGCTAACTTGGATGCAGTTGGGGTGCCATTAAAATGTACTAATGGAATATGTTTTTCACTGTGTGACGTCAAGGAGGATAACTACAACTCATATGACCTGTGCTAAGTCCTGTGCCAGTCCAGAGGAGACAGAAGAACTTTATTTTAGCATAATTTATTGAGCTAGAGGTTAGAGTAAGGCCTTAAAACTACCTAAGTGGTCTCTACCTGTTAAAGACATCTCATGAACAGCAGCTGTTGACTGTTCACAGAGGGGAGGGCCTGGCAGGGTGGAATAACCTGCTTTGGAATTTTGCCCTGTTACACCGGTGGCTGTGAATCTGCACAGATGCAGTGGGATTGGGGCTCATGGAGAGTAATTTGGCTCAGCAGGTCTCAGGCATGTGCTAATGTGTCAGAATTTATACATTCAAACAAGCCCCAGTTTCCTCACCTGTAGCTATGTTGGCTTTGCACCACACAGGACCAGGAGGCACTTTGGTGAGTCAGTTCAGCAAAGATGATGCTGCTTTTGGAAAGCAGGTATGTTCGTCAGGCAGATGCCATCTTTACATAATGTAATTGTCTTGCGTGGAGACTGAAGGGTAATTTTGTTGAAGGAGAAGATACGGCTAAAAGTTCAGAGTGTGTCAGCATTTGTACCTACATTGTGTTTGCAACTTCAGTTGTGGGAATGTGCAGCCTGATTCAAGAGGATGGTGGGTCCCATCCATTTACTCCAGGCACTCTGAGCCTTGGTGCTTGCTTGTGTGTAATTGGCTTCGTTAAGAGCAGAAATGTATGTGTGGTGCTGCTTGTTGTTACTGCAGGAAGCCAGGTAATGTGTTTCTACTTATTGTAGTAAAATGAAAGGTTCTTTTGGGTGGAGATCTAAGGTGAGTTTAGAATGAAACCTGGCTAGAAGGACTGTCTTGGAGCTTACTTTGGAGAAGGCAGGAGGAGGCTGATGTTCTTAACCTATTTTCATGAGGGTGGTGTTAATTAAGATTAAAATGATGGTTTGCAGTAGAAAGAGAATAATCTCTTGCTGTTGCAAAGTCTCCAAACTACCATATCTGGAAATATAAGCACAATGGAATACTTGATAGTTTTTTGTATTTGTTAATAAAGGAATTTATAATTAATAACGGAGAATAGCTGTTGCTAACTAATTCTACAGTATGTGCAGAATCACTGTGATTAAGCTTCAGACTTACTTTTATTGTCAGCTGTCTGTACACTAGTGTCACTTCTGGTTTAGACTATTGGCGATTGTTTCTGTGTATTTTCAATTAATTGGTAGGTTGCTATTTCCTCAGTCTATACAGAAGCTCACTTCTTTTCTTTTTCACTGAAATCTTAGCGGAGTGTTTGGGCAAGCACATAAAGCAATTCACTGAATATGTTACCAAAGTATCTATACAGTTTACAGTTCCTGGAGCATAAAGGAACTTTCCTGGCAAGCTGACACATCATTGTTATTCTGTTTCAAGGAGCTTTCCAAATTAGGTAGGAAGATAAAACTTCTTGAAAGGCTGGAAGGAATGGTCTGAAAATCAAAGCTCACATTTTAATGTAAAGAGAAATTCATCTTGCAGAGTGACTATGCCTGATGTGAGAGTCCTACTGTATGTATATACCTCTGAACTGTTGAGTAACTAACGTAAGCATGATGAATTTAGAGGTTAAACAGCATTGTATGTATTACTGAGCACAGACAAAAATGCATCTAAATTTATATTCTGCAAAATAATAGTTATTTTATATGAATTCTCAGCACTTGTCAATGTTTAATTTAGATGGTGCTCTTGCATACTATATTCCCTCTAGTTTTATTGTACTAGGCCTGAGTTAAAAGGAGTTTTAAGTGTGGTTTGTTTGTTTTGTTTAATTTTTAATCTCTAGTAATGTACACATGTGTGATAGGTTTAAATTAACAAGTCTGCGTATGGTGAATAATTTAATTATGAGATTATAGATGTACTTTGCATGTCTGAACAAATGTATTGGTGGATAGCTTTTGTGAAGCTCAGTGTGATTGTTGTTATTGTGCTCTAAGCTACTTCATAAAATTGCTCTTTCAAGAATATGCTTAAATAACTGAGATTAAAGGGTAACAGCATCTAGCCTAAATATAGTGAAGGGAGATCTCTTCATGTTTGTAGCTTTTTCTTTTTCTGAGATCTGATTGCTGTTCCTAGAATTTTGGCTCATCGCTGCTTTTTAAAGCAAGCAAGACTGAAGCACAGAACTTTGCTTCTGCAAGTGCAACCTTAAGTAGTTCTTCAACCAGAAAGATTCATGGCCATCTGTTTAATGTCTGCTTTGTAAAAGTGACTATTTATTAGATACACATAAAAAAACACTCTCAAAAAACATTATTGAAAAGACACTTATGTGGAAAGAGGTGTTATTGATGTCAGACTGTACAGCTCTTCGCCACCATAAAGGCAAATTGCTTAAAGTGGCTTGTACTTGGAAGATTGCTGAGGTGAGGGAATGCTTTGTAATTAGGCCTGTGTCAGCCACGGATGAGTACCTCTCTCAAAGCACTGTTCGTGTGTGGGGAGTGATTGGTACAGTGGCTTTTCAAGGAATAGAGATTACAAAGGGGGATGTAAACATCAGGAAAGGGAATGTCTTCCAAGCTGGGAGCTACTTTTATCCTGCTCCTGTAACTATGCAAATGATCCTGGAGTCTCTTGTCTATGTCACTATTCCCTCTATTCCACTCAGTAAGTAGATGAGATTTGCAAATTTAATGCTGATTGCTTTTTGAAAAGTTGACTTTTTTCCTTAAGTTCTACTTCCTGCTTTTAAGACAATTTGAGAAAACTGGGAGTTTTGATTCTTTCTGTGCTGCATATATCTTTATTTATGCTAACTACCTGAACCTGACACAGTCAAATGTATGTTATGACTAGCATTTCATATCGCTTACAGTTTAAAGAAAGCTGATATACAAGGTCTGTAGATGACACCAAACACATTAGACTTTTTTCTTTTTCTGATATTCAAGAATTATGGAATTTTATATCATTATTATGACTGGTATACATTTGTACCTGAAATAGTCCTCTTGCAAAGGAGAAAGTGTATGTATCCAAGAGATACATAGGACTTCTCTATGTAATTGACACTTCCTGTGTGTGTGTAAACTGGAAGGAAAGTTGAAAGTTACTAGGGATGACATCTATACAAATCTCAGACCATCAGCAGTTATGTTCTACTGTTCTTCACAGTGCAAATGTTTTAAGTCACCATGTGTTCATTCCACCTTAGGAAAATTCACCCACTAATTTGTATACTGAAGCAGCATAATTTGCTTGGAGGTTGTCTACATAGAACAAAATTTAAATGTTCAGCAGTACAAGGGACATGAAATCTGTAATACTGCTGAAAAAAGCCTTCTAAAAAGGCCTCAAGAGATACTAAGGAACAAAAAAGTGAGTAACAGAGGCTATTAAAAATGATCTTGATGACACAGACTCTGTGGAGCATGAATGCCACTATCAAAATCTTCTGTCTAGTTTTTTTTTTCTCTTTGTGTTTTTCAAGGGCATGATTGTAAAATTTCTGAAGTCATTGCCTGTAATGAGAGGACTTTGGATCCCATCTAAATGTTATATTTTAGTTTGTGAGTGAGCAGGCAAGATTCTTAATTCTTGGACTTGATGGCTGTATGAATAACCAAATGTTTCTGTTAATATGTATTTTGCTTGATGATGTTTTGAAGATACAGGGAATTGTTACTCTGAGGCCATATTCTTATTGTGCTGAGGAACAGGTGATATTCAAGTTGTAGTAGTTCAGGTACTGAAGGCAAACATAATACTTCTGGATACTAAAAATATGTGAAATTTATCTGGGAATGCAGTCTTGTTTTTCTGACTCAAATCACACACGGATTTTCAGAGATGAGTTGGACAAACCTCCCTACTTAGTAACTCAGACTTTCTACCTTCCCAAGTACTGATGGTGACAATTTTTTTTTTTAATTATTACTAGAGTGCTGTATGGAATACTTCCAAGCTTTCCATTGCAGTTGGAAACTTTGTGCTGAAAGAAGAGTTGCTGAAGTAACAGCTGGGCTCCAAAGTATGGATTTCTATACAGGTACTACCAGATGTAGGAAGTGTCACAATAAAAGCAATGTAACATCCAACATAAATTATCCCTTTCTCTGCAGCTGTTATGCACTCAACTTCCTTCCTTTGAAGTTTGTAGAGGAACTTTGAATGGTTTGGATGGGGACATTAGAGCAATGTAACATCCTGGGCAGAACTGAGACTTATTCACAAATAACCTAATCTTTACCTTGCCAATTCTGTAACGTTTTGTTCTTTCAGATGAAATCAGAACAGTATTAATTTTCTTTAATCACTGGGTTTTTTTATATACCTAGTAAGATTTTTTTTTTTTTTTTAATCCATGTGTTATTATGCAGACTCTAAATATTATGTTTGATTAGGCCTCTAGTTACTGTCTCCAGTTATTTCAGATGAGATGGTCTTCTGGTCTTGTGTTTTTTTGTGTTGTCTCGTCTCCAGCTTACAAAGCTGTGGTTAAAATACTTGTGGATTCTTCCAAGGTGTTTCACATATCAGAGATGAGGTACTAATTAATTTAGCAGGTGGTGTTATTTTGAGATGGCAGCGAAATCATGTGTCTCCTAGGAGTAAATCAAGGAAAATATCCTTCTTCCTGTCTCTTTTAAGCTATCCAGCTCTCCCCAGGCTCCACTAAATATTTAGAGCTAATATATACTATCTGAGAGACACATTGACAAACTTGTCAACTGTAGAGTGGGAAGAAAGTGTATCTAACGTGCTGGACTTTACAAAATAGAAATGTGCAAGTTTCCCTTAGTTATGACTCAGTACGTGTAATCTAAAGACTACAAGACATCAATACTGTCTAGAGTGTTTGTAGGAAGATCATAGTGTGTATCCAGCAAAAAGGTCATGTTTGTTACAAGCTTAGCTAAGAGCTCGAGACGGTCAAAGACCCCAATATTGTAAACAGTTAACTTCTTATAAGTGAATTCTGAGTTCAGACAAAAGTGTTCTGGCATTTACTACTGGCTAATTTTGCCAAGGCTGTGCATGGGCAAAGAGTTTTTACCATCTGTATGTTACTCCAAGATTGGGAATCAAGAAGTTTGTATTTCTGGTCTAGAAGTTAGGTATTAAGTTCAGTTTAAAGCAATGATAGCAGTTACAACAAATCGGTCTCAGGTGCAACTTTTTCTTGTCTGTCTGTCCCCCACCCCCCCATCACCATCTGTCTTTCCCCATCCTATCACAGGGCACAAGTAAAAAGAGGTTGTCCCTCTCTTCTTGATGCCCAGCCCTCGTGTATTTATAGCTATTTATTAGATCCCCTCTCAGTCTTCTCTCCAGACTAAAAAGCCCCAGATCTCTCAGCCTTTCCTGAAGAGGCATGTGTTCCAGTCCCTTGATCATCCTCATAGCCCTCCATTCGACTCTCAAATAGATCTCTGTCCCTCTGGAACTGCAGAGCCCAGAACTGGATTCAGTACTCCAGGTGAGGTCTCACTAGGGAAGAGTAGAGGGGGAGGAGAACCTCCTTTGATGTGCTGGACACACTCTTCTTAATGCACCCAAAAAAGTGATACAGCAAATGAGCTTGAAAGCCAACAGGCATATTTTGTGCTACAGATAGGCTTGACATTTAGTGACCTTAATTCTCCATTTTTTAAAAAGGAGTGACTAATGTTGACTCCTTTGTAAAGTGCTTAGAGGCCTGCTGGTGGCAGGTGTTGTGGAAGAGCTACTTGCAGCTAATATCATCATCAAGCATGAAGTGGGTATATTGGGTAATATGTTGTCATTCCTCTATTAAAAAGTACAGTATGGTATCTTGTTTTGAGAGAGATGGAGCAGTGGCCTTTAAAGTGAGGTGTGTGCACAATGATCCATTGGGGTGTCAGAGAAAATATTGGAAATCATGGGGTTTTTTTAGATAAATATTAAGAACAAAGTTAAGATTTACTAATATTTAATATATGGCTTGACACTGGTGCCCTTATTTGGTTCATATGTCAGACAGTCACATATAAGGTATGGTACACAAAGTATTCTGAGAGAAGAGTGGATGCTTAAAAACAGAGAGGTTGCCAGTGGCACACTCATTCATTTTAAGCATATGGTGAGGTATTATGGTTTACGTGTGTCTGGTTAAGGGGATTTAAACATTATTTTATCTAGTTTTTAACTAATAAAATAGACAAGTGTCTTAGCTGGACACGCAAAGAAACTGTGCAAAGAAACTGTGGATTGAATGCAATACTAAGAGCACAAGTGAACAACAAGAAAATGTCAGAGCTGGCACTTCTCTTACTCTTACTAGAGGATCTCTTTTAGCCACATTGTGGTAAAAGCAGTGATGTCATAATCAGATCTGACAAGAGCTTGGCCAAATACATTCTGAAATGATCAGTATCAAAATAAGTTGAACTTTGAACCAGACCTTTGAGTTGCTGCATCACAAGTTGTTAAACCAAGACTCTAAAAAATAATGGAGCATATTTGATCCCATAATGCTCCCTGAAAACAAATTTTAGATATTATAACATCTGGGGGGAGAGCAAAAAGGGGAACTGTTAAACAGTATTTAAAATTTTTTTTAGTTATTTCATCTTCTTCCTTTTAAAATGTTGTGTGTGTTTTGAAATGTACATAATGTATTAGTACAGTGGTATCTCTATGTAATTTTTAAAGAAATAATTATACATATATTGGGGGTACATAGGCATACATGATCAGAAAATATGAAGCCCACTGATCTAGAGAATAGACACGTTAAGAGTAAATAACAGTTAGATCATTGGCCTTCATTCATTTGTTGTCCTACAACTCTAGACTATTGTTGCTTTGGGTAAACTGAAATTTGCCTGTGGTTGACCAGTTTGATTCACATGGGCTGTTCCAGAGTTGAATCAGTTGTGTCAAGTACAGAACACAGTGTCCTGTGTTCCACCGAGGCACATGCGTGGTGTCTGAGTAATGAATTTGTCTAAAAAGCCTATGTATTAACTTCTGGTTTTTTTTCTGAGTTCATTAATGTCCTTTTTTAGGTTTTAGCTTTTTTAAGTTAATGCCTTTGACTGGAGTGATTAACATTAACCTTGGTGCCTGTGGCAAGGTTGAAATGACATAAAATATTTTGGAACACAAACTTTGTCATGGTCCTCATTATGTGCAAAAACCACTGTACAGGTTGGCCAAGGACACCTTGATTAGTCTGTAATATTCTTCTATTAACAGTTTCTTTTTTCCCCTAGTGATAGATATTTATTAATGCAAGGCATCTAATGAAGATTTATTTCTTCTAGAGAGCTATATACGTGCTTGGGTATTTCTGATTATATAGCAACTTTTGAACCAACAGTAAAAGACTAATGACCTGAGGAAAGATGTGGAAATTCAAAACTTTGCCAACTCTGAATGTATAACATGATGCTTTTTATGTTGGTTCTACGTGAATGAATGTATAATCGTGTATTTCCATGTGAATATGAAACACTACTCTGTGATAATGAGTTAGATGTTATATTTTGAAAGCATTGCACAGAGAAATGTCATCTCTTGTTCATTTCAGCTAACATCTCTTTCAATAGTCTTATTTCTGCCATTTTTTTTCCTCTGTAAAAGTCTAATGCTATTTTTCCATGTGTGTGAAGTACATTGAAAACTGCATTTATTAAGGCCACAGCTTTGCATGCTCCCAAACTAATTCTAAAATATGAACTATAGGTGTGCAAGTTATGGCCTGAGACACCAGATTTCCTTGATACAGTTATAGTTTCTGGGCAACAAAATTTCTTGACCATGAATAATAATGACAAGAGTAGGAAATACTTCATTAAGTGGTTTGGTGGGTTTTTCCTTCCTTTTTTTTTCATTTTTTTTTGTAAATGCTTTTTCTAATAGTTTCCATTATTTTTGGTATGCTCTATTCAGGGGAAGTGGGAATGTGGGCCTAAGTCATACTTATACCCATAGATAACCAATACTTCAAAAAGAGCTTGCTCTAACTACAATGAACTGAAATTGGAGTAACAGACCGAGACAGAAGTATGCAAAAACTGTTCTATATATCAAGTTTCCATCTCTTTTCCTCTCTGGGGAAAAGACACTGTGTAATTTCTGAGCTACTTTTCCTCATATAGAGTTTCATCTTTTTGTGGTCTTCCTGTGCAATATTCCTCTGGTTCACTGTAAAGGCAGCCTCTTTCCTATTGCTCAGTTATAGACCTGGAATATCTTTCCCAATATCACCTTTATTTGTGCCCATCCACCATTTTTTTTTTTTTCTATGCTTAAGCAATTACTTTGCCTTGAAAACATTTGTAAGAATCATACAGACCATGCCTGTCCTGTGGATCCACCATGCCCTTCACTGGTTAAAAATGATGTGCTGGTGCTGAGCACAAAACAGAAGTTCTAGGATGGGCTGTATAAATTTCTTCTGTGCAGGTGACCTGTCTGATGCTCATCTTTAATGATGGGGGTGATGGGGTGTGTGTCTGTGTGTCTACAAAATGTTGCAGGACTCACTCAGCTTGTCCTAAAATGAATATTAGGAAGATTTTCTACTCGCTTCTTACAAAGCCCAGTTTCTAGATTTTTGAAAATCGTTGTGTATTTTTCAAAGCTCTAGTATAGCTTAATTTCTTTTTCTGTTGTTGTATGGAATAAATTGTATTCATTCTTTATTTCAAGACTCACTCTTAACTCATAATGGCTTTTTTTATTTATATGTTTGGTTATACTCTCTTGTGGGGTAACATTCCAACAGCTTTTTTACACTTACAAGTTCTTTTCTGTTTTGATTCAGTTTATGAAAGCCCATCTACTTCAGATTTATTTGCAATTCTGAGAGGGGGTATCCTAGTGTTGTTGTGTTAAATATTTATATCTAATAAAAAGCAAGGGTGGAGGAAACAGACAAAGCTGGAATCAGTTATTCTTGCCAAATGGTTCCCTAGAGATGTGATGAATATGACAGCTATTTAATATGTAAGAGCGATCAGTGTAACTTCTGCATTCTTAGAATCTGTGTATAATCAGGAAATTTATCAGTAGTTAGCATAAAATTACAATGGTGACAATGTACTTGTCATAAATAGATTTAAATTTACAGGTAAATATTAAAAAAACCTAATGTTTAGGAAGGAAATGAAACTCCTTTTTCCATCTGCTTCTGTGAATTCCCACATCTATATTGGGAGTGCAGAAACATGAACATAAATTATGAGCAGAATGTGTTTATTATTTAAGTAACATGTAGTGCTCAGCTTTTAAGAGAGACTATCCAGTGCTGCTTTTCAATTTGAAATTCAATTTTTAAAAGCATGAAGGTTTAACTTTGGGTTTAAAAGTGGGACAAATCTAGGGCCTGTCCTTTATTTCATCTTAATCTTGTGAACTTTAATTTTTATTCAGCATAAAATGCCATGGTCCTATAATACTAAGTCCTTCACTCTTACTGTTTCTTTCTCTTAGCCTTATTTTTTTCCATTCCTTCTCCTGTTCTATAGTAACTTGGTGAATCTAAGTTTGAGCTGAAGCAGCAGAATAATACTGCTCCTTTCCATTATTTCAGAATAATGCTCCTTTCTTAGGCGCCAATCTGTTGGTGTGATTCTTGAACTTAAATATTGTGAAAATTAGAATGAGGGCAGATGTGGTACCTTGTGAGGAAAAATAAGTCTGGTTTTCTATAGCTTTTGGTTTAGTGAAATAATGAAATTATTTAGTGAAATAACGTTGGCAATAATGGCAAAACAACAAAAAAAAGGGCAGAAAACATCTTGACACAGATTTTTGGGGATCTGGTTTTAGCTTGTCCCACCTTCCACTGTTTTTCAATCTTGTCCAGTAAAACAAAAGGTTCTACCTCAAGAATTAATGTTCCAAATTTTGCATTCATTTCCATTTCCTGAAAAATCTCGTCAGCAGTCAGGATTCCAGGCTGTTTCTTGAAGATTCTTGATTAGGCTGCTCTGAAAAGATAGTTAAATATTACATATAAATTTAAAAAAAAAATAATCGGAATTGAGCAAAAAGTATGGTGTGTTTTTTGTGGGTATTAATGATAGACAACTTAAAGTATCAAGCTTTTTAATTGATCCTGATTATCCACAAAGGAAAATGTTTCTGCCAACTGGATGCCAAATTTCTGCCTACAGTACCTTCCTCCTGCTCCAATGACACAGTTTGAGCATTGTTTTAACTAAGTGGCTGTAACCAATATCTTTGCCATAGTTCTTTACTTAATCCTTGATGTATGGAAAAGCACTGTTTGAATGTATAGCTCA
>VWZY01011716.1:0-14977 GCA_013399075.1 Chloroceryle aenea | reverse complement strand
TCAATGGGGGGGGAGGGGGGGGGAAGGAAATCACTATGTTTTCACATTTATATGGTTTTAATGTTTTAACATATGGAAGTGTAGAGCATGAATAGTCTACACCAACTTCTATGAAAGGAGTGTAATTGTGGTGAGTGTCTTTCTGGGCTGTCATGGTTCATAAATGTTTTGTGGATGATGAATTCCACGATATACAAGCACCTCATGCTTTGCAGTTCCTGCTGTGCATGAAGAAATTTCCTGGACACTCTGAGGTACAGAGGGGTAAATAATTTATTGGCTCTTCTCACTTCTGAGTTTTGTAGGCAAAGGACCAAAGTACTTCTTGCCATATAAAAATAAACCCAATTTTTTCCCTAAGTCTGTGTCTGCTCTATCACAGTGTGTGTGGGGGAGAAATTAAACACTCACTTCAATGCAGTTGAAGAAACTTGAAAGACAAGTTTTCATGTATAAATGTCATTGTAAGAAGCATCTCTCCTATAGCACAAATTAGGTTTTAATAGCAAGTCAGTCTTTACATTGTGACTTGGAAGTACCCTTCCAAAACATTTCATCCTAAATCGAATCACGTGATACTGTAGCTTTAGTAACAACAAAATTCTGACCGATGCTATTGTACACATTTTTTCTCGTCTACACCACAACAGATTCGTTTGAAATCTCAACCTCTTTATATTTAAGAATGCTGAAAAAAAAAAAAAAAGTGCAAACAGCAACAGTGATTACATTTAAAAGTTGAATAATGGCTTGTTTACAGAGCAATCGTTCTCATTTTTACATCTTTTGAAAACATTCTATTTTAAGCTTTGTTTCTATTCAACTTGAAAGACATTAAAAGTAGAACTGTACTAGAGAATATGGGTAACCAGGGAGGATTGAAACTGTGGGACTGTGAGAGTCTAATCTGTTTAGAAAAACTCACAAAAGAATCTTTTGTCATTAAAAGCAGATATTATCTAAAGTGACTTAGTGAATGAGTCCTAACCCTTTATCTCTTTTTTTTTTTTTTTTTTTTTTAATATAAGGAAGAATAAGCCTTCTTTGGATTTGGATGTTTTTGAAAATAGTAATGTTCCTAAATTGCCTGACACTTGATGTAAAAATCAATTTAATTGGACACATTATGTGTAGTTCCAGATCTTCATCATGAAAGAAGTAGGAACATGGAGAGCAGCATCTCTGCTGCATAAAATGTTGTGGAAGAGATGCCAAAGCTAGGCCAGAAGAACTATGTGTGTGCATAGCATCACTTTTCTTAAAGACGTGCATTAATGGCAGCACCTTCTCTAGAGGTGCAAACTATAGGTGCAGATTATGGACTTGGGCAATGAGCAGAAGTGCTGTCATCTTAAATATGCAGACTTGTATAACTTTCTGGCAGAATTCCATACTATCTAATAACTGTCTTTTGAGGCTTTTTAATTTTACTTTCCCTTCCCTCTCTCTATCATTTAACATACATTTTGCAGTCATAATGCTGTGGAAGTGTTTTTACTGACTGTCACCAATCTTAAAAAAAAAAAGGCACTTTTTATGATGTATAATAGAGGATAACATTTCTTCTTTGCCTAGCTAGCTTATACAGGAAGCTCCTTTTTATATTTTGAATAGAAAAGATGCAAGGCTAATGTATTACAAAAAGGTAACATCTCATACTCCATTAAATTATTTTTTTAAGACTAAAATTATGGTAGTCACACCACTGTGGGGGTTGTTTGCCTTTTTTTTTTTTTTTGTGGCATTCTGTTTGTCTTTGTTTTGTGGGGTTTTTGTTTGTTTACTATGGAAAAAAGTCTGCTCTTTATTCTCTGAGTATTTTGTCCAGATATTTCACGGTGGCTTCTGTGTGACTACATCTTCAAAGGTTACTGCAGAAGTAAAATTACTGTCTTCTTGCAGAAACTGTAGGGAAACCTAAGGGCAAGAAATAAAAGTTAAAGCATATACTGATGCTCTGCTGTTAAGGAGAAAAATGTAGAGTACTACTGAAATTAAGAAAATTAAAGAGGCTTTACTATTCCACCCATAGTGAAGGTGTCATGTCTGTGCATATATGTTTAAAAAGTAATTTTGAGAAAAATAGCTTCAGCAAATGCAGAACATCAGTCTCTAGGTAGATGGTTGGAAACACAGGAGCCTCAAACCTTTGTATAAACTTGGGAGGCAGAGGAAATACAAGTTGTATTTTGTTTGGGGGTTTATTGTAATTTTTATTTTTTTCCCAAGGATAGTGACTTAGTCCTCTACAAGATTTCATCTTAAGTGCAGCTCTGAAAGTACTTGTTTATTACGATTTTCTGTCCCTTCATATAACATCTACATATTTCCTTTGCCTCCCTGTCTGGTGGCTTGCTCTGGTTCCTGCATTGTTAGTGTGATGCCAGAAGGGAGGAAAACCTGGTCAAATGCCTTCTTATAGTTAGATGTCATGTTTTTGAAAGCAGAAGATATAGTATATGTGGAAACTTCCAAAGGGAAAGTTATAGCAGCATTGCCCATGAACTCACAGATTTGAAGGTCCTTACTCTTTTAAACTGTAGTTTGTTTGGGTGTTTTATTGGCAAATCCACAAATATTTTCAAAAGCCTGTTGGTTGGTGGTTGTTCTTGGGATTTGTGTTAGGTATTTTTTGTTTGTTTATCCCATGAGATTCTGTGCATGTGATTGAAGTGTGTTTATTCCATAGGAGTAAATAAACTTTAGGGCTGTTTATTTTGGCAAATGAGATCAAACCCTTAAAACATGTACACTTAAATAGATGTTGAAGTTCTGATCCAGCTGGAATCTATTACAGAGATCCTATACAGTCCAATAGGGCCAAGATTTTTGCTTATATTGCTTAAGTGCAGAATGTCTTTGGAGAAAAATTTGCAAGATGTGGCTAATGAGAGGTCTGCAGTCTGAGACTGGGATTCAGCTGAAATAGTGCCACCGTAACAGTCTTGGATGTGGTCATAAATTTCCATGGTAGATGGGGGAAATTGGACTTTAGGAGAGTAAGCTTTGGCCTCTTTATAGATCCACTTGGAAAATTCTCATGAAATAAGGGCTTGGAGGGAGGGGAGAGACAAGAAAGCAGGTTAATATTCAAGGATCAGTATGATGTCAGGCAAAAATGCCAGGGGCTCTGTGCTGGCTTTACAGGTTGTACCTAGCCAAACTCCAATACAAAAAGAAAAATACATAGGGTGGAAGCAAGGAATGGGTAACCTGTGAGGAATACAAAGATCTTGTCTAAGCATCCAGGGATGAAGTTAGGAAAGCTAAAGCCCAAATGTAATTGGATCTGGCCATGGATGTGAAAGACAACAAGAAGGGCTTCTATAAGAAAGTAGGCAACAAACAAAGGACTATGGAAAATACGGTCCCATTGCTCAAAGAGATGGGGGACCTGGTTACATAGGATGTGGAAAAGATTGAGGTACTAAATTCCATTTTTGCCTCAGTCTCTACTAGCAGGACTAGACTTCAGGGGTCCTAGAGACCTGGAGGAAACTCTAAAATGGACACCCTTAATGGAAGATCAGGTCAGGAAGTAGGTTAGCAAACTGAACATACATACATCCATGGCCCCTGATGAGATGCAGTCATGATTGTTGAGGGAGCTGGCAGGTGTCATTGCAAGGCCTTTCTCAATGATCTGTGATTGGTCATGCTGTGGAGCAGACACCGGGGAAGTCCCAGACTGGACTTGCTGGCAGATTAGAACCAGATTCATTGAAGAAGAGAGACTGACCCTTGTGATCCCTAAGCTTTATGCTGAATATGATGTATATGGGATGGAATACCTTGCTGGTCAGTTCAGGGTCACCTGTCCTGTCCACTTCTCCCTGCAGGTGTGGCCTTTTCCTGTTTGTACCCGCAATGTGGTACACAAGATTTATTCTATGATTCTATCAGTTACCTTGGTCCCATAGGAGCAAGTATAAACAAGAGCCTTTCTGCACACACCAGTCCTGGATAGTAACTGCAAACATCAAGGGCTATCACTGCTAGAAGCAGACACTGCCTCCAAAAACAGGCCATTAACTTCAGAAAGTGCAGTTACTCAGAAATGACTGAGCTGAAAAGTGAAATTGGTGAACCAAATGGACTCTGTTCTAGCTCAAATGAGGACAATATCCAAGTCTTGCTCATTTTAATGTCCAACTATGAGTCCTGCCTGTGATTTATTGCCTAGTGCAGAAGCTAAAAATTAATTCCTCATTGTAACTTGATCTTCTGGTGTTTAAAAGTAGTAGACATAATGATTTAGTTGAGATAATAACAAAAATGTAGACCGAGTACAGCTTTGTGTATGAAATTAAAAGTCTACAAACTCTTATAGACTAGTCCAGAATCTTGTGCAAGTGTGTTTAACGTTTCCACCACCTCAATTCGCAAAACCAAAATCCCAAATCCCACACCCTAACAATTACCTCTGCTCTGTTCCATAAACTATCTTGCATACATAAAAATTGGGCTGGAAGCCAATGGCAATATATCCTTTTCATTCAGTAGTGTCACTCTTAACTGCAGAAGGAACACAGGCCTTTCATACTTGGAAATCCTATGTAATTTCAATTAATTTTTGCAATATTCTGAATAGTAGAATCCCTTAAAAGTTGCATTACATAAAATAATTGCTGACACTTGGACACTTCGGGTTTGCTATTTCAAGCAAAGGAATGCTTTGGCAGCACACAAGTGGGTAAGTCTTCACTGCACCCAGGAGAGCCATATAATCTGTAATTACAAAGACATTTTTGAAATAAAGACTTCCAATGTCAAACTCTCGATTTATCAGATGTATTATATGTAGCAGGACAAAGTAATTTTTTTATGGTTTTGCTGAAATTATTTATACATTTTCAGATGGTATGGTCTCAGGTGTTCCAGTCTGTGGACAAGTGTTCTGTGGGTCACTGCCAACTGTTCTGCAGGGCTGCTGCTTTCCATGAGGGAATCATTTGTCAGACTGCAAATGCATTACACTCTGCTGCTGAAAGGTGTCTTTTGGATATGTATGTGCGTGCCTCAAACTGAGAGAGAACGCAGGTTGCAAAACTTGCAGGCTATTGCAATTCTAAAGATGAGTGTCAGGGTAAACTTGAAGGGAATAAATTTTAAAGAATGTTTAAGCTGTAAACTGAATGAGGATAAGGAAGACTTAGAAACAATTAAATTCTCCTTGTGGTTAGAGATATATGAAGAGATGCACAAAATATGCTTTGGAATGGAGTGACTGACTTTGTCTCCTTTTTTTGAATGGATATGCAGACAAACCAGTGCTCTTAGGAGGGTGTAAGATAACAGCGAGGTGAAGGTAGAACAGGTCAAAAAGTAGAATTTTAGTTGTCCTTGTAGGTTTTAACTATTGATATACATTGAAGACATTACTGGTGCAATCAGAGGTAGGCAGTGTAGGAAAATGTTTTCTCTGTTTTTATATATTGCCTCGAGGACCTAATGTAAGGATTCTTTTGGACCTTATTGCAATGACACGAATGATGAACCACGGATCAGTGTTTTCAGGCTTTGCAGAAACTTGAGAGAGCTAGAGACAGTAGGTATTGCCAGCAGCTTGACTGTATAGCTAGGCATGATGGGCAGATATATTACAGGTAAATTCAGAAAGGTCTCCATGGTTCCAACAGCAAATATATTGGTTGCAGGTGCTGTATTTCAGAGCCATAAAGTTGAAGAAGAAAGGCTGTGCCTTTCAGAAGGGATTAGAGAACCAAAATGTCATATGCACAGTGAGCATCATTCGCAAACAAGCTGGGAATATCTTACTAGTGGCCTTACTTGGATATGAGCGAAACAGTGCTGCAGATGTGAATGACAGCTGACCAGTTTATCACTTTCACTAGAGCTGAAGGAAAAGCTGACGGGTGTATGTCTGGAGAAGTGATATGTAAGTTTAATTCCACTAATCTGAGATGAAATGGGCAGAAACTTTTGGGTCGCTGTCTCTGGGAAAAAAAAAAAAACCTTTCACAAGCATTTGTTTCTTGGATTAACTGAGAAAGTAAATTCTACTCTTAAAGTAAGAGAACATTGTTTTTTAAACTCTTTATGGAATGCAGTGCCACTTTTTTTTTTCTTTCTGAACATCAGATTTTGTTGGCTAATATCTTTATTAACTAAGAGCTGATGTCTAGAAGTCAAATTCTTGGTCATTATAAAGATTGGAAAGAAATAAGAAATTTTTCCATGCCAAGAACCCTGGAAAATATACAGCACAGTACTGTATCTACTGGGCCAAACCAAACCACTGTGTATTCATATCCTATCTCTGATAAATGGCTACAAACTTATAAATAAGCCAAGTGTGGGTAGCTACAAAGAGTGAAACACCAGGATAAGTGTCTGCAATACATATTCCCAATTCTTGTCCTTCTTTGACTGTTTGTTTTTTTTCTCAGGGAATTCCAGAGCCACTTGTTTCCACATACTTAAGTAAGCCTTAGTGGATTTCAAAATGTGAATGTGTCCAGTCTTTTCTTGGACTTGTGTAAATTTTTAATATGTACTATATCCTTGGCAAGGAGATCTACAAATTGTTTCTAATTTAAGAAAAAAGCTGATCGGGGCTGTGAAGATGGGTGCCTACCATCTTCAGAAGAATCCATTTTACTCAAAGCCTGAAAAAGTCACTAATTCTGTGAAGAACATTTCTTTGACGCCTTCATGGTGTTGACATACATTTTATGTCCAGTAGCATGCCTATATAACACTCTTAAGCATCTTCATTCATAGCTCTCACATGGTTAATTGTGGAAACGGAAGCGAAATAGTAGAAATAATGCAATACATGGGGTATATCGATTAATTCTGCTGAAATCTGGGGCATGTCAGCCTGTGCAAATCAATGTGATGGCTCTGATCATCAGGAATCACTGTTTCTCATAGTCCAGGTAGAGGTACTGTTCCCTGCTTTGTGGGAATACCCTATTTCAATGTCTCCTCTTTTCCTTACTGGAGATGATTCATGTAACCAGCTGAAGGCAGATCTGCATTGATTACTGAGAATGAATGGCAGGCTGGAATGGGTACTTTAAAAGGCCTTCTGGCTTTACATAACTTGCATTTCACATAATCTTCATGTATTTAGAGTTCAGCAGGCATGTGGATAACAAACAAGAATCCCTATTTGTGCAGAGTAAATTCATGTAACTTGCTCTCTTAGGTTTCTGTTGTCTTCACCCCTCATTTTTAGATGAGGAAAAATATGGTTGCTGTCAAGGAAACAATGATGAGGATTCCTCTGCTTTGGATTTCTTTGCTTACTGTGGAGATGGTGGCATATTGTACCACTGAAACCGTTGTTGAGAGCATTCTTGGTTGTGGATAGTGATAGGCAGTAGTAACTGAGGGACAGAGACCAAATCTAAACTAATTAAGAATGCATGTTTTTCCTATTATCCTGTTACACTGTGGGTGTTCACCTTGATTCTTTAGTAGTCTCTCTAGTTTGATGAAACAGATGGTATTTTATTGTGGCTATAAAATCAGGATTTAAATTTGAAATATCCTGGGATGATTTTCAGGATTTTTTTTTTTGCTTGTAAGTAAAGTTATAAAGTTTATTCAAAAACACCTGAAAATATAATAATATGTGTCTGAAGCTTTACTTTGTAACAAAATCAGACTGTTGTTTCAAATGAGGAAAAACTGCTTAAGTACTACATCTATAATAATAAAAAAGCCTCTTCAAACAGTTCTGTGTCATTCAACAAAAGCACCTGCATGAGGGTGTTATTCTAGGAAAAATTACTTCAAAATGTTCTGAAATATGCAACAGAACTCTGTACTTAGAATTACTGAAGGAATTCTCATTCAGCTCTGCAACTCATTTGTCTGCAGGGTGGAAGAAAATTTATGATGATCTCCCTTCCAGTAAATCTGTTGTGAATGTGTGTGTGGTGTCTTTTTGAATTCACAAGAAATGCTGATTTTTCATGAGGCATCTTCATTTCCATAAAGAGTGCAGTCATGTTCATGTGAATGCCTGCAGTTGAGCCTAACAGTGTAATAATGCAGAATGATGTAATGTGAACCCTCAGAAACCTCAAAGCTGTTTTTCTGTCCATAGTAATGTAACAAATAATTAAAAGTTCATGTGATCTCCACTGGTATGTCAGCACGTCTCCTCTTTGGGTATCTCAAAGTGAGGTGCAAGACCTGTGATACATTTGTGTCAGGAAGTTGTCCAAGACCAAGGAGAGCTTTGCTCTTTCCTCTAATAGGAATTAAACCATGTGGTTTCCTCCAAAATTTATTACGAAATTAATTTCAGAGCAACTGACCAACTCAATGTATTGTAAGGTAAACAATACATGTTGCCTATAACAGTATGACTGGATGCTTCATGAGCTTTGGAAGTAACTTCAATTCTACCTTTCCTTGTGTGGCTGGAACAAAGTCTTAGCTGTTTCTCTCTTCCCTGCCCCTCTTCCTGTAAGGAATGCTGTGAACATTCTTCTTCATCTCTGTTGAACTGTTCTCCAGAGAAATAAGCAGTTTCAAACAAAATCTGTTTGGCTTTGGTTGGGTTGTGCATTTTTTTGTTTGTTTGTGGTTTTTGTTTGGTTGTTTTTTTTTCCTTATGTTTGATCCATGCTTGATAAATACTGGTTTGTTAAATTACTGTTTGATAACTACTTGTTACATGCAACATGAGTAAAATGATGCAACTGTATTGTCATCATTGTAGCTGAATCTATGCAAATATAAATGCAAAGCTATGTTTGCAGAAATGCTTTGTGCTTGAAATATTAAGAATTTAAAATACACCTCCCCCAAGTGTTATTAATTTCTACCATGATACGCCATCTTAAGCTTTCTTTACCTTAGAGCTCTATTGGAATTGACATGCATCCGTCACATGAATATATGTTGGATGGGAGAAGATATTTTGGTATGTGGATAACATGCTTATCAGATTCTCAGAAAAGATTAATTTTCTGAGAATGCTGTGTCTTTCTAGATCACTTTAAGTTGTTAACAGTGGACATGGTGTTTTGACACCTTTCACTCACTGGTTGAAATGCGTTTCACATTTGGAGTACCTAGTGGCAAGGGTTACTATTTTTGAGATTTCCTTTAATGTGCTGTCTTCCTCTGCTTGCTCTGCACTAAGATGATATTGACCGATTTCTATGCTTTGCTGCATCATTCCATTTGCATTAAAGTTGAAACTGAGCTTGAGGTTTTTAATTGCTGCCTCTGGTTTTAGGGAGTCTAGTGGTTCCTAGTTTTTTTGTCGTCTTTAAGCAAGTTAACAGCAGCCCTATGCTTTGAGTTTATTTTTCGTTAAGCATAGCTGAATTTATTGAACTTGTATCCTGGCAAGAATGTAAGTAGGACTGAAAAAAATGGACTATATTATGAGCTTTACTGTGAATATTGCAATGTCAGTAAGTCCTACCTTGTGTCATCCCTGTTGGGACCTTGTGAAGAGATTGGCTGTAGACTACACAAGCCTGTATACTAGAGGGACGCAGACCCTAGCTGGAAATTGTTTAGATAGGGTACTTCACTTAATACCTCTGTGCCAGGATCTCAAAATGGCAGAGTGTTTAGGATTTTGTAGTTCCAAAATTAACACTGTAAAGTCAGTCTGGAACCTAGTATGAAACAATTCTAGACCTTGTGACCTTATGGGGAGGTTCAGCATAAAGCTATTACAAACCTTTGAAACACATGTGAATTTCCACTAGTTCTTCAGAACTCTGTTCTTCTTGTCTTGGTAGTTGCTCTGTGGGGACATGTAAATAATGCTACAGAAGAAATTTTCTTTCTTTTAAACATATAATGGAAGAGTGCAGTCTTAGTAACTGTGGTTTGCTGACTAAGACAGATGAGGACTGAAGCAAATCCTTCAGTTCAGTAGCCACAGATGGGACTATCTCTGTCAATGCTGTCGAAGTGATAAAACCTGTAGTATCTTAGGAAATCTTTTCCTTTTGTTATCAAAATCTCTTTGGCTCTGGAGACTTGGGAATTCTGCTTCAATTAACTGCATTTAATTTGTGCAGTTTGTGTGTACTTAGATATGTGCTCAAAGATAAATACCTGTGAGGAATATTTAGTGGGGTTGTGCCAGGTAAAAATTTAGACCAAGGCAAAATTAGTGACTGGTGAAATACTTCAATGGGCAGGTCTCTGTTTCAGACATGCTTTCCTCAAGAGCAGTAGGCTATGCATGTTGCCCTCACCTATGAAATAATGAGTGAACTCTGCTGAACCAAGTGATATCTTTCTCACTGCTCCAAAGGTTTTGACAGGAAGATCTATGTTTTGACTAAGCTTGTCTGATCTTTCATTCCTGTGTAAAAATTTGCTTTCCTTATCCATCTTTTTGATAGTTGTCTTGAAGTATTTAAGTGATGTGACGCTACTGGTTTTGACTGAAAGTTAGTTTTCTTCATACTAGCTTGTATGGTGCTGTTTTGGATACGTGTGTTATTGCTGAGCTGTGTTTACATAGCATCAAGGCATTTTCTGCTTCTCACACCACTCCACAAGTGAGTAGGCTGGGATGCACAAGTAGTTGAGGGGGGGACACACACAGGTGGGACAGATGACCCGAACTGACCCAAGGGATATTCCATACTGTATGACATCATGCTCAGCATATAAAGCTGGGGGAAGAAGGAAGGGGAGGGGTGTGACACTAAGAGTGATGTTTTTTGTCTTCCCAAGTAACTGCTATGTGTGATGGATCCCAGCTTTCCTGGAGGTTGCTGAACACCTGCCTGACAATGGGAAGTGGTGAATAAATTTCTTGCTTTGTTTTGCTCTCATGAGCAGTGTTTTCTTTACCTGTTAAACTGTCTATATCTCATCCCATGAGTTCTTGCACTTTTTGGCTTTCCAGTTGTCTCCTTATCCCACGGTGGGGGACTGAGCGAGAGGCTGGCTGGTGCTTAGCTGCCCACCAGGGTCAAACCACAACAGTGGCGAATTCTCAAAATGGATCTGACTGACTTGCAGTGGCAATGCTTTGAGTACTGCTTTCCATGGATACCTGTCTAGCAACGTAGAGCAGGACCCCAACACGAGCCAATATATTCTTGAGGGTTTTGCCTTCCTCTATGAGTTTCTTTAAAGTAAGCAGGTGATAGCGTCTAGTATAAGTATTATTATTTTTACTTCAGCCTTTATTCTAGTACAGAGGATGCAGTATTCCTACTTAAGCAATGAATGAAAACAGAGCAAGACTTATGGATGTGGATTTAACAGTGTCTGTGCTAAAGTACATGTGCAGCCATGTGCCTGGCTTTTACTGCCATGCATATCAGTTTCATAGGCAGAACAGTTTGCTGTGTGCTCTCTGCTGACATTTTCATGGGGATGTTATACTGGATGACTGTGGGAACTATGTTATGACACTGTATTACCTTCTGAAAGTGGTACTATTACTTATGTCAGGGCAGCTTACTTTGTAGTATGGACACCTTCCTTAGTGGCTGGAGAGCTAATGATTTAAACATCATTTTATGTTTTCAAAGGGACTTCTGTATATGCCATCGGGAAAGGAGTGGTGGTCTTTTTGACATTTGATCTTGTTTCAGGATTCATTTAAAGGCTTGAGACACTAAATCATGTTTATGACCAAGGAACTGAGTACCTAACCTTACTTTCTTGAGGTCTTATGTGGAAATGATTCATTTTTAATGATTTGAAAAAGGAGGCATGCAGTTAAAGTAGTGACCCAGTCTATCTGAATGTTAGCTGACTTTTTAACTAGCCAGCCATGAATACCAGGCTAAACATAAAGTGCTCCAGCTACTGCTGTTGGTAGTTCTGGAAGACATTCTGTAGTCAACCTAGAATTAATCTATGATTTGCTAATCTTTGTATCTTCAGAATAACTGCACTAAAAGCATAAAATGTATGTTGTGTTAAGGCCAGGTGATGATTGCTTTTCTTGCATCTCTCCCCATTGGTACTGACCCTTGCTTTCAGACTTTAGGGACCTGAGAGTTTTTCACTTGTGTGGAGAAAAAGATCCCACAAACCCTTCATACTATAATCAGACTTCTAAGTAAGGGTGCAAACACCTGCTGGTTGGGTCTGTTCCAGGACACAGAAGTAGCTTTTGATGTGTTTGGTGGTAACTGGGGAGAGGGAAGGTAATGCATCTCGCCCACCATGTCTGAACAAATAAGGTGTATGCATATGGCATGCACCTATGTGTGCAGTCTTCAAATTCATTGCTGCCACCTGAAAAATTGTAAATCCAGTTGTGGCATTTACTTGAGAGATGGATTTCAGGTTGGTAGAAAAATTGTGGTGATAATTCTTAAAAATCTTTTGGCACAAGAGACAGAACTGTCTGGTTAGGAACAACATGAGCACTGTGCTCCTTCTCCCAAAATGTCTACACAGGGCTGAATAGCTAATGCCATTCAAAGGCATTCGGCAGCATCTTGGGAGTCCAGTTGGCTGTAGAGATGGGTAGAACTTAGGGGCATTATTTGGTTACTAGTTAGCCTAATCCTTACCTGCTCTGTGGTCTTTCATGTATGCAGTAACTTTCCTCTAGACACTTTGAAGGCTGAAATTCTATTTCTATAACTTTCTAACGTGCATAATAAAACTTTTGTAGGCTTAGCCTGGAAATGTCACTTTTCTGCTTGAGAAACTTTGTTTTTGGAATATCCAACTCTGGTGTGTAGTAGAACGATTTATGCTTGGTGACAGAAGTAATTACTGAGGCATGGCAAAGCACCTTTACTTAAATATTCAGCATTTTTTCCAAGTAAAGAAAAGAAATAGTATAAGTAAATGAAGTGAGGAATGTTTGTGAATTAGATGTGATATAAAGAAATGAATTTCTGAGTCAGCAGGCTGAAGTGCTTCAAATGTTTCTGTATTAGAACTGAATGTCACAGATGTCCTTGTCAATATTAAATCCTGGCTCTAAACACCATTTCTTGTATATATGTTTGGAACATGGGGGATTCTTCAAAGGAATTGAACTCCCTTGTAAGCAAGCATACTCCTTTAAAGCACATGTGGTAGCGTATGCTGTTTTTAAAGGGAAGAAGCAAAGAACAGGGGGCTTCTTACAGAATTTTAAAATTCTAGTTATTTGTTGTTAATTTGATTTTTGTTTCATGAATACTAATGCAGTGTTTGCCACATGTCTGTGATATTAATCCCATTAATCTTACTGGTTGACTCAAAAAAGCAAAGCATTTGCATTCTTGGCCAACACTCGTGGAGGGGAAAGCACTGGGAAGGTTATGAACCATGTTTGACTCATCGTCCGTTGTCTGATTCTGTGTTTTAGGACAGACCATTCTCACTTCTCTAGTGGTTATATAAACTCTGGGTACAATGTCATTGTGACAGCAGTGTCTTTTAGTACTTTTCAGGAGTTCTTAATACACTAACTGGAATCAGTAGTAGCAGTTAGTCTTCCATATTCTTGGAAGAGATTTGAACAGATTGATTCACAATAAATGTACTAATAGTGTAGTTTAGCTGGCCCTGTAATCTGTTTCCTATTTGAAATTGTAAGTAAAGGAAGAAGTAAATTTTCACTTGGAGATTTAAAATAAATTGTACTTATTTTGTTATCTGAAGGAAAAAAATCCTTTTGCTACTTTGTTCTATTTTGTCTCTATGTGAAAGAAAATGGGCTCTTGATCAGCTTTTTTTTTTTAAGATAGTAATAAAAATGTAATACANAACAGATTGATTCACAATAAATGTACTAATAGTGTAGTTTAGCTGGCCCTGTAATCTGTTTCCTATTTGAAATTGTAAGTAAAGGAAGAAGTAAATTTTCACTTGGAGATTTAAAATAAATTGTACTTATTTTGTTATCTGAAGGAAAAAAATCCTTTTGCTACTTTGTTCTATTTTGTCTCTATGTGAAAGAAAATGGGCTCTTGATCAGCTTTTTTTTTTTTTAAGATAGTAATAAAAATGTAATACAACTTGAATGGAAATGATTTTTTTTTCTCTGAACTTGTTTTAGTGCACTCTCAACATTTTAAGGGGATTGAATCACCCTCGGTAAAGTCTNTGTTTAGTCTGGAGAAGAGGAGGCTGAGGGGATACCTTATTGCTCTCTATAAATATCTGAAAGGAGGTTGTAGTCAGAGCAGGGTTGGTCTGTTTTCGCTGGTGACAGGTGACAGGACAAGGGGAAATGGCCTCAAGGTGCACCAGGGTAGGTTTAGGCT
Source organism: Chloroceryle aenea (assembly GCA_013399075.1). Classification (NCBI taxonomy): domain Eukaryota; kingdom Metazoa; phylum Chordata; class Aves; order Coraciiformes; family Cerylidae; genus Chloroceryle; species Chloroceryle aenea. Next base: position 788 of record VWZY01011716.1, on the reverse strand, counting down.
GGGTATCAGGACAAACTTCTTTGCAGAAAGGTTTGTTAAGCACTGGAACAGACTCCCCAGGGAAGTGGTTGAGTTACCATTGAATGTGTTGAAAGATCATTTGGATGTGGTGCTCAGGGACATGGTTTAGAGTCAGGGTAATAGGGTTACACTGAGGTTGGACTCAGTGATCTTGAAAGTCTTTTCTAACCTGAGCAATTCCGTGATTCTATCACTTCTTCTCCTCACTCCTCAAATTCAGGGTTACTACCCAGATCATTGGTGCTGTTGGACAGAATCAATAACTCATTATTCTTCTGTTTTTAGTGCACTTAATCTTGCTGAGATATGAATTTTTGAAATATGAAATCCAAATATAATGATGATCAGTGTGTTAAATGTGTTAGGTTGGTGATTGAGGAAGATTATGAAAAGAAAAAAAAATCACTTCCACATGTGAGGAGATGCTTGGGCAGAGCTGTCCCTGAATGATGCAAGAATGTATGTGCTATAACCGGTCATATGGTCAAGAATAAGAAATTCACTGATGTTCTATTCTTTTTCTTTTGAAGTAGATCATGTTATATGTTGTTAATCGTTGGAGAAAAAAGGCAAAAAAGCTGAACTCTCTCTTCAGGAGTTAAAAATACTTTAACTTCCTTACTGCTACAATATATGGGTGCTGTCTTCCATTTATGCCAAATTGTTGGCAAGATGGTATGTGAACACTTGAAAAAACTCATAAAAATCTTTATTGAAAGAATACCCTGATTCAGGAAGAAGAGGTGTGTTGCGGTTAAGGTCCGGCG
>VWZY01011715.1:27818-39111 GCA_013399075.1 Chloroceryle aenea | reverse complement strand
TGGGTCAAAGGTTGGACTAGATGTTTATGAAGGTCTCTTCCGACTAAAGACATTCTGTGATTCTGTGATTTTGTGAATTCAGCTATGTTACAGTTATTTTTAAGCTGTTTCCTTTTTCTTTTATTAACTTTATAGCTACTGCAGTTTTTAAGAGTAAATCATGCTGATTACAGGCTATTATTAAACAGAAATAATAATCTAATGCACTAGAATTGCATGCATTTTTTGTTTTAAAATAATTAGATGTATATAGTGAGTCAGCTTAAAATTTGCAATTAAACCCACTGAGTAATATAACAGAAGAAATTCTGGAAGCAAATTAATTTCTAGATTTCCATAACTAACTTCAGAAGAAAATGAATATGTAGTGTATATTTTCTTAAAAAAAATACGATACTGTTGCTCTTCATAAGAGAAAGAGAGCAAAGAAAAGATGGGAACTTGTGTTAGATGCACCAGAAGTATGCAGTGTTTTCTGACCACAGTAGCCAGGATTGGGAATATTATTGACTCTTTAAGGTCTTCATGATTATCAAGGTATTTCAAATATTTAATCAAGTAATAGAAACATAAAGAAAATTACTAATATCTGGATGTATTTAATGCAAAAGATAAATACATACATTCCTTCTCAGATTTGTGAACAAATACCCCATCATTTCAGTATTCCCTTTGCTGTTTTTCAGATAGAAGCTGCATTTTTGGCTGCATTTCATCAATGGCTTATTTAATTTGACAGTCTTCTGTGTTCAGTAGTGATGTGACTATCTGAAATGGGAATGATGTGTTTTCTTTCACTAGTCTTGCCACAGGAGGATTTAAATCATTTGGCACAATTTGAGTAAGGGACTATTCCAGCAGAAAAGCCTAAGGACAGCAAAATCATCAAAATGATACACTAGGATAGAGAAGTCAAAGGGAAAAGAGAACTTAGTGGTATAAACAATAATAATATCTTAGACTTTTAAAAAGTACATAAAATGCTATATAAGTAAATGCAGTCCTTAAAATATGCACGTTGTGGGTTTTTTGTTGTGTTTAGTTGTGTTTTGTTTTGGTTTTCTTATTCAAGAAGAATTGTAACTATGTGTTACAAAAATATATTTATATGAGGATGGAACTAAAACTGTTAAGAAAAAAACCTGACACCACCAAATGAGTGCATAAATAAATTTGTCAGGTTTGTATGTAAGACCTGTAGTACTCCTCTGTTAGACTTTTCTGTGTTAACAGATCAGGTACCAGCAGATGGGGCTCAATGTTATATGGGTTTTATAGATTTTAGGAAGACTAAGGACATTTCTGTTGTCCAGTGTGTCTGCTTATAAAACTGGACTTCAACCTGAATAAAAGTCAATACTAATGAAATACTGGATACATTTTTTGGGGGACATTGTGCATTTGAATCAGAGTATTCAGACCAAGATAACTGATGAAAATGGCCTTTGCCTGGATGAGAATCTAACTCTTCTCACTTAGGAATACTTCTTGGTTTGTGTTCACAGAGCATTTGGCATGATGAAGACCTACTTCATGACTAGTAAACCACTTAGACAGCTCATTACCCAGAGTAATAGATGTACAGAAACCATTGTGTGACTCCCCATGGTCTGTCAACAGACTGTGGGTGCATGTACTTTGTAGATCTTTGTTGCATACTAGTAACTTGGGGTTTAAGTTTCAAGAATATAAACTCTTAGATATTCTTATACGTTATATCCTTTTTTCCTTGTAAGTCTGCTGCCTTGTGCAGTCCCCAGCTTCTTGTGCATCCAGAGGAGCAGAATTGTCTGGCTTTGAACTAGACTGACTCAAGTGACTGGTGCAGGCATGTGGAAGTACTAGGGGAATAAAAGGAAGTCGAAACCCTTTGCTTGAAAAACCTTGTCAAAAGTTGACCTACATACAGTAGGAATTTCAGTTGGAGCTGATTAGTGCTGGCTGCCCCAGTGCAAGCTTGCACGTGTACATGGTGTAGCATGATGCTATGTGGTGGAACACCTACAGTCAAAAAGTGGCACTGTAACAACACAATGTGCACTACTGTGTCCTTAATGCTTTCAGGGTTGACGTGGATTCTGTTGATTTTGTATCTACCCAGACAGCACAGACCCACTCGAAACAGTTTTCATGCCTGTTGCACACACGGGGTTTTAATGTGTTTAAAGAATATTACCTTACAAAAAGAGGAAAACAAACTGGAAAGTGTAATAGCATTTGCTGTCTCTTAGTGACACATAACTACCACAGTTATCTAGAAATACCTGGACAAATACTTAGCATGCTTTTTGACTTGTGTGCAGCTTGCCTGTTTATTAGCCAAAGATTGCAGTACTGCTGTAGGATCTGTCACACCTGCAAACAGTCTGTGTGGAGCAGGTCATTACTTAAAACAGATTGCTAACAGTCATGGCACACAGAGGGATGCTTCAGAGTCAGTCAGGTTTCTTCAGTTTGCTATTTGTTTTATTTTTTTTCTTAAATCAGGATATTCATGCACACATATACACTAGAGAGGATAAGACTATGAATTACACAAGTTGAGTTGGAAAACTCAATTTCGTCGCAGCCCAGTACAGGCTGTGAGTGCAGATTGAAGAGGCTGCACCCATTAATTCCCTCTGTGTCACAGTGGTTCGGCACTGCTAGAGCAATGGGTGATGGTGCTCAGCGCTGCTTGTGCCAAAAGCAAACTGCAAGTTCCTGGAGCAATGGGGCAGTGTGGATGGAACAGTCTTATACAGGGTAGTGTCATCTGCAAAAAAGCATCCCACTGTTACTCTTAGCTCGGGGCTGTGCCAGAAGGCAGAGACCAGTGCCAGGATTTTGTGTTCTGTACTTTCTGCTTGCTTTCCCTTTTATTCCTTCTTACCCTTTCCCTTTTTCATCACATAAACACAGACATTCTTGGTTTAGTAATGAAATGCGGAGGGTGTTTACTGGGACAGAAGGAGCTGGAATAGCATCCTGGGAGGAAATTTGAAAGCTGCCCTTTGCCAAGTACTTATAAGCTGTGAATCAGCAGGAGGGAGGGACTGTCATAAAAAGATCACCAGGCTGTTTCATCTGTGTAAAATCAGAGGTGCTTGTCATGTTATCGAACAGCCAAGTGTCTTTTATTAATTCCTATAGCGTTTTGCTCAGTATTCTGTACTTAGACTTTCTATACTTAGACTTTCTGTACTTAAACTTTTCAGAATATGAAATATCTAAATGGCAACATCCATTTCTATGTGAAATTACCTTTTTCTTGTTTGTTTGAATTGTCCAATTAGTAACTAGTAATTTTTTTTTTTCCGCTTTGCAGCCAGGTTTACAGTTATGGTAAAATTAGTTTAAATTTGTATTGTATGTTGGTTTCTTCATTTAGGAAAAAATACTTAATCTGATAAGTGCATTTTTTAATTATTTAGTTCTTCATAGCTGAAAAATGATTTCTGTTTTTGTGAATATGTAAAACTCACTGTCTTATTCTTGCCCTTTCAGGAAACTAAGAATCTTGGTCACCTGAGGCATGAGATGTCAAAAAATAAGAGGAATTTAATAGTCTGAGAGTGCTTCTCATACAATTCTGTAGTTACATCCAGGAGTACAGTGAACAAAGTAAATACTCCGTGAATTTTTCCACTTTAGAATATGTGGGATTTTTGTGGTGTGGTGTTTGTTTTTCGGGTGTTTTTTTGTTTGTTTGTTTGGGGTTTTTATTTATTTATTGTTTTTGGTTGGTTGGTTTGTTTTGGTTTTCCTGATGGAAATCACTAAGTGATTTTTTGTTCCTCTTGTTAGTCATATATGAAGTAGAAGTATTATTTTAGAAATGCTAATTAACCAATCAGTAAGTTAAAGCTGTCATTTTTTGTAAGTGTAAACCCTCAAAGTATTATTGTATAGGTTACGTATAGTAGTCCAGATAGTAATACTTTATTTGGTAGGTCAGATGAATATATTTTAGGAGTTTTGTTATGCGTATGGAAGGAGGTTATGGAAATGACTGTGTTTGTGACGACTGTATTCAGAGGCAGCCTATGTCAAGTTTTGCAGAAGGTCTTTTAAAAGTCCTTTCTGTGCTGAGGGCATTGTCATTTTATTTGGAAAGAGTGAAATTATTCTAGGAGCTGAAACTTTAGGAAGAGTCCAAAATGTTTTGATCTGAGTTGTCATCAGTCCTTAAATTGCAAAGTTTGTGTAAGCCTTGCTTGTGAAGTGTAAGTCACATATATGCCTGTAACTCCTCTCATGCAACTGGAAAGCTAATCATTAGGTTTTGCTGTCCATATCAACACTTACTATGTATGTGCCAAAAAATGTAATTGCACACCCTTAATCAAAGTAACAGGCTTAGAGAAGATTGAGATAGTAAAAAAAGGTATGTGAATTTCATTACTCTGTTCATTAAAAATGCAGACTAAGTATTACATCGACTTGTAGATACCCGAAGTAGAGTAATTCCATGTTCTCTCTCCTGTAGAATGAGGACTGCAGTACCTGCATTGGATATATTTCTCGTTACATGGTTACCAGTTGCCTGATTAAGTCATTTCTTTATAACATCAGCATCAATAAAACTGCTTGGGAGTAGAAGTTTTGAAGACTTTTGGTTATTTAACTCCAAGTGTAAGGCTGTGCTCTCTAAAACACCAGACTGTAATTTTGAATGCATAGTAAATACAAGTTTAAGGTCTTTGGTTCCAGGTCAGACCTTCCCATCTCCAAAGCAAAATGATGCTCTGAAATATACCTGCTCCTTTTGCCAGTGTGTGCTTGACATGAATTATAAATAGTTTATTAGATCTGATATGAGACATACAGTCCTGCCTTCTCTTGATGTAGTTAAAATTTGTACAACCTGATAGGAGGTTGTAATGAGGTGGGTGTGGCCTCTTCCCTCAAGTAAGTAACAACAGGACTGGAGGAAATGGCCTGAAGTTGTGCCAGGGGAGGTTTAGATTAGGTATTAGGAAGGAAGAATTTATTTACTGAAAGAGTAGTCCAGTGCTGGAACAGGCTGCCTAGGAAGATGGTAGAGTCACCATCCCTGGAGGCATTCAAAAAACTTCAGTACTTTTCAGGTACTTCAGGACATGTTCTAGTGGGATGGGGAGGTGGTTTGTATTTTTTTCCTTTTTTTTTAATATTTGTTTGTTTTGTTGTTGGGTTTTTTGTTTTGTTGGTTGATTGGTTTTAGTTTTGTTTGTTTGGTTGGTTTTTTTTTGTTGATCTTAGAGGTCTTTTCCAACTGTGACAATTCTGTAATTCTGTAATTCTAGCAGTATTTAAGTCCAATATTAGTAATCATTGAAGTAATATTCAGAAACCTTTTCCAATTTTCAGACTTTTATGTATGCATAATTTACATGCATACTTGTGCAGAGTACTTGTGTAGATATTAATACTTTAAACATGCAGGGAAAACATCAGGAAAGAATAGTGATTAAAATTAATTGTAATGTGTTCTGCTCTCAGTATTGATTCATCTAAACAGTTACTCTGAATTCTGCATGTGTGGTAAGCACTCTACTCCTCTGTGTGTGCTTAAATTAACTTTTTTAGTGACCATGACTGTATATAATGATCCAGATGAGAGCTCACTGAGATCTTACAGAATGATATAGAGGTTTTTGAATCTCTACTAGAAATACCTCATCTAATACTTCCTTAGCATGCCACTTGCCTTTTTCATGGAGTGAGAACAGTATGGATCATATAATGGTTAGGTCTGTGAGCCCACAGCTCAGCAGGAACTATTAATCCCTAGATATTGAGAACTGGCATGTTGTTCCAGTAAATGTTATCCCATCAGCATTGCAGCATTCTTTGGGTTCATCCACTTACTCCTCTGTTATACCAATCTGCCTCAGTATTGATAACATTCCCAAGCTTTGAATCACCACCGAGATTGTTAATGGAAATAGTAAAAGACCTATTCAATGACACATTTCAGAAGCAATGCCGCTCTTTGCTTGACTTACTTTTTTTAGCATGCTCATTATCCACATGAAGTCTGCATTCACCTTACATTTCCTCTGCTAATGATGCTGACAGGAGGCCCTGCTAGCACTGAGCTGGTGAATGTAACTCCTCCAGCATGTTGCATAAAAAGTAGCAGTTACAATTAAATAATATGGAGAACAAGGTTATAGTTGACCTGTTATGATAATGATGTATTTCTGGGTCTTTTGTGAAGATGATGGTTTTAGGCATGCATTAGACTCATTACAATTTCACCATATAGTGTCTGAGTCCAGAAAAATGACACTTCTAATTAAACTGGGAGACACTGGCAGGATGTCTGTTCTCATGGATGTCGGCATACCTGTGATAGGTGGAGTGTGCGAGGCAAAAATAATGGCTGCTGATCATTCTGGAAGAAAGAGATGATATCCATAACATATGGCTATGCCTCTAGGTGTCCAATGCAATTACGGCATAAGCTTGAAAATTGGTAGGAAAAAAATGAAAAAGAGCTGTTCAAACATGCTCATAAATGTTATTGTCGTGTACATTTCAGTAGGGAATGGTATCAATACAAAATGTATTAACATATTAAAAGATTTTTAGAAGTGGTTTTGAAGGCATGTTAAAAACAATGATACATTAGGTTATCTTTCTAATCTTCAGCTTGCTTTTATTTTTGGCTTTATCTGTTAGTTTGTTGTTTAGAAAGGAAAAGTCATGGCTGAAGAGGAGGAAAGAGAACAATAGCATTCCTTTTACAAGTGAAAGTATAAAAAAAATTATGTCGAAGTTGACTGTGAGCACAGTGACATACACCAGTTTGAAGTAGTGCTTAGGTGAATTGTCAGATGTTCAGCGGTCCTTCTGTGGATTATTTTGAGCTTACTTTTTTTGGCAATAATAGATTCGTGAAGCTCAGTTGTATTTCAACTTTCTTTTGCATATTTTCATGTGCCCATCCTCAAGTGAGATGCACTTTGTTTACTGAAAGGAAAAGTGTGACAGAAATCAGGTAGTTGTGGATTTGAGCTAACAAACCTCTGAGAGTGCCACTGGTACACAATTGCAAGGAATTTTGAATTGCAAAATTTGGCAGTTTAGAGAGCAAACATGGAGTTTATACTTGTGTAAGCAAAAAAATAATGTACTGTGTTGTTTAATACACTCCAACTGTATGCACATGTAGAGACTAGGCTGTCCAGACATTTATTAGAATGTGTTATACATTTCTATATTAGAGAATGCACTATAACATATAAAAAAAAAAAAACAAAACCAAACAACAAAAAAACCAAAACCCAGAGATATAACAATGTTCTTTATTAATACATTATGGTTAACATAGGCAAAAAGGGTATTTTGAAGTTTAATAATACCTATAAAATCTATGGACATAAATTTGTAGGTAGTTTTCTTTATGTGTATTCAGTTTGTGAGTTTTAATATTACCAGGCTCAGAATTTTTGAAACACTGTGCTAACGTATTCAAGGCTTTCTGTTGCAGGATTATGGACTCTGGCTCCTTACAGGCTCTTTACAAACTGCAGAAGGAAATAGTTTAGAAAGGGTACAACAGCAGTGAATCTGGATCTGAGTCTCACTTTTGATGTGAAATTTCAGGTTGTTTGGTTTGGTTTTATTGGTTTTGTTTTGCCTTTTTTTTTTTTTTTTTTCCCTTTCCCCCTTTGTGTGTGTAGATTGTATAGCATGGAATTCAGGAAGGGTTCAGGAACCACAATGTGAAGTAGATGAGTACAGGCACCCTATCTTCTATACTTGTGTTTGCTTGAGTATGCCTGTGCATACCTTTTTTTCAACCATTTTCTGTACTGTATGCATTTTTTTGGTTTCCAGCTTTCTGGTGTGGTTTTCTTTTCAGAACCCCACCCCTATCACAGATTAAGCTACTGATGTGATTGATGTAAGGTTGATGATGGACATATAAGGTTGTATCTGTAGGCCACAAATGTTGGTTAACTACATAGTAGATGTTAGAAGATGTTAGAAGATGTTTTTCCCTTTACTTGCACCTTCAAAGTCCACTGTTTCCTTCTGTAGCCCTGCACATTCAGCTGCCTTAGAAAAGGTGATGTTGCTTAATGCTCTCACTTAGTCACCAAAACCTTCAATAGCCATGCCTGGCCTGATATGTAGTAATTCCTTTGTGAAAACTGGGATTAAAAGCAAAACAAGTAACTTGGAGACTTTAGCTGAGGAATTTTGCCTACTGAAAATGAACACATTTATTCTGATAGGTGTTAAGCTTAATCATCTAGCCCATATCACTTTCACTATGTAGGATTGTCTTCCTGCTGAACAGCATTAGTACTTAATGAGGTAACTAATTTTTAAATTTTAAATCATGTGGCTGCCACTCTTCTCCTTTAGAGACAGTTCCAAGGCTTGATGTCAGTAGAAGTATTTTGATTTAGCTCTGAAAAGACTGGCAGGTTGAGAAAATCTGCTTCTGGTCATTGTAATAAAAATGAAGGATGGATGTTAAAAATTCCTGTGCATTCCCTGACTGGTGCTTCATAGACTATTTCCAGAGAGCTAGTAACTAGCTGCAGTATTTGTTTTGTGCTTGCATGGGGTTCAGTTGCTTCATTTAGAGATCAATAGCATATGCCCTTCCATCTGAATAACTGTATCATTTCATATACTATTTTGTGAGTTTTGAATGTGAAAAAATTATGTAGCTTCCTCTCCCCACCTACTTTTAACTACAAAACTCATAGTGTGCATTCTTTTGTATCTGTAATCACTGTAAATCACACACTGCTTGTCAGAAAGGGTTCTTAAAATATTTAGATTCTAATTCTGTCTTTTGATTATAATAATAGTTTTTAAACTGTTACTAGTATTTAGCATATTTATAGAATGGGCTGGCTGATGTCAGATGATGGATAATTGGGGTATTTATTTTGGCATGGGGATAGGACATGAAATAAATTATGTATAGCCGGTTATTTTCACAAAACTCCTAAGAAGGTAAACTCGTTCAGGAAAGCAGATAAAAAACAGCCCCTGAAAATCAGAGAGGTGTGAGGGTGTCTGTCAAAACTTACCAAAGAAAAGTGTTACTTATCACTTGGAAGAAAAACACCCAAGAGGAGTTGTAAGCCTGACATTTGCGTAAGGGAAGTTGCTCAAGATACGGATCCAATTTTGTTTACATTCCCCTTTCCTTTTCACTTCGGAAGTTGCCTGGAAGAGGTAGCTTGTGTCTGTATAATAATAAAAATGGGTCCAGTTTCCTCTTTTTATTCTTTTATGACTTGGGAAGAAGGACTATATCTGGAAGGAATATTTAGCTACAAGGTTGGCAATCAGGAAAAAAAAAAGTCAAATTTGCCTTTTCTCCATGTTTATTTTATTCAGGAAAATCATAAGACAGTCCTCATGATCAGGGAGAAGTTCAAGGTCTACCTGAAATATAATTTCTACCTTGGAAGCTTACAGAGAAATTTTGCAATAAGGGAAAAACATTTCAAAGAGTAAGAGCCGGGAGACCTGGATTCAAGCTAGTGCTCCTGGTGAACAGAATAGAATAGAATAAGTTCAGTTGGAAGGAACCTTAAATGTGCCACCTTCTTCTAGGTATCTTCCTCCGTCTTCCTCCTTCTTTTCTCTGTGTCCTTCATTTTGCATAACTCAGATAATACTGCTTGCTTAGTGTATAGTGATAATAATGCTTCTTTAGTCTTGGGTGTAAACAGGATTAAGAACATCAAACATTTTCTCCAATAAGGAGGAGTATGGCCACACTAGGCATTGATTCCTTCCTACACATATCTTGTGGTAAATAGTATTTCCCATTAGAATGAAAACTAGAAAAACTAATATTTGGAAGTCTGAAAATAGTTTTAACTATCCTTGTGTAACTTCAAATTTGCCTTCTGATACAGAATGCAATTACTTTCTTTCAGTGGCTGCAGTGGGAATCAGTTTAGGAATTCACTTTATTATTTAAAATGGCTTTGAGCGATAGACAAAGGTTGTTTTCTTTTCATTTCTGAACAGCTAAAGTTAATAGCAAATGCCTTCACACAATTAGCAGATTAATAATCAAGGATTTTAGGACTACTCAAGATTAGGAATTTATCTCTAGGCCTTTTGAGTTCTCAAATGTAATCAGTTTAATTAGTTAGCTGATGCCACCTTGAAGAATGTTAAAATTCATTGAGCATTGGGCTGTTCCTGCTCTCCACTTCAATTGGCTTTCGTTCAGAAATGTGTTCTCAGTTGAGTGCTTCATTTCCAGTGAGCCATGCAATAATGGTAAATTCTAGAGATTATTTTAATGATTTCTAAATATTAGTCTAAAGTTAAGGGTTACAGAAATAAGTAAGTTTGGAAACAGGAAACTTTTAATTTGTTCTGACCCTGGAAGAAAGCTTAGTATCTCCTGTTACACAGTTTCCTAAGTAAGTTGCTTCAACTTTTATAGCTTTTTATAATGTCTGACTTCATACATCTTTCCTGCTCAGCTGCACTAACTTGAGTGCTTAAGGGGAAAAAAACCCCACATACAAAAAAGAATATGCTGAAGGAATATTAAGTTTGCAAAGTCAGTCAAGCACTACAGAGGAAGGAAATACAAGAGTTAATGTTATATTAATGGCTTTTATTTAGCCCGTTTTTGGCTCATGATTTAATATGTGATTACATACTGTTTTTGTCCTTTTACAGAGGTGAGACTCTTCCTCATAGCACAAGGAGGAGGTGGGTGTGTTCACTTAGTAGTGTATCTCCTCATTCAGTAAAAGTGCTTTTAAAGCTTTTGAGCTGTTATACAGTGATCACAGTTGTATTGTGGAATCCCTTTTAAAAATGCAGATAATTTTATAGTCAGCTGTTGTTCATTAAGTTGCTGAAGTGTTTTTTTTGTGTGAAGGTATTATTTTATTTAAGCCTAAAAGGACTGTCAGAGAAGCTGAGAGAGAAGTAACACAATGTCTACATGCAGATTGTAAGGTACGAGTTGTACGTAGGTTGTAGAGATAGAAACTGATATTTTTTTCCTTCTATTTTCTTTCAAATATCTGAACATACGTACCTGCTGTTCAGGTAAAGTGAAACTTTTTTGGTTAGTTCAGGATTAAAAAAAATCAAATACTCTCAAAGTTTTTCCTATATGGAAGTTGATCAAAAAGTTAAGCAAGGCTTAAAGTTTTCCAATAAAGAGAGGTAAGTGCTAAAACAGCAGAGTGGATTGTGTCATCTGTGTTGTGGGCACACGTCTTGTTCCTGACTCTTGATTATCCACACTGTTTCAGGTAGTGGCACCATGTCTTTGAGGTAGTGAGACACCTCAGTTACACAACAGCTTCCAGAT
>VWZY01011715.1:6321-19830 GCA_013399075.1 Chloroceryle aenea | reverse complement strand
TTAAAAAAAAAAAAAAGAAACAAAAAAAGAAACCCAAATTAAATTAGAAAATCAGTTGAATTTTGCAGGCATCTTTGTAGCAAAATTTAATTGACAACAATTAAATATCCAGGTGATTGATTATCTGTGAACATTTTAACACAGACTTTGTGAACATTATAACACAGACTTGTGAGGTTAGGTCAGATGCTTAACACCTTAATATCATGACAAAGGGACTCTGCCTGAACACTTGCCTCCTTTACAGAAATATCATGTAGTTCACAGACTCATTATTGCAGGTGGGACTCAATACCTGGCAACCAGTCATATATGTTTTCTTACATCTCTTCCTAATTCCACTCTGTGATAATGATTCTTAGGTCCACCAGAAAGCAAGTATAAAATGGATGTAATATTTCACGCTGGCTGGTGAGTTGTGAGAATTTGAAACAGTGCTAGATTATAGAATCGGGGGGGGGGAGGGGGAGGGGGGTGTATTAAAAGACACCCAAAATTGCTCTCAAGGAATGTTACACATTTCTGAGGTCTGTTGGGTAAGTAGCCACTTCTATGGTCATATTATTAAAACTGACTCTTAAACCAACTAAAGAGGAGGGTGAGGTCAGAAAGTCATGCATGAACTTGCACATCCAGATATATATGTTTGCATCTGAAAAAATGGTCTGTTAGTTGTTGTGATAGCACATAGAACTTTGGATCAGTTCTTCATTTCATACAAATGTATTTAATATATTTGAATACATGTGGAAGTTTTCAGATTAACTTGAGTAAATGTGATTCTCCCTTCAGTGAATCTGAGAACAATAGATTCTCAACAATCATTTTCTGAGTTTGTTTGAATGGTTTAAACATTTTACTGTGCTTCAGTGACAGTTTCAAAGCCATAATGAGACACTTCTAATTAGAAAACCTACATAATTCTCTTATGCATTTTTTAAATTGGTAAGTGCTCCTACAAAAATAGCAAAAATCAATGAGTGACATCTGTGGATTCTCCTGCATTATAGCATGAAAATTTCTGATTTTCTGTCTGCTTCAAATTTCTTCATTCCCTTAAGGAGTAGCACTGTCGCATAGATACACTATGTGGATTCTGCAGTGCATTTGTAACCAAAATGTTTCCCTCTTAGAAAAGATTCTGAGCTAGCTGATGCCATGCCTCAGTATTGTGGCGTGCACAGATACCACATTGATAATATCCTGTTGATACATGAATGTATCTCCGTTCTGTTTTGCTGGCTTTTTTTCTTGGTTGAAAAGAAGATGCTTTAATAGTGAATTAGTATTAATTGCCTATCAGCATGGTAGGTTTTTCATAAGATATTTTCTTCACTTTCCACGTGCATTCCAAACAGTCTGTGAAGGACTTTAGTTTACAAAAATAACCCAAGAAGTGGTATTTACAGCAAAAAAATTAAAAATAAATGCCATATCATGGTATGAAATGCACATTATTTTATTTGTGAGTAAGCTAACTTCACAATTAAAGACACTGGTCCTTGAAAGTTACTATGAGGAAATAATTTTGTGAAGGGGATGATGTAAACCTCAAATCAATCTGGCAAAAATGAGAATGGATAAAAACTGTTCAATTGAACTGTCTAGTGCACAATCTTAAAATCTAACTTGTAAGTCTGAAGCCTTGTCAAAACCTCATTAACTTTAATGAGACTTATAATATGCATTTGAGGAGACAGATTGTAGATTTGAGGCTGAAGTTAATACTGAGTTGTTGTATGACAACTTACTAATACAATTAATTTTTCTGTGACCTGTTCTGACAGGTTATTTTGCGAAGAAGACAGGACTTAATATTTTTTTTATTGGAGGAATTTTTGTCTTGCACCTGATCGCCCAGGGAAAAGGTGTTGGATTAACTCCTTGGGGATTGTGGAGTTGTCTGTATTACCTGTGTCTGTCTGTGTTCGTGTGTGGTTGCATAGATGTGCAAGTTTCCTTACTGGAGGACAAAAAGGTGTCTTGTGCTACCTTTTGTCCTTTATCTCCTTTCCTGTTAATTAACTGTTTGTATTAATAGCATTCATGTGGAGAAATATGTTTTGTAGTTCTTTTTTGGAAATGAGAATTTTTTCCTGCAGAAAATGCAGGTCATGTGAAATGAGTTTCCTTCTGCTGTTTGGCATGCTGTTAATGTTGGCTCAGTTGGCTGAACTGCTCTGCACCATGCTTGCATGTTTTGTTGAAAGCTAAATGTGTGTTTTCAAATAAGAACAGCACTTAAAATTGAGTACAAGCCTGTGCATTAATTGTGTAATGGAACATGTGAAACATGGTGATTGAATGAATGATTCTGCTTCTATTTTCTGTAAAGCCAGTTCTATTCTTTTGCTGAAAGTTTTGTTCTATAGCAGATCAATCTGTCTGGTGTGGTTAGTACTGGATATCTTTCAGAGACACTTCTTCAACTGTAGTCTTCCAAGAAAAGTGCATATATGCACTTATATATGGTGCACTGCAAGTGCACTGCAAGTGAGGCAACAGAGAGGAGGAGGAAAAGGAATTTGCAAATTACGTGCTGGATATTGCTAAATATATGCAAATACAATTTACATTATTTCCTCAGAAACCATGATAAGCCCTTGCAGGATAATTGATAGCACTGTATAATCAATACCAAAATATCCATTGTAGCTTTAGAGTGAAGGCAAACATGAGACTTTTAATAACTATTAATATACCACTTAGAGGTCAAGATACGAACAACTTAATCATTCTCCCAGTTTTTCCATTGTGTTTTGATCTGGTCACTTCTGCAGTCTGTGGTTCAAAAGGAGAAATGCTAACCTGAGTAACCAACGTGACTGTTTGGGTGACATGAAGGTTTTGTCAAAGCTGCTGTCTGCAAACTATAGCTTGTGAGTTAGAAAGAACAGACAATAATGCAAATATTACAAGAGTGACTGTAATTTATTTTCAGTTCGATCATTACTAATTTTTTCATTTTTTTAAATTGCCAACCTGTTTTTTTCCCATTCACCAACTGCAGTGCTGATTATTTAGATTTTTTGATCTGAAGAGAGAAGGCAATGGGTTCTGTAGATATAGGTTGCTTTACTCTTTCCTGCTTTATGCAGTTTCGGTAACATATTTGCAGTGCAGGCTTCATGTAGCTTCTAAATTAGAAAACTTGTTATTGTAAAAAAATTAATTGCTAGATTGTTGTAAAGTAATTATTAAGAAGCAGGCACACAGCAAGGTCTCCCTGTTGTGAATGTTTACTTCTTGCTTGTTACTATGACTTATTCTGTATACCACTCCGTAAAGCAATATCATCCCCTGAAGGTATCCCTCTTAATGGGGATGGACGAGCTGTTATATTGTTTGGGAAGTTGATTGTTTGAATCCTAGGGCCTTAGCAAATGCAGCAAGTAAATTTCAGAAGCTTTTTTTGTCTCTGTGAAAAATAAATACCTTTAATTTTAACTGGTGTCTTTCCTACCGCTTTGGTACATACCTACTGTCATATTGTTGCTTTTGTGGGTGTTTCAATAGCACCAGAAAAGTTTAGCCCATATGGACATTACCAGTGATTCTGGTAAAAACTGAAATTATAATGGAATGCTATTCTCTACCTTAAAGTCTTTGAAAAATCCTAAGTTCTTTCATGTCATGACTCAAGCTTAAGTCATGAGATGCTTTTCTCAGTTTGAAAAGCAGAGATCTTTTAATGTACGCTTGGTTTTCTTTAGTTTGTTGATTCTTTTTATGTTCATTCTTTTTTTTCTTTGAATTCACATAAAAGCTATAAACTTGTGAAGCAGACTTACCAGACTTGATTGGTTCACCTATTTCCTTGTTTGTATTGAGGTACTTAAAGAAAACACTAAAACCGATAAAATGTTGGACATAGATGGTTGGTTATGCTATGTGGGAGAACAGTTGATAGCAAGTGCATGATTTCATTGTCTTGCCTGACAAGAATTGAGTCATAACCATGTATCAGTTTTGTCAAAGTGGTGTTTGGACATTGTTTTGTTTGTTTATTTGTTTGTTTGGTAATTGCATTTTCTTAGGATGTATCTTGAGTGTGATGGGATAGGTTTTTTCATCCAGCAGTACCATGTTCCAGTTGTTCTGTAAAATAAGACGCTTAGAAAAGTTTAAAGAACAGTTAAGACAGGCTTGTCCAAAAACTGGTGTTAAATTTACAAATGTAAATTGTCTAGAAGCATATATTGGGTAAGTGAACTGATAAGAAGAAAAAGGTATGATATTTCTATTCCAACCTCTTTTAGGTTGGATGTTAGTGGATTAACATTAAAAGAGCCCGCATTTTAACATTAGTAGCCCCTGTACTGCAGGTGTCATGGATTGTGAGCGAGAACTGACAGCCATTCTTTTGCAAGGAATAACACAAATTAAGACTATTTCTTTATGTGTCTTTGGTTGTCTACAGAAAAACAACAACAAACAAAACAAAGCAAAGCAAACGAAAAAACATAAAACACCAGACAAGAAAAACCGAAATCCTAAACCAGATAGGAGCAAATATGTTTAAAAGTAAATAGTTCGAAAAATTCTACACCTGTATCCACAAATCACAGTGGGGTGTGTTGTGCAGAATTTCAAGGACTGGGAACTCATATGAAGTACTTTGACTAGCTTAAAAATGTAGTTAATGCTTTCATGGCAATCCTGGAGAGTTATGATTTTCATCATAAATTACTATGATTCATCATACTAATCATATTTCATCATACATTACTGTGATTGTTCATTATTTCAGCTGTAGCTTATATCTATTCAGGACTTCACTGGAGATGCAATTACTTATAGAATGTCAGTTGTCACCTTTACTGTATTAATGATAAATTAAATTTTGGGGCTGTTGTAGTAATTTGTTTGTACACTGGCTAGTCTTTGCAGAATAGAAATGTGGAAATAACTAAGAACTTGAAAGTTCCCAGAGACTAAATCAAAGCCAGATGTTTGTATCCTCTAGGACCCTAATTGAATAGTTTGGATAAGGCCAACGTTTCTTTATTCTCAGAAGTCATATACATATTTCGATACTATTAAAGTACTTAATTATTTTTTGCAGTGATACTATTTGAGGTAAAATTCAGAATTTTTATTAATTCAAATGGTAAGTCAGTTTTAATCCTTGAAAATTAACTTAGTACTTTATTTATTTGTATTTATAATACTCTTAAATAAAAAAAACCCTTTTTGTTGCTGTGACAGTATGCATTCTATACATATCATGTAATGAATTTCTTATCAAGGTGATCATCTAATTAAAATGTCTTTACATTTTCTTTTTCTTGGTTATACTAACCCTGAATTAATAACAACATCACCACAAGCATAAGATTTATTTAAAAAGCAAAACAAAACAAAGCAAAATGAAGTAATGATAATTTAATGTCAAGTTTAAGGTAGAAAACTGCTTTCCAAATGAATTCCATGTAGGACTTTATGGTGACTGTGCATGAGGGGCATTGAGCAATATTGAATTCAAACCAGGAAAATACATCAGCCAAATTAATGTTACATTTAGCTTTATGTTGCATTGTAACAACATTCATAACCATGCCAATGCAGAATTTCAAAACAAGCTGCCATTCCCTAATAATGTCTTCTCTCACCAGCTTCTGTTTAATAAATTTGTGGCTTGATTATTCCTTTTTTTTAATAATCCTCACTGACCTTTTAAAGGAACAGAGAGAACAACATGATGTGACTGCAAGAAGCAGACACTTTGGAATCTTTCCCTAATTATGGGCCAGATAATCCTTTTTGATTTTTGCCATGGAGAGGCAAAACTACTAAATGACTGAAAATGTGTTAGTACTCAGAGTTTGGCTTATCTGATGTTGTATTTACTGCCTTATGTTCTTTTCCCCCTTTTAATTTCTGTGTGCGTGAATAAGATTTGACATTTCAGATAGGACTAGAGGTGACATAGATGCGTTATGTGTGAAAATGATGCTTTTGACTCATTACATGGGATATATACAATGATAATAGTTTAATGTTCTGGCTGGTAAGTATTTCTGGGGGGACTGAAAAAAATGACCAGGTGCAGCACACTGAGATGGCAGCATGACTGAGCTGAAACAGGAGGAACAGTCAATCAGGTAGGGAGTAGCCATGCAGAACCCCTTTCTTCCAGAAAGTACTGAGAACTTCATAATTAAGACAGTCTGTGTTTATCCTGAGTTTCTCAGCTTCCCTACCATGAATACAAATATGGGGTTATGTCTCCTGCAATTCCAGAAGGGAAGCTTGGGTTAGGTCTGGATATTTCCCTTCATCTAACTTTTTGTAAAAAATGGAATTCCTATTTTAATTGTCAGGAAAAAACTTAGACAATGGTGTGCAGTACCGTACAGAAGGGAGTGAGTCACTTGTCTGTCATAATACACGACTCATAATGCAGGCTTTATAACAGGTTTCTCTGTTTGGCCACGTATGGGGTTTATTTGCAATAAATACATGATAAATTACAGTAAATTCTGGTCAGTGACAGGAGTCCCCTGTAAATACAAAGGCACGCACAGGGCTAGTGACAGCAGGCAAAATATAGGCACTACCTTCACAGTGCATTTCACACTTAGAAACTAAAATTACTATGAATTTTCTCATTTTTTTAACATGCTAATCATGAAAATTCAGGAAAGCCCTGGAGGAAAAAATGTTATTTCACACCTACTATGACCTACCTTGACAATTACAAGTGACAGCATCTCTTTCACTGTAATATGTTCCTCTGGTTGCTGGTGGCTTGGCAGTATGCTGTGCACAACCCATGCTCTGGACTCTCTCCTTTGTGTCCCTGCTAAGACCAGGCAGCAGCAGACACAGGAATGGTAACTGTGTGAAGTTTATTTGCTCACATTTTTCACAGGACAATTGTTTATGTCATTTATCACATATTTATATGGATATATTTTGTGTTTATAGTACCTGCTCAGAACACTGTATTTACTACATGGCAGTAGAGCATTGAAAGTTAAAGATGGTCTGGAATTCTTTCACAAACAGGAGTTTCATGGGGAAATGTCAGAAATGTAAAGCATAAACTCTGTGGAAGTACCAGTGTTGCAAAAAGACTGACCACAGGGCAAGGTTCATACTTGTTTGATTCAGGCTTAAATCTTGCATCAGTTTGGACATGAAACTGTGACATTCTAAATCCACTTTGTAGTATTGCAGGTGGAGTGTAAGATGCGTTGCTTTTAAGGGAGCATGCCGTTGACACAGTGCCTAACCGTGATGTGCTATGTGTTTTCCATTCAGGCTGGTGGGAGTTTAAGAGAGAAGAGCAGGGCACAAACAGAAGGATGAGTAAACAAATGTATTATCTCAGAGTAGCTTCATACAGGAGCACACAGAGGTGATCTAAATTTAGAGATATCATAAACTACCAGTCTATAATACTATTTATGAATATGTTATTCCAGTAGTATTTTTTTGATTTGTAAACTGAAATACAGGATACAGTCCATCTTAAAATAAGCAAAACACATTCCTCACATGGATGTTTACAGCAAATCTTATACATTGTGACAGTTTTATTTTAATTTTAAATTTAAAAATACAGAAAAAAGAAGGGCAAGCAGGGAATTAAGAGAAGTAGCTTGTTCTTGAATATGTGTGCACATTCCTACATCCAAACAATTGAGGAGGATACTGTCATTAACTAAATGGTCTGAATGCCAAAATGGTTATCAGTACTACATTTCTGAAGAACTATGAATTTCAGAACTAAAATCACTTGTGTGTATAAAAGTGGTTTAATGTTGGAATACCTGTAATCCTGGTTTCCATTTAGTTTGGTGTTCAAGACCTGAAGCACAAAGCCTGCAAGCTGCTCTGCATAGGGAGGCTGCTGTGTCTTTGAAGAGCTCCTTTGATGTCTGTGAAACAGATTACACTTGAAGTCAGGTAAATCTTTGAAAATGGTAGGATTATTATAACCATCCCCATTCAGAAGATCTAGAAATGGAAGCTAATATTTAAGAATCACTTCTTTAGAGCACACTAGCATTTTTTATGAAGGTTCAGTGCAGACTAGAATTATTTGCAGTACATGAAGAACTGTGTCAGCTGTTATCACAAGGAAATGCACAGACTGCTTGCCCAGTATGGTGGTTAGTCTTAAGGTAGTCCAAATGATTTTTCTTTTTATGGGTCAAACCTTATGGCCAACTGAGTAAGGCATCTAAACTAATGGAAAAGGTACTTCTTAATGGTTGAACTTCCGATCTTCCCAGAGACAGATCTGAAATAGAATTCTTTGCTTAATCTTCTAAAATAACATGTATTTGTTTGGTGGTGGTGCTGTGTTACTTTTTAATTTGCTGTTAATGCCTATCAATTTATATTTCTTTTCATAGTTGGATTGTAGTAGGGAAGTAGCCTGTATCAAAATGCATTGGCATGCAGGAGAACGGATATGCTAGACTGGCTTTTAGCTCTTTATTCTACCAGTGTTGTATTTCCCGCTTTCCTCCCCTAGGAAAAAATTCCCAACCTTTTACTTGGTAGTGCTGCCACCGAACAATACTCAAGTCAAGTAACCATCACTTTAACCTAAGACATTTAGACTTTTCCTAGTAGGAAATAAAGACACACATGAAAGGTGTTCTCAGTGGTGACTGGTGATTTCCTTTTCTTCTGGCTAATGATATCTTTTCATCTTGCTTTGTCCAAGAAATGGCCTACTCAGCTTCTCTGACAGAGCCGTTGAAAAAATGAGTTTGGTATTTTGATTCTATATTACACTCAGCTGAAACCTAAACCTGCATGGAACAGTCAGGGATGAGCAAAAAACAAAATAAAGCAAAAAACAAGCTAACAGAAAACATCCAGGCTCTTGCTAAATTTGTTGAAAGGTAAAATCAGTNGTTCTCACTCAAACCAGGACACGGTTAAATCTCATTAAAATCTTTTGGTTTCATTACATATAGCCTGGATAGCATAGTTCTTAGGACACTGCTAGAAGAGAAATGTAGGGAGTGTCAGTCACTTCTCCATTCACCACAATAGCAGCAAAAAAACCCTGAAGATGGAATCGTAGAATAGTTTGGGTTGGAAGGTGCCTTCCTTTAAAAAGAAGATAGATATAGGTGGGATCCAACCCCTTCCCTTTCAGTCTTTTGATGATTTCTTTGCATCTCTAGCAATGGAGGATAGAAGAACCAAACTTTCTCCAGTTATAAGATGAGTAATTCTCATGTTTCAGATGCTGATACCAGAGGAAAGGGGATTTTTGATGACTACAGAATCTACATCACTCATAATAAATCAAGTCCATGATATAGATCCAATCCCACAACAGCTTCTACTACTTAATTCTTGGACCTTTCCTTGGCATAGCTTTGATGTATATCAGCTCTTGGACAATGCTTGATACAGTCTGGATGATGGTAGGTTTTAAAGACTTGGTAGCAGACAGACTGGAGGAGTTGCCTATGGGAAAGAGGGCCTTGTAATGTTTTTGTAGTTTTGTTTCTGCTGGGTTTTTTGTTTGTTTGGATTGTTTTGTTTTTTAAGATGACCATAGGCAAATATATTTTTATTGGTTACAATAAACTGTTTAATAAGCCTTGGACCTGGTCTATTAGAAAATATCTGACTTCTTTAGTACTAGCTATCTGATGGATTTATGAGGAAGTAGATGATTAATGAGGCACTGGTAATTTTTCTGTTGAAAATAGAAGCAATAAGTTCATGAAACATATTTCATGCTACTAAATAGATAAGCATTTTCAGCAAAACCTTACAGCAATGATTTTACACCAGTGATTTTGAAGATAAACAGAGAGTTCTCTAGCACTGATAAGTACTGTGCTTTCTATTTTTTTGCTTTGTTGTAGCTACTTTGTGATTATGGGTTTTACTCTAATTTATATGCTCATATATTTTATCTGAGAAGACCTGTTGTCTTCATTGCACTTTTGACAATGAAATCTACTAAATTTACTTCATGCCTACTTTTATTTATTTATAACATGTTTCAAGAAAATAAAAGCTTCTAGTGGAATGCAGTAGTGTCTGGTTTTGATCTATAATTATTCAAGATGTTTTCTATTGCTATTGCTTGTATATTGCTTTCAATAGTTAAGCTTTCTTGACAATGTTGTTTGGCTTGTTTGGCAGCTGCTGCAAGGAAAATAGTCAAATTTCATTCTCTTCCTTTCAATCCCCTACAAGGGTACATGTATAAAGAAGATCCAGGCTGCAAAATGCTGAAATTGTTGTTTGAAGTAACTTGTCTTGAACCATGTGCAATATCCTGATTCTTCGAATGCAGCTTTTGTAGCCAAAATCACTTTATTTCTGAGTAAGATAGGAGATTACAGCACATACCTTTGTCCAGGCTTTTTTGTATAACACAAATAGAGCGTAAATATTTTTTATTGTCTTCTCCAAATTGTCTTGCATACATCCTGCATGTTTGATTAAAATAAGCCTAGCAGGAGCCATTTGCAGCAATTTCTGGCTTAGTAACTCAGTAATCAGGAGTACTACTGAGATAAAACTGATATGCCCCTAGAACACACTAAGGGGCTTGAAAGTTTCAAGACTCTTCTTAAAATAATAGCTTTAAACTGCTTAGCAGGAAAATTGTAGCAGTTAAGTAACGAGGAAAATCATAAAAGTCTATACATAAATTGAAAATCAAACAATGTTGTCTGAATGAAATTCAAATAAAAATAAATTAGATAAAAAAAGGAATAATTAATTAGAAACTTGTGAGAAATAGCAAGGAAACTGAAGGAAAGCTAGAAGCAATACTATGAGGAAATAAACTCCTAAGAAATTGTCTTTAAAATTGTTTTGGTGGTACAACAGAATTAAGCAATGAGGGAAAATACTCAAATACTGCCTCTGTTGACGATATTGAACAGGGATAATGCCAGCAAATTCATTGAGTTACTTTGGGGTTGCACTAGAGTGATACAAGTTACACTTGGATTTAAACGGATTCTGCTGATCTCATTAGAAGTTGTTGTATAACAGCACCTGACATAGAGAACTTGAGCACCAGCAGTCTGATCCAGCTTTTTGGAATAGTTTTGCTTTAAACTTCCCTGTGAGATTTATTAGGCCTTAAACCTGCAGGAGTGCCAAGTGTTATGTAAATAATGCTTTTATCATTCAGGATATTCAGCACTGCTGGGTCTTATGTAGTCCTTCTCTTCACTGGTAATGAAGCTGGAGCACTGCCTGTGTCCTGACTTGTGTAAAGCAGCAGCTTTGCGTTCAGCGCAAAACCTAATTTAGAGCAGGGATAATGTCTTTGCCCTATAGTGGCAGGTCACTCTGGATGTAACTGCCTCATAGTAGGCAGTGATCTGGCCAGCATAGTAGAAAAAACATTTTCAGAAAGTTAGTCTGAGGTCAAGATAAAGAAATGATAGCAGTTAACCTGTTGTGATTCTGGTCTGAGACATGAGTTCCTGAGCCATATGGAGGCATGCACAGGACTAGTGGCAATACTTTGAGTTTGGGGAGCAATAGTAGATGTTAAAAAAAAAGCACCAGCTCTCAAATGAGAAAAGAAATTCAAAGTTCCAGTGTCAAACATTCAACTATAACATACACAAAATAACAGGTGATTCCTTTAATGAGGCCTACAAATAGCGGAAAAAAGAAAGGAATTCCCTAATGAGCCTCTGGGTTGTTGTTAATGGCTTCATTTGACAAGAAATAGGATGAATTTCAGATGTTAGTGTTATATTCTATTTATTGGTGTTTTTTATTGCGGTCACTCTGTTTGTCAAGATCAGGCAGTAGCAATCTATTTGTGTAGCCACAATAACTCTTATATTTCCTGTTGGGGAATAATGAGGCTTCTCTAATCACCTGTTTGTGCTACTGCTATTGTGTTCTTTATTGTTGGCATGAAATACTGGATACCAACAGCAAACGATAAAAAATAACATTTTTAAGTTACAGAATGGGACTGGCATCTGGAAATGGTCTGCATTTTGTGTTTGGGAAAGGGAAGGAAAAATGAGTGAAGTTAATTGTATGAACATGTTTGAAAATAAGTTGATGTACAAGGACAGAAAGAAGTAGGAGACCAGTGGTGATTTTGACATGTTGTGTGATCTTGCCACTCACTGTGGGTCAGAAAAATAAGCTGCATTCAGTCCCTTGGAGTTTTACAGTTGTATATAAAATTGCATTCAGTTTCCCAAAGTGTATGCTTTTACACTTAAAGCTTCATATTTTTATATGCTTTGTCTGCTTATTTTCCATAGGTGTCCGAGCAGAAGAATTTATGGTGAATTGGAAGAGAGTATTTTTAGGCACCTTCTGTATAATAGAGAAGGCATGTGAGAAAGAGCAGATGTTCTCATTAGAAGGCAAGCTTTACTTCTCAGGAGTATTCCACAAAACACTTCTGTGTCAGCAAAGGTTGATTTGTTGAAAATGGAAGGCTTCATAAATGTGTAATACTTCAGTTTTGATTAGCAAGTATTTTATTACCAGTATTAGATACTCAAACGTGTAATGACAAAGTGTACTGAATTTTCTTTTAAAATAATTTTTAATTTGTGGATTAATGTCTATTTCATCGAAACAAATTTAATAAGATCCACTATCTGAATTCCCAACTGCAGTAATTACTAGAAATCATTAGTGAGAATTGAAAAATAAACTCAAATACAGTTGTGATTTGTATATTTGAAAATGTTAAACCACCTCAAGATCTTTCAGTTGCTGCTAATTTTGTATTTTATAATTCTGTATTTTGCACATTCAGAAATTCTTCAGAGATGATATAGAAATACCATCTAGAACCTTAGAATTTATACTAGTTCTCTCAATCTGAATTCTTTCTTAATGTATTTTTTGTGCTACAACAATGCAATACCTTGAGCAGCCTTCCACAGTAATATCTTTGTTTCAAAATGCAACAAATCTATTCTACTCTTATCTAAAATGTAATTGAGAAGTAAAATTGCCATTTGCTCATCATTTCAACTGAAAAGGTTCTTAAGTTTTGCAGAACAAAATGAATTTTCCGTTATTTTTTTTTCCATGAGAAACAGTACTTGAATGAAGTCATCTGAGAGAAAAAAATATTCATGTCCCTGAGTGTTTTCCTTTCTGAAACCTTTATTTGTTTCTGAGGATGGTAGTGACCTAGAATTTTATTAATTTTATTTTGTATACTTTATGTATTATAAGCTTTTGTGCATATGTATATGTATCTGTGATACATGTGCTGTACTGGTGTAATGCTAGCACCATCCTAATCCATGTAAAGATCTTGCTCTTACACTAAAAACACTCCAGTCTTCTGTTGTGGAATCTAACATTTAAAAAAGGTAGGAGAGTAGAAAGTGGAAAAAGATCAGAAGGCACTAGTGAAAAAAGCATATGGCTTTAATTGTACCTGTTAAACTGTAATTACCTTCCTCCCTTTCTTTCTCTACAATTGGAAAAAAAATATGAATTCATTTATTATAGATTATATTTATTCATTATACATGTATTCATAATAATCAGGATTTTTAGGAC
>VWZY01011714.1:363561-374529 GCA_013399075.1 Chloroceryle aenea | reverse complement strand
ATCATCAATTTGGAAAGTGTTTAAAGGAAATTATTTTGCACCAGAATAGCCTTATGCTAAAGCTCGCATGCGCACAGGGCTGGGAGGATCGGCTTCCTCTCCGCCAGGCCCATTGAAAGGTCACTTCTGCAATTGTTCTGTTGAAGACAGCAATATGTTATCAAGACAGAGCAAGCAGCAGATGGCTGATGTGGTCACACTTCATAGTGTCGCTTCCAATCATACACCAGTGTATCCAAAGAGTTACATGGCACAGTCCAGTGTGCATTCAGTCAAGAGTAAGTTAAAGTCAACACTTACGTGTCAGATGAGATTCAAGTTTCATTAGCCCAAGAAGAAAATCAAGGTCTCCAATCTTAAGCATCCAGCAGACTTCACTTACAATACCAAAGCAAATTCACAGCAAGCATTGCTTCAAGTAGTGAAACAGGAAAACCTCTAAAATAAGGTCAAACCAGACCCCACATCCAAGAAGACACATTTGCTTAATACTGTTTTCCCCGTGGGCTAATCAAAAACAAAAACAAAAAAATACTATCTGGGATTGTAATAGCTCTCAATGCACCTACCTAACCACTGCACAAAAGATTTCACCATTGACATAATACTCTTGATATCCCAGACGTAGGAGTACATGTCATACAGGATTGTCCTGTTGGCACAATTGGAAAGGCGAGTGAACATCCCCATCACCAAGCTGCACATCTCTTCAAACTTGGCTGCTCGGTTCCGCCATTCTTCTATCTATGAACAGAGGCAAAAGATCCACAGAATTAAACATGGCCTTCTGGGGAAGAGAGGTACTCGAACTATGGAGGAAGACAATACAATTCATCTCTTCATTTTGCTAGCATGGACTATCACACCACACATGACTCATGGATATTCTTATGGCTGTTAATACAGGGATCACTGGTCAGATACAGACACCAGACTTTACTCACAGCTAAATGGCACTACAGGGGTTAAAACAACAGAATGCACTGGAGGAATGAAAATTACTCTAACCTGTGGTTAATCACACCCTTCCGGTCCTAGAATTTATAACACTAGTCCCTATTGCCATCAACAGGCAACATTGCTCAGGATTTTGATTTAAAAGGAAAGAAACAAGATTGACACTCACTTTTTCAGCATCCTTTCCTTTGCAATTAACACTGACAACACTGCTATTTGCTCTGAGCCACTGGAATTCTCTAAGCATCTGTGCACCTTTGGGCCCATGTTCATAAGGAAGATAAAACAAGTCAGCGAGAAGCTGCAAGTCCTCTAGAGTCACTGGTTCTACTGTGTAGAGAGGTTTTTCATTTGGCCCAGGCACAAACTGTTCTTTGTTAATTTGCTCATCAGTCTGCATTGGAGCAATGTCACTGCCAGAGTCTTCCTGCATAGACATCTCTGGGGACTTTGATTCAGCTATGCTCTCCTTATCAGTATCCATTGGCTTCAACTCCTCTGCCATCTTGGCTTCAGCAATATCTGTCAGTATCTGGTTAGCATTCTTGTCCGCGTCTTCTTGTTTTTCCACCACCATGTCCATTGGTTCCTCATCAGACTGTTTCTTCTCCTCCTCCTTTACCAAGGCTGGTGACTCGCTGCTCAGTGCTGCCCCCTGACTCATGATGGGTTCTTGGTAAACTGTGGTAACCACAGTTGCAGCGTTTAAAGAGGATGGTGCCACCAGAGGCCCTACATCCCCTACGGTAGTTTTAGCACCACTGTGGGCCACTTGCCTACCTAAGAATAAGAAACAACAAGGTTAGAGTTTTAAGTATCTGCCAAATAACATTCAAATCAGCAACTTCTGCAAATCATGGACGAGCCTGTTGCCACAGCATCCAATCAGTCAACTTTCCTTTTGAGAAAAAAAACAGATTTTTCTCAGATCCTATGCTCGTGTTGTTACAAGAAAGTTATAGATTGCTGTAACACAGCTGATTTCTATACACAGAAACTCAAAAAAATAAAGCCATCTTAAAACAACTGGAAGATCATGGCTCTTCTGGGCCAGAATGTTTACAACAATCTAACACCCTCTTCAAAAAAAAAAAAAAAAAAAAAGACTCTTCTTTCTATTCTCTCAGGTCCCATAGAAGTCTAGTAACAACTGGGACTAGCAAGATCCAGACTCTTCCTGTCTTGTATCCGATGTGCCAAAGGATCATACATCAAGGCTCCTTCTGATGATCAGCAGGGGCACTACAGGCACACTGCAGAATGTTAAGCATTTTTTTTTTATTAAGGTTTCCCCAGTTAGTAAGGCAGAAAATACTTCAAACTGAAAAGCCTACAAACTTCCAGGAACCATAAAATAGTTTTTATCTAACTGCATTACTGAACATTCAACCTCATTTTTCTACCAACCCCAGAATGATACCAAATCAGACTCACTGCTGTATTGCTGAGGTACCCCAAATTCCTGCAACCATTCCGTTAAGGCCAACTTCAGGGCCATTTGTGGGCTGTAAAGAACATCCGTTTCAATATCTTCATCGCTCCCCTCATTTTCCAATTTAATCTGGATAGAAACTGTACTGTCTTCAGTATCAGCTATAGAGACAAGTTTTAAAAAGTTATCATGCAAGCTTCATTTATTAAAAAAAAAAAAGTCATGTTAGCCATTCAAAAATTCCCCAACAGCCTTACTTAGCAACAAAGACAAAGTATTACAAAAGGGAAGACTATGGTCATCATCAATGTCCATGTAGAAATAGTATGGATGAAACTAGACATTCTGGCATTCAGAGTTTCTCTATTGATCTGACTGCCTCTATACCAATGAAAACAAATCTATGAACACTCATGTCAAATTTGGGCATTAAAAGTGCTTGCTGAGAGTGCTTTTTATACAACCACAGATACCTTTCAAGACTAAGAAATACCTGATAGCACGTGCTATGAATACTTCCCAGGGAGTCAATAAAAAAAACCCAAACCTAGATGCTCTTTATCATTCGGGCAACTGTCACTTACAGAATAGGAAATGCTAGGTGATCTTAACAAGTTGGTGACGAAAGGCTAGAATCATTAAAAAAATTATCAGCTGAGCATAGACCCCAGCCAACAGTTAGGCATACTTACTCATCACCACATCTTTTCTCACTCCATTCATGTTAGACTTGTACCAGGTTGCAAGCGTGTGAATAGCAACATAATTGGCTTCAAATTCACAGTTGGGATTGGTCAGAACTCCCTTTAGACGTGGGATGAGCTCAGTTGACCGACCTTTGTAAGGCCCAAGAAAAAGCCTCTTTTGATCATAATCATTAGCATGAATGTTATCCCAGATAACTGGTGCTCTCCTGATGATCTTAGAAACTTCTTCAATGGACTCTACTGGAATGTCTTTAGATACAACTTTTGGACCTAAGAGGGAAAGAGGATAATCAGAGGGCTTTGCATATACTTGAAGAGTCAACCCCCAGGTAGCCGGACAGTTTACTAAATACTTACGAGAAATTACTTTTAACACCAATAGTGATAAAACAAAACACACACACACACACAAATAACACCACCACACACCCCCCAACAACAAAAACCCAACCAACTAAAAAAAACCAAACCAACCCCCCAAAAAAGCCACAAACAAAACAAACAACAAAAAACAAAACATAACACAAGAACAACCGCACAAAGAAAGAAAAAACCTCAAACCAAAAAAACCCACAACAAAACCAACCAACCAAAACACAAAAAACAAACAACAAAACACCACAAACAATTTTTACCTGTCCATAACACCTCAATGCCAGGGAGCAGTTTTTCTCCTACAGTCCGTAAATATGGCGACTGCGCAACATTTGGGTAACAGAAAGTTCCACAGTACTCTGCCCAGAAAAAGAGATTGTCACTGCTAGTAGAAGGATGCACATGTGTAACAACATTGCCAACTGTCCCACAGACACACAGAGAACATTACCATTTGAGAAGAAAAACACGTATAAAATTAACCAAGAAAGGTCCAGAAGCCTGAAGTATAAATCAAAATGACATTATGAACGATACTTTGTGTAAAGATCAGAAAGCAAAGGTAGAGAATTTATTTTAAAATTGCCCAACTGTCAAAATTATTAAAAAAATAATAAACTCCATAAATAAAAGGGCAGGTCACAGCAGACAATATACATGAGAACCAGAAAGCCTGATTATGAAGTGCAAATATCTAAAAATATTAACACCAGAATATGTCTCTTTAAAGAGGAGGTCTGCAACAGAACCAAGCTACTGCACTGTAAGCAGATAAACAAATTAACGGTGATGATAACATTCCTACTGAACTACATTTTCCTGGAGGAATCCACACCCCTGACCACAGCAATTCTCTCTCCCTTACAATATTTTTACAGACATGAGAAGAAGCTGGCAGATTAAAAAAAAATCCCAAAACAATGACTAGGCCCAAGTGCAAGTAATCTTAAATTTAATTTAAGCAGTTCGGTGACTAGAGAAAGTGGGTAATCTTATTAAAAAGGGGTACCATGACACAAGTGAGCAGATACTGTGCTGTGCCTCTACTTTAAGAAAATTCTAAGAAACTAACAGCTAGCTAGGTCAATATGCAAAAATATTTTGGTACAAATCAAATCAGAATACTCTTTTAACCTAATTTTAAGTCCAAATTTTGTGAACTCTTCTTTCAAGCTGCCTCCTTTGATCAGCTTTAAGCCTTTCAGAGATAGGCAGATTTGGTAAAAAGCTGCATACATTTGAATAACCTGAACCTTTCTTTGTAAGTCAGTTTCTTAAAACAACCCAAAAATACTACTTAAAACAGTTATTAAATGTTAAATGGCTCTTCAACCAGTAAGATAACAAGATAACAGCCCTCCTCCTTTAAGCCTGAGCTAAAGGATTAATCTCATTTTACCCGTAGGACAGAAAAGGAATGTGTCCGGTTCTCCTAGATACTGATAAATTTCATTTGTGATCGAGACTTGAGCATGAGCAAAGGAACTGAAAACTTCCTTGTCTGCTGCACACATGTTGTGATCAATATCATCAAACAGCAGTGCAAAAGATCTGCAGCCAAACTGGGAAACCTATTAGAAGAGACAAGAACAAAAATTAGGTTTGGTTTTGGTGAGGTTCTTTTTGGTGTTGCTTTTGTTTGGTTTTGGTTTTTGGTAGGTTGTTTTGTTTTTAGGTGGGTTGTTTTGTTTTCAATCAAACTGTAGAATTTTTACATGAAAGCTACAGGGATGGAGGAGAGAAGGTAGTGGTGATAAGAGAGACTTTGGTATCTCTAAGTGTCAAATGCCTATCTCTGGCCCACTGCTCTGCTTCTCTCAAAGACCAGACCCCTAGAAATCAAGTTGTAACAATCCAAAGCCGATCTCACTGGACGGACAGATGGAAAAAATCTAACTCTGTAGTAGATTTTGGACAAAGGAGAAGAGTCAATTAGGAGGATAAAAATATGTTTGTCAGGTCTGCCTCTGAGGTGTTTGTTGTGGGTAAAAGTTCTTGCTATAGAAATGTATCTTGGGTTCAAGACCCTAAAATACCCGGAAGGCAAGATCCCAAGAACAGCCTCCAGAATCCAGTAAAAGGGGGAACTATTTTTTTTTTTAAAATTTGTATGATCACTGATCAGGTCTGCAACACACCCTGAACACATCCATTGGAATTGTTCAGAGGCTAGTGCTGAAAACATTAAAACTAGTTAAAAGCTGCAAGAGTGAGCAGGATACTGAAGTTTTCAAATGAAGTAGCACTGTAACTGTTATATGTTTGTGTCACACTTACCTGGTCCAGTTTACGTTTCAATGTGGATACCTCTTTAGGATTGGAAAAAGTGATGTCAAGTCCAGGAGAGATTGCATAGATGAATTCTATTTCATGTTCTCGTGCAGCCGATATTAGAGTCATTAGCTGCTCTGGAAAACAAATTCAAGTATTTCAGAAGAATTCAACAATTAAAAAGAGAAGTCTCAAGAATCACTATAAATATGATTTAAAAAATTCTCTGTACCTTAACGCTGCAAGACAAACGTGGATATGGTCTGTTTTTAAAGTACACACTCCGATAGTTCTAGGATTATTACTCACTTTTTCCTCTTTTCTCAGACATACTAAGAGACAATTCACATAGCTGCATGATACTGATTTTGATATGAATGAAGCTCAGGGCACATGAAAAAGGGGTTTTATTAACATCACCGAGTAGAAGTAGTTGCTTTAAGAAACAAACTTCAAATTTAATCTTTCATACAATCAAATTTGACAATCTTTGTTCTTATTGGCAATTATCTTGCTGTATCCTTTACATTATATTTCTGCAGTGATTCAAAGTGGCCTCCAAGAAGGATTATTTAATTTCAAGCAAGTATCATTTTTCCCCTCACCCAAGAAAAATGATAATCCCCAGAGGCTAATAAAACACTGGAGATCCCGTAAGTGCCAGAGGTGGATAAAAAGCCTCAAACCAGCTGAAACGGGTCTTCTATGTTCTAACTAAACAGTCAGAAGCTGCTGTTCTGACTGGTATTCTCTTACATTGAGACAAACACTTAATGAAACACATAAAAGGGCATGCTTTTCACTCATCAATCTTTTACTTTCGGAAGCAAATTATTTCTACTTCAAATTATGTCCAAGATGTACAAGAGCCAGAGGAATAATTCAGAGCAACATTTCTCGGGGGGAAAAAAAAAAGTATATCTCATAAAACTAAGCCTTAAAAGCAGTTTTTGAAGACACAGTTAAAAGTAGTAAATCCATGGTTGTATCAAAACTCAACTAAATACATCTACAGGGTATTAAGAACACGTCTCCACTCACCCACACAAGCACATGTAGCAATGATCAATTCATTCAAGTGAGAAAGGAGAATTAAAGGCAATTACCTGCTTCCTCTACAGAGTACATTTCTCGCCAGAACATCCTGTGCTTGTAGTCATCCTTTGGAGCATACAGGTACGTATTTAGTCCCCACTTCTGAAGTCTATAAAACATAAGAAAAAAGCTTTCACTGAGACAATAGTATACAAACTCAGGAATTATACATTTTACTTGATCTAATTCTAATTCTTGTAATTGATCTCATTCTTTTTTTTTCTTCATTAAACATTGTATTAAACTACTAGGTCACAATAACTTTACACATAACTGATATGGGCAAATTCATTTTAGGCAAGATGGAAAAATGAATGTGAGCCCCCAAGTATACCAACATTAGGCAAAAAGCTGCTCTAGGCTAGAAAAATAATTCTTATCAGGCTTAAGTAGATTATGATTATATTGTGATGGAATGTGCTGCAGTAAGGGAAAGCATGACTTGCCTTCTAAAAAGTTCCTTCCTTTGCTCCATAACCCAAGGTCTTCCATAAAATCCTACAGGAAACAAGATTAAAATTATCCAGTTAGATGTTAGATTATGCTTGCTCCATGCAACATTATATTACAACCCACTGTTTTCTTCTTCTGCCGCATTCCTCAAAAAGCTTCCCAAAGCAGAAAAAAAAATCTAGTTAGACAGCACTAGGAAAGTATAATAACCTAAACTGATCTGAATTTAAAATGCAGTTATAACTTATTTCATTTCTTATGACCTAAGGTCTTACAGTTTTGGCCACAGAAGCAATTAATTTTCAGAACCCAAACAGTATTACTGAGCATATGCCCTTGACAAGTCAAGTCAGCACTATTTTAAGAGCAGACTGAACACTCATAACCTAATTAAACTATCATTCCAGACACCTACAAAGTAGATTTGATTTTAATGTGAACACTGAAGACACCTGAAAATATTTAGTAGCTCAAAAATTCTTAACTGGTGGTACAACTCAGAATGCTAAATACACACAGAGAATACATAAATATGTACCAAGGTAGATGTGTAATTAAAAAGAAATAAATGTGCAAGTCAACCAAACCAAACACTTAGGATTTAATTCCTTATATTCAGTTTAATAGGCTTCTTGTCAAAATTAACTTGCAAGTTGCTATCTTACTTTACAATTCACACATCTTTACAAGCTAAGAATATGCTTTTGAATAATCATACAAAAGCATCAACATGAGTGGTTTTAGAATAGTGTATATTCAAAGCCATGGAATTCTATGGAAATTGTAACTGCTTCAGGTTTTAAAAATAATCCTTCCATTGTAGAAATGTAATACTTTAAAAAGCTCTCTCACTGCACTCTTAGGCAAGTAAATTCACTTAGACCTATGTGCAAACAGTTCAACCACAAGTGGGCACTTCAGAACAAAGCTTCAGCTTGGCAGTCTGCAAAGACCAAAGGCTAAAACAACACCGAAATTTAATAAGCTCTTATTTTCCAACAGCACAGCCACTCAGTGCAGAATGATTCTCCTAATACACAAAGCTCACAAGTCCCCACAGAACAGCAGCTCAAAAAAGTTACACAATAATTTCCAGAGCTGTTCACCATTGTAAATCTGTAAATACTTGGGCTCACAGAGATTAACAAACACCCACCTACGACCTTTCAGAGCTCAAAACTGACGCAACTGAAGTGTTAAGCATTTTCAATATATTAGCAAGTATTTCAGTTATTTACCTGTGAAGTGAGCAATGTTAACTTTTAAGAAGCTTAAAGCAGGGTCAAGTGTTAAAAGATCACTCTCTCAAAAAGTGATCATAGACTAACTGGCACCACAAAGTGGCAAAGCTGAGTAACTACTACTCACAAACGGCAAAGGGACAGAGAACACTTAAACAGAGGAAGTTTATTTCACTTGGAACAGGCATCTCATTTTCACTAGAGTTTCTTAGTTCTGACTAATGCTGCCCCGAGGAAACTCAAAAACCCACAGAAGGAATGAAATACTGTTACACCTAATGAATACCAAGCATGTCTCATCATTCAGAACATTTTGCTTTACCTGACATTACTGTTTCAGACCTACTAGTCTAAAACTCAGCAGGGGACTACTATGAAGTAAAACAAGAAAACAAAAAAAAAAACAAAAGACAAAAAAAACCAACCCAACCACAAACAACCATGAAAATCAGGTAACAAAGACTAATTAAACAAGACTGAAGGGAACACACTAATCCAAAGTGATACTTTTCCATCTCTCACATTTTAGATTACTAATGTCACCAGATGATGACATTTCTTGGATGTCTGTCCAACTCAAAGTCGACCCAGATTTGTATCACTCCCTCAAGACTGTGTGTCGCATTAGTACAAAGTCAACAGATCATGACAAATACCTCATTCCAGTTACCCTGCTCTCCATCGTTAAAATCCTGAATACTCTGAAGGCAAAGCACCAAAGCTTTGCATCCAGTACTCTCTTAGACCTTATTAGTCACCAAAACAGCAAATTTGGTCTCTGTCCTAAGTTCTTCATATTCTCAGAGTGCTCACTCAGTATTTTTGGCCATTTCCCTCCACTCTTATACAAAAGATCTAAACTCTCCACCTCATTGCTTTAATTTCACCATATCTCTAGTTTGTGTTAAGCACTGCACTATGTTTATATCTACATTTCTTAAGTTAATCCCTGTTTTTCTCTTATTTCTCTAGTTCTCTTGCGTAGCTAAAATGACAGACGTTTCCACTCACTACTGCTTACCTCATACACCCCAACAGGGCTTTTTTCTTGGGTTGGGGGTTTTGTTTTCTTGGTTGTTTGTTTTGTTTTAAACCACTCCCTTATTTATTTATTCCCTGTATACATATTAATATTGGACTGGTGCCTCCTAACTAGTGTTAAGACTGCTTCACTGGGCAGAGGCCATTTTTTTTGCTTTGTTTTATGAACAGTACAGCCAAGAACACCTGCACCAAAATACTTGCAGAGATCAACAATACAACCAGATGATAAGAAAATATTATGATTACAGAATGCACAGTGGTTCATATGTAAACCTGGATGAGCAGGTGATCCACGGTCAAGGTGCGTTGGCAGAAACATGACAAAACATGCTGTTACAACCAATATTTTTTTTCACTGTTATGTCTCTAAAGCCTTCAACTTAGCATCTATCTTCACAGAATTAATTCCATTAACAAAGCAAAGACATCCCTCTCCATGCTGACCATATTTAAGACCTTGCAAGTGACAAAAAATAAAGGCATTAACTGGGCCTGGTACCCATCACACAGTGACATTTGCAGGAACCAAATGGTCTTTTAAAGATAGGAACAAAAGGCATTCTGCAAGCAATGCAGATACTGACTTTGATAAACTGCCGTTTTCACTCCCCACTCCATCTATTAATCATTTTGTTCTCCTACTGGAAATGCATTATAGGTAGAGAAATAATAGCAGTCCATGGGAATTTAGAGCAATTCTAAATCAAATATTATGTTGGGAGCAAACCATTTTTCTTGCTGACTTACTACCACTTACCTTAACTGATTTGTCAGAACTGCAGATAAATTCTGTAGTTACTGAGAAAAGCTAAAAAAGCTAAAATATTCTGCAGCTTCTGCAACAATTTAAACCTTTTAATGCTGCAACTATGCCAAAAGACAGAAGAGGACTGTTCTCCAGTTCAATTAAAATAGTAAGTTACAACAGGGAACGTTTAATATTAATTCCAGAACAGATAGATGCCTATGGAATCACCTACCCCCCACCCAGGAAACTGAATCTGAGCCTCTGGCGCGCAGGAGGAGCACGTACAGCCGAGATAATGCACAGTAGCTCTGCTCCCTCCCCTTCAGAGGCGTACTAGCAGAGCCACGGCACGGCCTCAGCCTCCCTTCGGAATCCTCGACCCTCCGGTGGTGCCAGGCCTGCCCTCACTCCACCGAACAGCTGCCATCAAAGGGCATTAGCGAACAGCTTCCATCATAAGCCCCGGGGGCAGCAGCCCCGCCCGGCAGCCGCGGCTCTCCCCCGCCCCTCTGCCTTCTCTAGTGGAGGGAGCCCCGGCCCTTCTCTAGTGGAGGGAGCCCCGGCCAAGATCCGCGCACCACCCTGCTCGCTGAGCGAGCTCCTCCGGGCGTCGCAGCGGGTCGGGGGAGGAGACTGGAAACAGCA
>VWZY01011714.1:342519-360640 GCA_013399075.1 Chloroceryle aenea | reverse complement strand
GGAGAAATGCACAATACTTGGGTGGAAAGCACATATATACCACCATATGCAGACCTGGGCAGTTGGCTGGTAGATCAGAAGTAGGCGTCACACCTACAGCTTTGATCATGCCAGACTAATCCTGGCATAACATCCTCCAGTGCTGGGAATCTCATCTCTTTACAAGATGTTTGTGTTTCTAGGCAGTATTTGGGATGCTGGAGTTAATCACTGCCCCAGGCTGCATCAGCTGCCTCATCCAGTTGCTCAGCTGTTTTCTCATATAAGTGCTATTCCTTTTTCCTCCGAAAGATGGGGAAAAAACAACACACGGCTTCCTTTTTTTCCAAGGGCTCACCAGCTCTTACCTCCAT
This sequence comes from Chloroceryle aenea, assembly GCA_013399075.1. Lineage (NCBI taxonomy): Eukaryota > Metazoa > Chordata > Aves > Coraciiformes > Cerylidae > Chloroceryle > Chloroceryle aenea. The sequence goes on along the minus strand of VWZY01011714.1, from coordinate 360,287 downwards.
TTTCAGCATAGACCCAAGGACTTTGCTGTTCCCCACCCTTAAATGCTACATCCTAAAAAGGGACACCTGGTCCCAAGCCCTGCCTCACACAGCAACTTCTCATAATGTTGTCACAAGAAAGGGTTAACAGTCACAAAACATTCCAGGTGGACAAGATGGGGGGACCATGAGACCTTGGTGAACTCCTGTCTCCAAAGAATGGTAAATTTCTGCCTTCATATGTAAATCACTAACCAGTCAATCATTTACTTAGTTTCTTCTTTGTCATAAACTGTGTAAAATCCTACAGCTCCCCCGAAGAGATGTGCTAGTTTTGCAGATTATTGTGTTGCACCCTTTTCTGCACAGAACTGGAATAAACCAAGTATCTTGACTCTGGGTGTTGACTGGGTTTTGCTCAGCACATAAAGATTCCAGATTTGGGACAACACTAACAAGCTGATACAGAACTGGAAAGGATTGATCCAGTCCTTCCAGCCCTCAGTCCCCTTCCCAAGGGCCTGCCCCAGTAGGCAGCTAAACAGATTATTTTTTGGCTGCCAGGGGACCCACTGCCCCTCTTTCCCCATAACTTCCTATTCACCGTGAAAAAGCTGCAGCAGCATTTGAAGGCTGAGGGAGCCTCCCAACACCTCTATTTTCCCCTTGCTACCCTAGTCCCTTTCCTGCCCTTCACCATGGGGAGAGGGACCCAAGGGAGCCCACCGGTGGCTCACAGCATCCCTATACCACGAGAGGGCATGTCAAGCCTGTGGATGGCATCACCCAAAATAGCAACCAGCCAAACAGCACTCACAGGGGATAGGATATACTGGGAAAAGTGGATTAGAGTGGAAAAAGAACTCAAGCACATCCATAATGCTGTACGTGGGCATGGATGATTGCCAGCGGGTCAAAAAGGTTCCCAGGGAATCAGAAGCTTTGGAAAGAGCAGCCTCACAGCTCTCCCCATCCCATGATGGTAATTCTCTCCATAGCCAGAGCTCATCCTTTTAAGATGTTTGGGTCTCCAGGCAGGTCTTCTCATTGAGCTTTCAGTTCCTGGACCAGACTACATAATGCTGGAGAGTGTCACTGCCCCACATCAGGTCCATTATCTCTGGGGGCCATACATTCTGCTGGCTTCTCACCCACTTCTTTTTCCCCCCACCTCTTCATTTTGCTTCAAGCCATTTTTCCCAGTTCTTAAGGCTGCACTTTTCCAAGGACCAGTGAGTGCCAATCAGTTCACATCCCTAAGAAAAAAACCCCTTCCAGCCCATACCTGCCTCCTCAAAGTGATAGCTGAGCATCTTCCTGTTAGCTCAGCCTTAAATACCACATCCTAACTAGGGCCACCTGGTCCTAAGCTTGGGTTCATCCAGCAGCATCTCATGACAAGTTGAAAACACACCTGACAGTCCCCCTCCTGACACCTTACAGACATAGGTGGTGTTAAGACCCTGCTAGCCTAAAGCCAACAGCTTCTTAGCAGGAGCAAGATTTTATTTATAGGTCCATCGGTGGTATGGCCAGTGTGTTTGGGACCCTGGCCAGCTCAGCATGCATCCCGTTCCTCATGCAACCTCCCAGAGCACCCCAAAAAGGCTGCCAAACCTTTGTAGAAACCCTCAGCCCTTATTTCTCCTGCTCTGCTCCCCGCAGATGGCTGACAGATGCAAAGACATAACAGTGGTGTGCATAGCGACCGTGGTTAGATTTTATTGGGTTTTGTTGTTGGTTTTGTTTTTTGTTTTTTAACCCATATTATTGTTATAATACAAAATATACAGACCAGAGATGCAAAGCAGGTTGTGGGTCACCATGCCCCAGGATTGGGGGGGGAGGGGTCACAACATGCGACCTGCAGTGTGAGGGAAGGAGACGGAATCTGCTCCGAGTGGCAGGGGATGGTGGGTACCCCAGAGAGTCCGGGAGAAGGGAGGATGGAGAAAAGGAAACAGGAGGGATAAGGGTTGGGATACCCATCCTCCCACCCTTGGGAGACTGCAAGTGGGAGCTCAGGCCCACTTCAAACCCAGGAACAGGACTGTGAGGTGAATGTGTTGAATGAACCTAAAAAACATATGCCTGCAAGGACTGGGGCAGGGATGGTTCCCCTGGAGAGCAGCCCTATAGCTCTGGCTTGGGGCTCTTGGAGGGAGTTCTAATGTCTTCAACTCCAGGGGCTCAGCCTGGGTCTGGCCCAGCATGGATACTGTCTTTGCCCACCCCTTTCCATTTATCACAGACACCGTAGCTTGGGCCAACCCCTATCGCCCTCAGTTAATAAGGATGAAAAGGCTGGATCAGCAGAGCCAGGGGCTGCCAGGGCTGGACACATTCTCGGTGTTTGTGAGATTGCACAGAGGACCTTCTGGGGTTGGCATGGGGTCATTAGCCTATGAGCATCACTGTCCCAGTTACAACTCAGAGGGAGGGGTGTGTGGGCAGGATAGGCCTGCCTGCACAGACCCAGCTCGGAGGAGCTGGTCGTGACAAAGATGTAGGGGGAGCCCCAGGGTGCTGGGTCCATCCCTGGGGTCCCCAGGCAGGCTCTCACCTGGCTGTGCTGGGAGAAGGGGGCTGAGCCTGCCCTGCCCCAAGGTGATCCTCCAGCGCACTGGCAGCACAGCACAGCAATGCCTCCTGGCTGGCCCCAGCCTCGACTTTCTCCTCAAAGAGATGCCAGCTCAGCTGTGCCCCCAACACAAGGCTATTGCCTCTGGGGACAGGTCTCTGCTCCACTGCTCATTCCCTGGACCCCTGGATAGTGGGTGGGTTAGGATGGGGCAGGGGACAGTCAGTAGCAAGCCATGCCAGGAGTGTGGCTGCAAGGCCCAAGGGCCAGGGTGGCTGCTGAAGCTCAGCACACCTCCCTCCTCTGTCCCCTCTGTCTGCCGTGTCTTCAGGGAGGAGTGGGAAGGGTGTCTCTCCATTGGAGCCTCAAAGTGGGTCCCCGAGGTCCCCTGTGTGCCAGCAGCCCACACTCAAGGGACAGGGGCTGAAGCTGCAGCTATTCCAGCCCATCATCCTCCATCCTAGGGGAACAGTGCCACCAGCCAGCACCTTGGGTCCCCTTTAGTATGCCCTCTCCTCACAGCAGGCTGAGCCTCCTATGTCTAACTGGGCCCCCTGGGATCCGTGTCTGCTCCCCACAGCTCATGCAACAATGAACCCCGAGTGCCCCTGCAGCTGCCTTGTCCAAGCACAGCCCCTCTGCCCACCCACCAGCCCAGGGGATGGGCAAGGAGGGTATCTGGTGGCTCATGGCTGACATGCCAGACACACTCCCTGTGGCAGGGCACAGCTGGGGCAGGGGAGGAAGCCGAGGTGCTGGTGCCCATTGCAAGACTTTATTGGTTTCTAGACAGCATCACTGGAGGGTTTGGGCTGGAGCCGGTGCTTGGGGCTCCCAGGGCTGGGAGGGTCAGGGAAGCCGTGGCTGCACGGGGTGCTGTGCACAGAGGAAGCCTCTATTGCAGCCCAAGGCTGCAGCTTCTCTGCTGGAGATGGGTGCAGGGAGGTCCACCCAGGCCAAATGCTTACCCCGTGCCAGCTGTGCCCACTCTCTGACATCCAGGAGCACCTGCTTGGGATCCCCCCGAGGAAAGTGGAGCCGGCTTAGCTGGAAGAGAAGATCCCAGCAACAACTGCATCTCCAGGAAGGGAGGCTCCTTCCCGCAGAGGTGTCTGTGCGGCCGGCAGAAGGGAGGCTTGAAGGAAAAGTCAAGAGAGAAGCAGGTTCTGGGCCCAGTGGCAGGAGAGCTTGGTTGGAAGCAGGTCCAGGAGCTAAATCACATTGTCAAAGAGCTGCATGGACCGCATGATGTTCTCGTCCTGTGGGGAGGAGATGGGAAGCAGTTGGGTTGGGTACAGAGCAGCAATCTGGGCAGTTTCCCCCAAGCCTGCCTTTACCCTCATGGCAGCTCTGACCCATGGGACAGGAACCCCAGGGATTACGGGCAATTTTGAAGCCCTATAGGGATGCGCACCTCTCTTTATCTGCACAGCGATCCCAACACAGATACAGCTCCCAAAGCAGAGCCACAGTCTTACCTCTTGCAGCCCTGACTTGAACCCCTTTCTGCTGGAAAGGTGATGGGGGGGATGAACGTCCCTAAGGGACAGGGAGGTAGCCCAGCCCCAGAGCAGAGTTGTTGGTGGCTTTACCTTCTGGCAGGACTCCAGGAACTCCTCGATTGTCACCACGCCATCCTTGTTTCGATCCATTTTCTACAGAGATGCACAGCACAAGGGGCATGGCAGGGACAGCCCCGGCCCCAGGGAGAGCCCAGCACCCTCTGCCTGGGTCCCACAGGGGTGCACGGGTCCCACACAGCACACCCCTGCCCCAGACAACCCCAAACACCCAGCAGGACCAAGATGACCTTTTCTCTTCCCAGCTCCAGCACAGCCCCGCTTTATGCCCAGTGTGGGGTGTTTTCTCCTGCACCATGACAGGTTTTGTGCAGCTACTGTCTCTGTGCTGAGGAGCTCTGCTTCCCCAGGACATGCTTGGCTCACCTGGAAGAAGTTCTCCACGTGCTCCCGGGGTGCCTCCTCCCGCATGGCTGGGTAGGTGTATTTGCCCATCATGTCATAGATGGACTTCATGATGTCCAGCATTTCCTGGAGGGAAGGGGAGCAGGGTTGCAGAGTGAACACAGGGCTCTCCCTCTGCCTGCTCCCTAACTCACGCCTTTTTCATAATGCTCCTGAAGGATTCATGGGGTGCTCAGGTGTGTTCCTGACAGCTCCATACAGTGTGGGACCACGTGTGTGCCTGCATGTGTGATGGAGCCCCAAAGCAGCACACCCCTCATGCACTCTGCACTCGAGACACACCAGTGCCAGGAAACCAGAAGAGACCTGTTTGCAAAGCTGAGCTCAGTAAATATTGACCCCCTCAGTTCTCCTTCAGAGCTCAGCCAAAGCCCCTAAGTCCTGCCCTCATTCCTGCCTGGCCCTAAGGACCAGCCTGGACTCCCCATCCCACCTCTTTGGTGATGCAGCCATCTTTGTTCAGATCGTAGAGGTTGAAAGCCCAGTTCAGGCGATCATCAATGGTGCCCCGCAGGATGATGGACAGCCCAGACACAAAGTCCTGCAAGGATGGACAATTCAGGCAGATGTGAGTTACAGCTGCAAAGAGTCTCACGGACACAGAGGGCACAGCCTTGCTGGTCCCTCCTGCAGAGGGAGAACTCAGCCTCAAAGCAGATGTGCCCTGAGGCTGGGCTGACAAGGTAACTGAAAAATAATCACTTTTCCCCAAATATGTCCCATACTAGTCCCTTGAGTCACAGCACCCAAGAGGACAATGTGTGACCTGCTGCTCAGCCAAAGCCTGAACAAAACCCAGCCATGGCTGTGCCTGCCATTCTGGGTACCTACAAGACACGAGACAGAAAATAGAGAAAGCTTCCTTTTTTGTTGCTTTTTGCCTTTTTTTCCACTGCCTCTGGGAATTTAGTGAACTCCACTAGCCCCTGAAAAGCACTCCATCCATCTGCAACAGCAACACTGCTCAGCCCAACCCTATGCTACCTGAGAGGACATGCCCACCCTGTCCCACTGCCATCCCCTCCTCAGCCACATCTCACCTCGAAGTTGACGGAGCCATCGTGGTCGGTGTCAAAGGCGTTGAAGAGAAAGGTGGCATAGGTGCTGGAGTCTGGGGGGATGCAGACAGTGTGAGGGATGCTGTGTGAAACCCTGCCCCATGGAGGCACCTATGCAAGGCATGGGGATGAGGACAGGGATGAGGACTCACCTCCCTGTGGGAAGAACTGTGAGTAGATCTGCTTGAAGTTTTCTTCATTGACGATGCCGCTTGGGCACTCCTGCCAGGGCAAGGCACAGCGTCACCTCCACATTGCAGAGAGGGGCTGAGATCTCCTCTAAATCCCTGTGGCTCCCTTGCCTTGCCCTCGAGCCCTGTGCTGCCTGGTGGGGCAGCTGGTAAAGCTGCTTGGAGCATCTCCCTGATTCTGTGGGCGGCACCCCACACTGGAGGGGATCTGCATCTCAGGCATCAAGGAAGGGGGCTCCCTGTACCCAAGAGATGGAGCACAGGGTCAGGCCTCCCCACTGAGCTCCCTGGAGGTGGGATCAGGCCATAGCCTGATATAAACTTCAACCCCAAGGTCCCGAAAGTCTTTGCAAACCCTGAGCACTGCCAGGTGCGAAGCACTCTCTGAGGTGGACACGGCAGCAGAGCACGGGCTAGCAAAGCTGGTCGAGGGGTACTCACATTCTTGAAGCCTCGGTATAGGACCTGCAGCTCTTTGCGTGTGAACTTGGTCTGCTCCTGGAGCTGCTCCAGCCCCTCAGGGCGGTGGCAGACGGTGGAGAGCTCAAACTCATCCTCAACGCTGTCTGCAAGGAACCCAGGGGAAGAGAGGGCAGCTGAGGACAGCACCACCCTGCCCTGCCCCACCATGCTGGAGTGCAGGAGAAGTACCTCCTGCAGCACACCTCATCCTCTCACACCTGCTCAGGGTGACTTATCTTTGGGACGGCCTGCTCAGCCAGAGCGGAGTCTATACCAGCAGGGACACTCAGAGACACCCTGGGTGCAGACCAGCATCTGACACTGGGCAACAGCCCACTCAGCCTCTGGTACAGCCCAGGCTGTGCAGAAAAGGGTGTGAAATTCCCCCAGTGCTGAGACACACACCAACCTCCCTCCTCCACCTTTCTCCTCCCCCCAACACAGGCATCTGCCTTGTGGAGCTGAGATCCTGGGCGTCCCATAGGTCTGTGCTGCACAAGGGCTCACATCCAGCAGGAGAGATGTCCTCCAGAATGCCCAGCCCCAAATGCCCCCTCAGCCTTGTCTAGATCCCATCCTGCCCACTGTGCCTCCCCTTCACTGATGGCTTACCACCATCCGGCAAGCTGCATGACCCCTGTCCACAGCTGCCAGCACCCCCAGACCCCACCTCAACCAAAAGGGGCTGTGGCTGTGTAGTGAGTACCCCAACTCTGTGGGGCGGATCAGCTCTTGTCTCTATACTCACCTCTTCTCCCAGGGCAGATCAGCTCGCATTGCGGGGCAAGGGGAGACCCCAGCCCGGAGCTCAGACTCACCAAAGAGCCTACACACCCAGTGTAGGGAGGGTAGAGGGCTCTGAACAGCTCTGCACTCACTCCCTGCTCAGCCCCTTTCACACCACCTCCCCCCCTCCCCCAACACCTCCATCTCCAAACCAACACTGAGCTTCAGGCAACAAGCCCTCAGCCCTTAAACCAGTGCTGGGAAGGTCCTGCGGCCCTAAGCCAGCTCCAAAGCTGGTCTCACTGCTGTGCATCCTGTGGGAGCCGTTCCAGGGAGCTGGAAAGGGCCTGGAAGCAGGCAAGGACAGAGGAGGGTGCAGACTCCATCGGATCGGACCCCTCCAAAGGGGCAGGACTGATCCTGACAGCCCCAAACCCAGGGCTGGCATCCCCTTCCCGTGGGCAGGGCCAGGGCGGAGGGCAGGCAGTGGCACTGCCAGGGACACACACACACAAAGGCAAGAAGAAGCACTTGCTTTCGCTGAGCGAGGGGATGGATTTGGGCCGGCAGCAGGGCAGCAGTTTGAGGAATCGCTGCTTCAGTGCTTTTTTAGTTTGGCCTGGCGGGTTGCCTGGAAGAAAGAAGGAGTCACCAAGCAGAAGAAGAGTTAACAGAGCAGCAGCCCCTGGTCCCGGTGGGCAGCAGGGTTGGGCACCCGGCACAGGGTGAGCCGGGCCAAAGGCAGCAGCACATGCAGCATGAGGGTGGAGGAGCAGGAAGGCAAAGCCCAGCCCCAGCTCTGCTTGGCCTTTTGGCTTCATCCCAGGACAAACCCATCACTGGAGTTTCCCTCCTTGGGAGGAATGGTAATGGCAAAGGGGAAACCCTGCTGGGCTCCCCACATCCAGCACCTCTACTGCCCTCACTGGAGCATGCTGAAGTGCAATGGAGGCACACAGCACCCCAGAGACCCAGGAGGTAGCAGGGACTAGACTCTGCCCTTTAGCCTTGTGGCCAAACACCTGCTCCTTGGGGACTCTCCCCTCCCTACCTGGCTTTGAAAGAAGAAAGGGCAGGATGGAGCCCCAGAAACAGCCTGCGGCCAAGCCAGGGGTTGCATTCGCCCCAGAGCTCGGGGCTGGCTTTGATCCTGCTGGCACTGAATGGCTGAATGTGCAGCATGCGCTGAACCCAGCCATACAGCCCAGACTGCAACATGCACCCTTGCCCCATTGCAGCACTGGGACCCAAGCCCAGGGACCTGCTTTGAGACAGCCAGAAGGGGAATGAGGCTCAGGGCTTTGCCTTTGCCAGGCTATGGGGCAAGGTAAGGGGCTCCCCACAGCAGCCTGGCCCATGGCCATCGCTTCCAAGTGACCCTGCATTAATAGCAGGTCCCCTCATTGCAGAGACCCTCTGCCACCCCCTGTTCCCCCATCCAGACCCCAAAGACTTTGCTCAGCCCCATCTCTCCCAGCTGGTGCTGCCCCATGGCTGCAGACCCTCTCCCTCCCTTCCCGCAGGGCTCCGCAGTGCCTCAAGCCAGCAAACTCAGCACAGAACTAGCGCCACAGGTGGGGAAGGGTGGAAGAGGAAGGGGATGAAGGCCGTGCTGGGCTCCAGCTCCCAAAGGGAGGAAGACAGCAGAGAGGGACACCAACAGGATGAAAGGTGCAAAGTCCCTTTGGCACTCTGCTGACACAGTGTTAGCTCTAAGCGCCTTGGACATCTGCAAGCAGCAGGTTACAGTGATTATGAGTCCCGAGCCCTGACTTGGGGGTCATTTCTCTAGGGGGCTAGCAAGTGGGGCTTCTCCAGCAGCTTTCTCAGCCTTGTGGGGCTGAGCTGAGCCCCAGGTGCTGGGGAAATTGTGCTGCATGGTACCCCACTCCAGGATAGGGATGTGGTCTGCATCTAGCAGCCCCTGTTAGGCAGATCAGTACCCAAGTGCTCACAGGCAGGACCTGGGACATCTTTTGCTCATACCAAGGCAACAGGCTGGAGCAGGCAGCTCCATCACCCTGGGGCTGACCAGCAGGCTCCTGTCTTCTCTGGATTTTGCAGGCAGGTGAAGAAAGAGACTTTTTATTTTCTAGAAGCCAGCATCAGTTGTTCATAAAATATGATTTTGGCTGAGCTACTTTTCCAGGGTTTTAATTTGCAGGGGAAAAGGGAAATTGCACCTTTCAGCTTTCCAAGGATGCTCTGAGGCCAAATCCCTCCAGCAGAGCTGAGCTGTGGGAACAGACCTGGGAGACAGGAGCAGCTCCTTCACCCAGGGGCAAGGGATGGGGCAGGCAGAGCAACACTCAACGCCAGGGTGATGGGAGAGAAGGGAGCAGGGTGGGAGGGAAACCACACAGCGAGAGATGCAACAGAGAGTAAACTGTGGTTGGACTCACAGGGGCAGCAGGTTTAGGCACGTGCAGTAGGTCAGGTCAGGTGCAAGTTACACTTTAGTTTGTTATAAAGAAGAAAAAAGAAAAAAAAATAAAGAACATGGGTGTTTTCTTAAGAAACCAAAGGGGGCCCAGTTTCAGGGACCCCAGAGCTGGGGAGGGAGCACGTTCAGCACATGCAGCTTAACAACAGGAGAGGGGTGACCAGGGCTGGGGTTTTGCTGTCCTGGCTTTGGTGCACCCAAGGGCTCTTCTGGGGAGGACACATGGTCCCCTTTCTGTCCCCAGCATCCAAACTACGAGTAAGTCTGGGGGCTCCTTGGGCTCCCCCTTGCTGGGAAATAGCTCTGCCCAAAGATGGGGAGCAGAGGCCAGCCACGTGCTGCCCCACATAGGACATACACAGCACAAAGCCCTGTCCCTTCCAGACACAGCTCCTTTGCCAGATGTTTCTCTGCCCTCCACTCCCCTGCTAGAGCCATCACAAACTAACAGAAAGGGCTGGCAGGGTTTTATCTGTAGTGGGAGGTCTGCCAGGTTAAGTGGCTTGTCGCTTCCCATGCATCACTCCACAGCCCAGCAGTTTCAAAATACATGTACGCACAAACCGAGCCTCCATCCTTGGGCGACACCAAAAGGGAAAGGGAATTCCCATCCCCACCTCCACAAGCTTTTAAAATGAATCCCAGAGGTTCCTGGACACTGGTTCTGAAGGGATCCACAGCAGATGGATCCCTGAATCCAGTAGTGACGGCCACCAGGTTGGCTGTGGACCACTTTGTATTGAGCCATCTTGGGAGCTGGATTCACCTAGTGCTGCCATGTTGGGGGGTTACACAGTGCTGGGCTGACACACTCCTTCCTAGGGAGGGCTCAAGCCTCATCTGTTCCACGATCTCCCCAGAGAGAAAGTAGGAGCTGGTGTCAACCCAATGCATAAACATTTCCCTGCCCTCCCCACAGAGCCACAGCCATCAGCACCCTCACAGTGACAGCTGTCTGGGGAGACACTACAACTGTAGAAAAGACACTCACTACAATAACAAACCCACAGGTAGGGCCAAAACTCCCTTTTTCGCTCTCAGTAACCCAACAATAAATGCATCATCATGATGGGTGGAAGATGTTCAGCCCATGGCAGCAAGACCCCTCCAGGGTTCCCAGCTCAGCACCTGGGCATGGCACCATTTCCAGGATGGGAGCAGAGCATCAGCATGGAGTGATGCGTCATGCATCTCCCACAGCCCCTGCGCTTGGCCCCAAGGGGCAACACCACGTCACCTGGAAGTCAGGGAGAGCTCCTACTCCAGGGACAATCTGCCTCAGCACCCTGCCCTAGAAGCAGAGCTGGGGTGGCAGAAGACGGCTGGGAGAGGGGATACTCTGCCTTTTCAGATAGCCTGTCTGGGAAGCAGAAGAGCAAACACCAGAGTAAGGGGATGAACCAGAAGAAGGGGCAGGGCAGGTCCAGGATAACATGGAGAAGGGGTCACCAGTTCTTTTCAGCAGAAGAGACTCCATCCCCTCCCAGAGCATCATCTTTTCCTGGGACACCAGAGGCACATCCCCAAGCTCCCCATGTAGGCCATGGCCTACATGGCTTTGGCTCCATCTGCGCAGCAATCCTGAGACCTGATGCCCCTATAACCTGGGGCTCACAGTCATCACCATGCAGGGCTCAACTCCAAGTAGATTCCATTGGTCCCCAGCTCTGCTCCCTATCTGCAGTGCCTAGCCTCAGGCAGTGCTACCTCCCACACATGGGGACCACAGCTCTCCAAGGTCTGTTCAGAAAGCTGTCAGGAGGAAGAGACAGTGAGCTCCCCCAGCAACCCCAGGATGGGTCAGGATGGGTCCCACCAGCAGCAGCTCTGCAAATGACCCTCATCAGTCAGCAGTGACAGAGCAAAATGTAACCAGGGCCGAAGTGTCTGCAGGAGCTGCTGGGGCCAGTCATCCATTAGGGGAATAAAATCAGGTATGGCAGAAGGGGATAGAGAGTCCCTGTCAAGGGGGCTTAACCTGGACACCCAGAGCCAGAAAGGAGCACAGGGAGCAGCAAAGCTGGGTGAGAACTGAAGTTCATGGGACAACAGACATTCAAAGTCAGGATGTTCCCTGGTGCCAGAGAGAAGAGAACAGTGTCACAGCCCTTGTGCCAAGCAGACCCCGAAGGGAGACAGGGGCATGGGTCAGAAGTGGCCACAGAGCAGGGCTCCCCACAGTTCTGTCCCCACTACCATTCCCAACCCCAGCTTGTCACAGTGCTTCCAGAAAGTCTGTCTGTGCTCAAAGGAAATGTTGGCAGAATAATAATTTCTCAGGCCACACCACATAGGAAATGTTGCAAGCAGGGAATGGGATGGGATACAGCTGCCAAGGGATAGTGAAGCTCAGGGGCTCCCCAAACGGAGCAGGTAAGGCTGTGGGACAGGGACAGCCATGTACATCATCCTGCTGCACAACTCCTGTGCAGGGATACGTCCTGCCCTGTCCCCATCACCCCCTCCATGAGAGGGACATCTCTGGCAGCAAGAACCAGCACATCCAAGGTACCAGAGGAGCTACCCAAACAATGGCCCAGCAGAGCAGCAGCTCCACTTGTGTGTCCTATAATAGAGTTGTTGCTCTGCATACCCATTACCCAGATGCCACCCATAACCTCCCCAGCAAAGCATAGGAACAAAGCCTAGGCATGCCCCAGCCACAGCCCAGACAGATCTTAGGCAATACAGGGACACCCTTCATCACAAGGGTGTTGAAAGCACCTCCTGGACACAGTGCCCCCCTCCTTCTGCTCAACCTTTAATTTCTCTTCTCATCACTCCTATCCCCACATCCTCCCATCACAGCTCCCATTCCAAGATCTATCTAGGAGGATGCGATCTGCAGCATCCCCAGCACCTGCAAGGAGCCCGAGGGGATTGAGGCAAACAATTCCTGAAGCAAAGTCTGTTGGCAGCCCTCATCTGAGACAAGATTCTCTGTGGCACAGCAAAGAAAGGCAGCCAAAGGAGACAAGGCAGCAACACTGTGCAGCTTCCTGCACTCCCACCCTCATCAGGCACAAACAACAGGTCCTTTGCTCTGACCTATTTAGGTCCTCTTGTCTGTCCTCATCCAACCCTGTCCTCAGCACCCACAACAGCCTCTTTCCTCCACAACTCTGGCACAGCCCCACAGGAAGGGGAAAAAAACCTCACTGCCCACCAGTCCAGGGACCAGCCCTGCCCAGGAAATCCCCTCTGCCCCATCCCAAACCACCAAACCTGCCCCCCAGCAGTGCCCCCACAGCATGGTATGAGGAACTCCTGGCCTCAGAGCTCAGCCTTCTTTGCTGATCACCTCCACTGACACCTGTCACTCTAACCTCTTTTCACCTCCTGGAGGAACATCTGCAGCTCTCCACACCAGCAAGCAAATCACAGCCACATGCAAGATCCATGACATGGGGTGGAAACCACAGCTGGGGGCTGCCAGCCTTGGGTACCTTGCTTGTTGCTGGAAGAAAACATGCTCTACTCCACTCCAGGGTGCTGCCTGGAGGGAGGGCAGCACAGTGGAGTGGCCACCCGGGCTGGGAGCTCCCCACATCCCACCCAGAGCCCTGTCCCATGGACAGCAGGGCAGAAACCCCAACCTGACAACAGTGGTTATTAGTATCTTTGGGCCATTTTTCTACATATCTCTCACCTAAAATCTGCTTTGTATCTGTCCACCTCCTGCTCCAGTGGCACAGCAAGTCCCCAGACACCCATGGGCAATGAGACATTTTGCTCTGTCCCAGGGAGGGGATGATGCAGTCAAGCATGGATAGCATGTGAGACCTCTTGCTGCCAGTGCTCTGGGGACCACAACCCCACAGAGCCCTGGCTAGGGCATCTCTATTCCCACCTGTCCCCAGTTCTGGCATCTAATCCTACCCCTTGCAGGTGAGAGGTGAAGGAGACCTCATTGAACTCTCACAGCACCCTGAAGCCCAACACAATCCTGTGCTAGAGAGCCCTGAGCTGGCTCCAAGCCTACATTTCCCATTGGAATCCAATGTTTCATCTTCCACCAGCAGAACAGGGCTACAGAAAAGGGCTGTCCCAACTGCCTCCCTTGCCCTCCAGCTTTATTACTTTTTCTCCAGCCTTCTATTTTCTCACTTCCCTGTGGCTGAGCAATCTCTCTGCCCCTCCATCCACTGTTTTAGAGCCCATCTCTGGGGCAGGATGAAGCAGAGTGGGGGTCCTGGCTCCATATCCAGCCAGGTCCCCTTCCTCCCCCCTCCAGACACATCAGCAACAGAGAGAGCCAGGCCAGAGGGAATTAGGAGGGATGCAATGTGAAAAGTGATTAATGCGAGGCCGGAGGGAGAAGAGATTCAACAAGCTAATTATGTCTGTCTGGGCTAAGTGGGATGTGACACCATGCAGCGGCAGAGCCAGCAGGGCACATGCTGAGGACACTGTGCTCCTTGGGGAGCTCACTGCTGGGAAAGCTGCCCTGCCTTGGCCCCAGACACAGGGACACAGCCCAGGGGACACAGGGCCAAGTCCCCATCTCCATGAGCTTCACACTCTCCAGGCAGGGTGAGACAGCACAGCCCATCCTGTGTCCACAGTGATGACCAGGGCAGATATCCCTGGGTTCCGAGCATGTGGAAGATGCTCCACAGAGGGGAGCATAGGGTCCCCAGAACACCTTCTTCTCCAAGACCCCAGCACTGGCAGGATGCAACCCTGCTATACCATGCCTCAGTGTGTAAGGCTATTCCAAGGTCCAAACTCAGAGCCTGACCATGGCCACCATCCATGTCTGTGCCTTCCGCTCCCACTTTGCAAGCCCTCACCATGAACAAGTAGGTCTCTCCTGATTCAGCCACCAGACCCCGCCGAGCCATCTGAAAAAACTGCCAGCCCTTGGAAAAGGAAAGGCAAGGGTTAAACCCATGGCACATAGTGAAATCTCTGGCGCAACCCAGACCAGGGAACCCCAAACTTCAACCTGGAGGATACACAACTGTCCCAGACTGAATTTCAATGCTCTGATACCTACCCAACCTGCACCAGTTTGCCTTGACCTCTCAGGTCTGTCAAACCCACCAGGTTGGATGGTGGTCCCCTGAGCTAGGTGACCCCCAACACTGCATCCCAAAGGGCCAGTCCCTCCTGCAGCCAAGATGCTGTGCTCCTGCCAAAGGGACTCCTGGAAAGCAGGATGAAAGCAGGGCTCGGCACGGGGCTTCACTCTCACCAATGCTGTGGGAATGCTCACTGTCTCCGCTCTCTGGAGGGACTCTTGCCCTGAGCCATGCACCAGGAAGTGACTATGCTGCTTGCTACCACCTCCCTTCTGCCTGGTATCCTTTGAGGTGCCAGTGGCACCCTGGCAGGCTGCTCCTCCATTTCTCCACAGCCTCTGGATCAATTTGGTGCCCTCCCCAACCCCTCTTCCCACTCTGCATCTTCACCTCTGGGGAAACAGCAGCAGCCCCCTGGGAAGGCAGGGGCCAGCACATCCCATGTCAAGGGCTCTCCAAGACACCCCCAATCCTGACTGCCCCATATATGGACCCTGACCCAGCTGAGGCAGGGACAGCCCTGACAGCCCCAGGCAGGCACCAGTTATCGTACCGACAGCGATCTGCAGCTTCATCTAATATTCATCTGAGGCCCGGCTATGTGGGTGTCTCTCCTGCCTTTTACCTCCCACCCACCTCTCCTCCCAGACGAGACTGATTGCTCTGCACTGAATTATTGATGCTACGCTTCAGGAGCCAAAATCAATAGCATTTCTCTTTGCCTGCCCCTTGCCAAGCGCTTGGCCAAAGCGGGCTCTTGGCAGGGGGCTGGGAGAACCCAGGCAGCTTGGCAGCACGTAAGCAGCTCTGCCAGGAGGTGTTTGGGCTGGAGACAGGCATGGTGGCACAGGGCAGCAGTGGGGTGACATGGACTATCAGTGATTAACCAGCTGGTAAACAACACTGTCTCCAGCATCGATTGCCCCTGGAGCACAGTGCACCCATGATTGGCTGCTGCTGCTGCTGCCAGACAGTGGCTTGTGCCATGCCACCAAGGCTGCAGTAGGGTCCATGGGGGGACAGTGCTAAATGGACAGGGTAAAGGGGTACAGACAACCAGTGGTCCTCTCTGAGCCCTTCCTCAGAAGAAGACTAGCTCCAGATGGAAGATGGTTGCTCAGGGCCTCATCCAGCTGAGTCAGGGAACCTACCAAGCCTGGAGTTCCCCCAGTTGTCCCCCTCCCCGTTGTAGTCCCCCCAGGGGCAGATGGCATCTTGCTGAAAGATGCTTCCACTGAACCCTTCCTCAGGGCTGGGACATTTTTCTGGTCTCCTCTGGAGATGCTCCATCCCCAGCCCATCACCGTGGTGGCACAATACCTCCCAGCACAGCCGCAGGCTGGAGACTAGCAGGGATTGGGCAGGGCAAGTGCAGCGGGCAGTACTTATGGCTCTGGAGTGGGTGGCAGGGCCCCCGGTCCATTAGCAGACCTGAGCCATTAGTGTACAGTTTCAGGCTCTTTGCAGTCCCTGAGCTGTCACTGCCAGCCCAGGCATGGCTGGTAAACAACCCCCAGAGGGGACTCAGCATTTCCCAGCCCCAGGCACCACTTGGGACCTTCCCCAGAAAGCAGAGTCTCTTGCCTGCTGCCTCCTGAGCTGAGTGAGTGACTCACACAGCAGCATCTTACCTCCATCCCAACATGCAGCCGCTCACCCACAGAACTCCCCATATAGTGCCCAGGGCTTAACTCAACCTCAGCCAGTTTCTGTCCATCAAGCAACACATTTCCCTCCCCTCCAGGCACCTGCTGGTGCCAGCAGCAATTGCTGCCAATCCAGGGCACCAGGGCACTTCTACCACCACAGCTGGGGCAAATCTCCAGCCAGGCCAGAGAGACCCATATCCTCCATATACCATATCCTCCTGGGGACAAGAGAGGACTGGCAGCAAGGCTTGTCCTTCATGGGAGACAGGCATGCCACTGTCCATCCCAGTCCCCTCTGGAGGGATGTCAGCTGGACACAGGGCACCCCATCTCTGATCTCCTGCCCTGGCCCAGGCCAGTGCAAAGACACTTGCAGGGGACAAGGAGTGTGCCCCAGGGGACAGAAGAGCAGGGCTCAGACAAGGAGCAGACACACAGGCCAAGGGGAGGCCCCTGCCTTGTTCTGTGTCCCGCAGTAGAGTTGCTGCCAGGGACAGGGGGGCTCTCTGCCTCCCTCATCTCTGTGCTATAAAGCAGCCGCAATTGGTGACACTGACTGGTCCAAAGCTTCAAGCAGCCACATAGGGAAGCAAAACCACGGGAAGGGGTGAAAAGCAGAGTCTGGGGGTGACACTCCCCAAATCACTAGTAGAACAAGGGAGGCAGGGTCCAATCTGGGCACACACAGCCTTCCCTCACCTAGGGATCACAGGCAGGATGCCTGGGGGTTATCTCAGCCCCTGCCTCTGTTTCCCTCCTGGCACAAGACACTTCAGAGTGCTGCTGCTGGAGCATGGGGCAAAAAAGTAAGCCACAAGGAAAGCTTTCCTACCCTGCAAGCGGGTCTGCAGGCCCAGTGGGAGAGAGCCCCTTCTATGCCCCCTCCCTCCCTACCCACAGACACAACCAATCCACAGGTCCAGCCCAAAGGTGCTGCTCATGGGTGCCCCTGCACCGTGCATAGAGGGGAGCCGGTAGTCACCACCACACCCAACCTGTGTGAGAGCCAATGCTGCAGAACCAAAGCAGAACATCCCAGGGCACCAGTGGACCAGGCAAACCCTCCTCACCCTGCACATGCCCTGATGCACAGAGTCAGGTAGGCTGCAGCATCCTTCAGATGGGGGTCTGCAGGCATGGACAGGGTCTGGGCAGGTCTAGAGAGACCTTTCACACACCATCACCCCAAAGAGTCCAAGGAGTACCCAGCCAAGCAGTCCTGACCTCCCTCTCACCAGGCCCTCTGTCCAAGAGCCATAAGGGACCCTGGGGAGAGCCAGGAGCAGGGAGTTCAGCAGGCACCCATCCTGCCCACGCCAGGCTGCTCTGCAGGCTAGTGCTGTGTCTGACACCTCATGTTCAGCGTGAGGTAACCATGGACCCTGGGGACACCATGCTCCTGTAGAGGTGCTGGAAAACACTGTGGTGCCCACTTGCACACTCATACACATTGCTAACCCACAGAACCCCAGCACACATCAAAGTCACCACTGGGACACCCCTCCCCACATCCCCAGCAACCTGGACTTTGCACAGAGCTGGCAGGACACTCTGCTCCTTGCACTAGGAATCCCCTGCTTGCCCCTATGAGCAACAGATGGACACCATGTCCCAGGACTCTCCTGCAGATGCAGCAGCCTCAGAGCATCCTTGGGGGAAGCTCCAGACAC
>VWZY01011714.1:318279-330560 GCA_013399075.1 Chloroceryle aenea | reverse complement strand
GACGACTGTGGCAGCTGATGGCACACGGGGGACAGGAGGGGACACGTGCAGTTGCGTCAGAGGGTGCAGACAAGCACAGCCACCTGGGTGAGACCATGCACATGTGTGCAAGGACGCCCAGGAACCATGAAGGCCACCCATGCACATACACGCAAGCACCACGCTCCACTGGCAATCCCTTGTGGGCTGAAGGGACAGTGACAGCAGCACCAGGGAGAGGGACAGGACACAGCTGTCCACAACAGAGTCACTGCTTCCTTCCCTAGCCAGGTCCTCTCCTCATGAGATGGCTTCTTGGCAGACCCATCCTTCCTAAGCCACTGACATCTGGGCTGGTACCTGCCGCAGGAGCAGTAGGGAGCAGGGGAATTCGCAATGGTTCGTGGCCATGAAATATTCATTAGCACAGGCACGAAGAGAAGGGATAAAATAAAAGACAAACAGAAGGGGGGGAAGCAGACACAATGCTTGCAGACAGCTCAGTGTGGCACAGACAAGCCCACAGGGTGGTTGGATCAAACTCTTCAGGGTTGGTGCTTGTTTGTGGGTCCCCTGGCACCTATGCAAAGCCCATCCCACTGTCATGGATGTCATGAGTATATGAACACCCCTGGAAAATTCAAACAGAAGACGGCTGTCATTCCAGACAGCCACACTCTCCTGTGCATGCCCAGAACGAGCGGGGACACCCCGGGAGGACAACCCCCAGGACAATAAGCTGAGCGGGTGCTCAGGGACCATTTCTGCCTGTAACAGCTCTGGATGATAGCCAGGCTTCAAAGTGTTTTACCCAGGCTACGCACCCCAGGGACAGGACCGAACAAGGGTTCAAGCCCAGGGCCACCCTAACCAGGGCATCTGGGGGGATCTCTTGAGTCATTCTGGGACTGGAAGAGGGTAGACACATGTGACAGCATCTGCCAACATCTCCTTCAAGGAGGAAGGGCAATTGGGGTGGGAAGGATGCGAGGAACCCTGCAGCCCTGTGCCAAGCCTCAAGCCACCACACAAATCCACAGGGACTGGGCAGACAGTCTGGTCTCTCTGTACATAAATTCAGCAGTCACCTTTTATGGGGGACAGAGGGCACAAACACCCCAGCAATGCCAGATCCACATCTGCTTGTGGGGTACAGGGAGGCTCCTGGCTCGAGGGAGGACTCATCAAGACTCACCCAAGATCCAAGCCACACCGGGGGACAAGGAGGGTGACATCCCGGCCACAGGTACTGCGGAGCCATGAGCTGCATGTCCCGGACACACCATGTCACGGGATGGGGGTGACTCTGTGGGAGCCAAACCTACCGCCTCCCCGCCTGGGGGATCCACCGCCTCCGGGACTCAGGGAAGTGCTGAAAACTTAATGCCAGAGAAAATAAATAAGGCAGCTAATAAGGTAATTTGCATAGCTATTAGCAGGCAGGATTTGCAGCGGCTCTGACATGGGATGTGCTGTCACGGAAAAGTGCAGCCTGAGCACTCTGCTGGTCCTTGCAGAAAGAAACACAGAGCACAGCTGTGCTGCATGGGGTCATCACGGGCACTCTGCACTCCACTGGGACGGGATGGCAAGGGGGACAGGAGCGAAGGGGTGGGAGGAAGGCTCAGAGTGGGGCAGACAGCCTGGGAGGAGCGGTGTGCTCTAACTGTAAGCCCACGCTGCCTTCAGCCACTCGTCCCGAGGCATGGTCCTGCGTGGGGCAGGCAGGCTCCTACCTCGTGGAGGCACAGAAAGCATCCGTGAAAGGATGAGCTTGTGAAGGCCAAGAGAGAGCTGCCACAGGACAGCCCCACCATGCCACAGCCAGCTGGCTCCATGCATCTCCCCATCCAGAGCTGCTTATAGCTCCCTAAATCCCTTAATTCCTCTTGCTTCCTTGTGAACCTGGCCTGAAACACATCCCAGGACAAGCACAAACCCTTTCCTACCTCACCCTGGTGTCCAGTGAAGCCAGGTGACTCTGACTCCAAGCAGAAGGTGCAATTTTGAGGTGTACGGCTGTGCACAAAGCCCGGTGGCAACACCAGCTCTGCATCATGGCTGCTCCCATCCTTTGATGCTCGATTTAGAAATTGCTGTGCCATGCCGGACAGGAGGGCACAGGCCATCCTGGTACCCCCAGGGATATAGGGGAAACACACCTGCTACCAATGATGCTGCCAGATCCCCAACCTGCTCTGTCAGGATAAATGCCCCGTGAATTAGCCATGTGATGGAGAGGGGTGGTGTGCAGGGCCAGCCTCCCCCAGGCTGCCAGGGCACGTCTGGCTTTGATCGCAAACCTGCGACGACAGCTCGGCTTGTTCTCAGCCAATGAATCTTGCTAAAAAATGCATGTGGTGTGATCCGTCTGCTCAGGGAGGCACTGCCAGGGAAGGAGCCCAGCCCAACCCTGTGCACCAGTCCCACAGTGCTGACCTGCCAGAAGCCAGCACACAGCAGGTCATGTGGCAGCAGCCTGGCTCTGGTGGCACCAGGCTGGGGACTAGGACATGTCCCAGCCAGCAGACTGAGCCCAGCACCAGACCCACTCCAAAGCAGCACTGCATTGCAGGGAAAGGATGGGGGCACCCCACCATCTGACGGCAGACAAGCAGAAAGACCCAGCATATGGATGGTCGGACACAAGCTCCACTAGCAACTTGGGTGGTGGGTGATGGGCAAAGACTGAGGTCAGAGCCACCAGCGACCACACCAATGCATCCATCACCCTCTGTGATGGCACCCAGCATTCCAGGTCATGCTTGAGGCACTAAGTCTTCCCAAGCTGTATTTTTTAAGGCAGTTCTGCTAAATATTTCAGGGATTTACACAGAAAAGCTCTCTGTGCTCGGCAGCACGTCGGCCGCATTGGCATCACACAGGCAGCCGCAGACACCCCCGCCTGCTGGGGTATGAATAATTCATCGCCCCCACACACAGGTAGAAGTGGCGGGGAGGAGGGGACAAGGCAGGGGCGATGCACTCCATTGACTCCCACCACAACTCAGGGGGTACACCCCAAAACCCTCTATGCTCTGCAAAGGGAGAGCAAAGCAGCACCAACATCTGCAGGGAAACTGAGGCATGGGGAAGAGAAAAATGCCGGGAGCTGAGCCCAGGCCTTGTTATAGGGATAAAATGTCGAGACAGCAGCAGTAAGCAAGAACACCACAGCCTTCCTGGAGCATCTGAGACCATTTCTGAGCTTGCTGGGTCTGCAAAGCACAGCAACACTGGAGGTACTCAGGATATACTGACACAGCACAGAAGCCAGGACCTCCAAAAAGCACAGCCTTCGCAAGTGAGGACATCACCATCTGGGGATGCATGGCTCACACTGGGGCACAACATAGACAAGCATCTCCTTATCCTGAACTGGCACCTTTTTGCCCCTCAGATACCCACCCTGCTCCATGTCACCCCATTGGGATCGGCAGGAGTTTCCATCCCCAGCACAGCACCCCGCATCCAGGGCCTGTTCTAGCTCCCACTCCAAGCCTCACTGTGGTCTCCTGACCTGTGAGACTGGGAAAAGTCTCAGCCTGGCCATAGGTGATGCCAGCCCTTCTCCCAAATCTGCTCCAGGGGAAGGCATGGCCTTCAGCATACCTCCAGCCTCACCACACTCATCACCCTGCACCAAGCCACAGCGACAGTGACAAATTAATGATCCCCCTGTAATCACATACAGGTTGAGCTCTGATAAGCGGGAGACAGCACTAGGCTAATTTCCTTGCAATCAGCACTCGCTCAGCTACTGACAGCTCGGGCTCGGCATGGTGACAGGAGGAAGTGCAGCGAGGAGAGGCTGGGATGCGGCCGCGGCTCCCACACGTGCAGGCAGCATGGGGCTGCCTGTGGGCCAGGCAGCGGGGCACCCTCCATCACCCAGCCAGAGGCTGCCAGGCTGAGCGGCACTGTCTATTAGCACCAGGGCTTATCCAGGGGCTCCGGCAGGCGCAGGCTGCATGGCTGGGAGAGGGAGATAAGACGCCTGAGGGATCCCGGGAAGGAGAAACATACTTCAATTGGCAGGAATCTCCCTGAAAATGGACTTGGCTTGAAGGCATCGAGAATGTTTGCTGCTATTAATAACTCCAGCACTGTGACGAGGCACCTGCCCCCCAGTCCCCAGCTCAGACCCTTCCCACAGGAGATACAGCAGCAAGGAAGAAAGGGAGAGCAAAGCAGCACTGGAGATAAGTCTGAGGTTCTGACACATAGCTCTTTGTTACCTGTTCCCAACCCAGCACCAGCCTGAAGCTTCTGCATGGGTGACAACCTGGCTGGGTGGCAGGGAAGAGACTGGTCAGCGCTGCCCCTCCAACAGCCCACAGCTCACCTGTACTTTCTTCCAGCCTCAACCAAAGACGCTGCACAGCCCCACAGCTGAGCTGATGGCTCCTTACACCAGCAATGACCCCCTCCCCTCGAGTGAAGGCTCAGCCCTCTGGCTCCATGCCCCAAACTCCCTGCCCCACAGGACAGCAGGGCCGCCCACCCAGCATCTCCAGGGCACCTGCTCAGCACACTGCCAGCCCGAGGAAGCCCCCAGAGACTGCCTTTTTAAACTGACATTTTGGGGACAGGAAAGCTATTTTCAGTTGTTTCAGAGGCAGTGTTGTCTGCCTCTGCCAGAGGAAGGGATGGTCTCCCTGGGCGTGCCAGGGCAGGTAGCTCTGCACTGGGCTGCGGTGCTCAGCACCAGCTCCACAATGCTGGGTCATCCTCACCCATGCCTACCCAGTGCCTGGAGGTGAGAAAAGACATTCCTGGGTTCCCACCTGGACATGAGTGTCAGGAGTATCCCATTCAGCAGAAGGGCTGGCAGGAGGCACAGAACAGACCCTGCAGGCCAGGTTCCTGCCTGGGACCTTCCCAGAATCAGCAAGATGTCTTTTCCACACATCTTAGTGAGACACCCCCAAAAATGAACACAAAGAGCTGAACAGCTCCCCTTCCCCTGGAGCCCCCAAGCTCTCTTGATAGGAATAAATGTGCCCAGCAATTACTTGAGGGGAGAGTACAGCCTTCCAGTGCAAGACCTGCCGAGAGGCTCATAAATAAATATGTTAATAATCAAATATCCATCCTGTGCCTGAGCTCACGAGAGGACTTTCAAGTCTAATTAGCAGCAGATTTGTATCATCACTGCCTGGGCTCAAGGGACAATTCACTGTGGTTCCCACGAAGACGAGAAGCTCCACTATAATTAGCCAGCAGCATCCCGTCTGCAAGGACTACCTCCAAATCCCTGCTGTACTCCAGGCTGGGGGGCAGGAGAGACCCAGGTAAACCAAGATGAGAGATGCCACTAGACTTCAATCTGTATAAATCTGGAGCTGCAAATCCAGGGCAGGCAGGAGGACAGCAGCACACCAGGAGGAGAGGCACGCCAAACCTGCAGGTCATCCCACACTACCCTGCATGCACGCAACCCCTACATGGGCAGGCAGCTCCTCTCCCCATGGCATCCTGCTGTGAAGCCTCAGAGTGCCCCTGAAACCTCTCCACCCCCCAGACCAAGCATTTCTAAACCAAGCCTCTGACACCTGGGGCTGCACATAGCTCTGGGGGGCCAGTCCCCAAATAGGGGACATTTTCCAGTCTACCCCAGCCACATGTATTGTACATCTCATCACCAATGCAAAGCGCTGCCCCCACCCTGCACAAGACCAATAGCCTGCAATGACACTCGCACAACCAGTGGCGTGTGGTTGGTTCACAGTGAGGGAGGGGATCGCATCTGCAAAGAGACCCAGTTCATCACTGCAGGCAAACACAAACCCTGAGGCTTGGCAACAGTGTGGGGATGTTCATCAATCCCTGCCTGGGCCGGGCTGCCCTGCTGCAGCTCAGTGCAGTCCCTTATAGATTGAAATCCCATCAGATCAGACCTTTCCCCAATCCATCACAGCAGCACAGGCAGTACCCAGGGTAGTGCTCCCACTAGCCCTGTCCACGTGTCTTTAAACAGTGCCACATCCTGCTCCTGAGGATAACAGACACCATTCTTGGTGCTACAGCACCTCGTGAAGTGGCTGGGATAGCGAGAAAGGGGCACCCAGAGGCATGGGGGCCACATCTGGAGATGCACCACTGCCAGTGCCCAAACTTGGACCATCCTCCTGGGTAAGATGCAAAGGTGGAAACACGGTGAAGGGATGAGGGAAGGGATAGAGAGAGAGCAGAGGGGACCACGTCTGCACTGAGGACCAAGAGCACAACCAACGATGCTCCACCAAGCTGGAAGCAGGACCCACATGTCCAGCCCCACAGAGGTAGCATCTGGCTGGTACTCAGAGCTCACTGACCCAGCAATGGCTGCCAGGGACACTCATTAACACCGACTAATTGTGAGCAGAGGTGGCTGGCCTGGGCGTGGGCACTCTGCCCACATGCTCCTCCCAGCGTGGCAGCAGCCATGGCTCTGAGACAAGGGGAGAGTAAGAGACAGGGCAGCAGTGGTAGTATCCAGGGCACTTCCTCAGGGAAGACGTGGAAACACCTGTGCCAGAGTTGCTGTGCCCATGGACAACAAAATCCACACTTCATTCCTCTCAG
Source organism: Chloroceryle aenea (assembly GCA_013399075.1). Lineage (NCBI taxonomy): Eukaryota > Metazoa > Chordata > Aves > Coraciiformes > Cerylidae > Chloroceryle > Chloroceryle aenea. The sequence continues at coordinate 324,014 of VWZY01011714.1, read as the reverse complement.
GGGCACACGGGTACCCTGCATTCAACCATGCCCTCTGAGCCAGGGCACAGCCCTCCCCGTCCAGCTCCTCTGCCAGCCTCCCTAGTGCCACCAGATTGTTTGAGACAGCAAACAAGGGGTTACCAGCCCCTCACTTCCCCACAGTTATTTAATTAAGCAGTGATAAAAGGAAAGATGTACTATCGGAAGAGTGACAGTGGGTTATAATTACAGCAGGGTGGGCTGAGAAAGCAAACAGTCCTGAGGGAGGCACAGGGTGGCATAGTACTGGGGAGGCACTGCAGCCCCTTGGGACCTGCATCCCTGCCGTGGAGATGTGGCCGAGGGCAGAGACAGGACTCTCAGGTCTGTGGGCAACAGAAGGGTTAAGGCTCCTTTGCCCCAATGGATGGGATCCCGAGAGCCTACCCCTCTAGCTCACACTGGACTGGGGTGGCTCCAATCTCAGTCTCTTCCTGGAGATGCTGGGTCTGGACCAGCCCCAGGGAGCAGCAGGTTTTCAGTGAGTTGCTTTGAAATATTAAACAATATCTCCTCTCTCCCCGCACTGATTCAGTGAAGTGCTCTGCCCCGAGGGGACTCATGACCATCCGGGGCAAGAGGACAAAGTCCCCATTGGCCTGTGGCACCCCAGAGGAGCTTTGCCTGTTCCCAGTGGAGCTGGGAATGATGTCCATCTGCTGAGTTTCTCCAGGCTTGGGTTTGAATCTTCTGTACCTTTTCTAACACACAGCAAGGGGCAGGAGTGGAACACAGGGCATAGCTACACTGTGAGCAAGCAGCCCATGGCCCCCTCCCTTCCCAGCCACCCGTCAGTGGTGTTTTTCCTGGGGATGGGGAGAACTTCATCCCCATGTTCCCTTCCAGGGGTTGGTGGGAGCTACTGGGTACCACCACAGTTGTGGCTGGGACACATCAGGATGGCTCCGTCTCAAGAGGTGCACGGCCACCTCCTCCCTCCTGCCCATCCTGTGACATGGGATGCCACTGTTGTCCCCTGCACAGGCTCCAGCCCCAGCCATGTCCCATCCCTCCGCTAAACCCTCCTGCTCTCAGCCCAATCCTCTTAGGCTCCCCTTCCTCCATTGCAGCATCTTTAAATTAATGCCTGGCTGAGCGTGGGATAGAAGGAAATGAGCCCTGGGCAGGGGGGAAGGCTTCATGATGCTTTTTAATGCCTAAAGCACTCTTCCCTGCTCTTCTGCCCCCTCACCATGCAGGGGGAGACCAGATCTGACACAACCACAGCAACCATCACTCAAACAAATCGCTCACAGCACTCACAGTCCTGAGCTGGGGCAGGTGAGGGCAGCAAGTCCCCCCCTCCAGCCAGCCCCCTCCTTGTGAGGCTGTGAGGTTCTTGGGAGGGACCCCTGGATGTACTTGGATTTGCAACCTGTGCACAGATTTGCTATGGTCGGCAGCAGCAGCTGTCTGGGACCTTCCTGTGAGCAGCTCCAGAGCTGCCTTAGGGGGCCACAGGGCCCTGAGCCACACAGGGTCCCATGCAGCTTGCACCCCCTCTGCGATGCCTCAGGGTCCCCAGCTCTGAAGCAAGAAGCTGCTGGTGGGAAGCACCTGTGACCCCACAGCTCAGGGAGCTCAGAGGAACTGGAGCAGCATGAGGCCAGTGCAAGGCAGGGACGTGGCAGAGATGCAGGATGCCACAGTTCACACTCTGTTCAGCGCAGTGGACACTTCCTGCCCATGTCACTGTGGAGCGGCTGGGACAAGCTCTTTTTAGAGGAGCTGTGCAAGGTTGAACAGACACAACAAACCGGTCCATCCCACCCAGGCAGGACTTGATGGTTTTTGGGAAAATGCCTCAGGCAGTCGATAACATCACTGCCTGCACAGTGTGCCTATGGGACCACAACCCCAGCAGGACCTGGGATGCTCTCAGCGCGTGACCCCACCAAGCTGCCCTCTCCTGAGGCAGTGGTGGCCAGGGCAATGGGGATCCAGGGCCAGGCATCACCCGCCAGAGCTATGCTCCCGCTGATCCTCTCTGTTACGCAACAAATTATTCCACTCGCATTAATGACTTTGCGGCAAAGGGGGAAATGACATGAATGATTCCTGGTGCCGGGGAGTGACTCACTTTGCATGGTGGAGGGGAGGCAAGAGGGAAGGGCAGGCACCAGGGGAAATTTGTTTGGGTCAGCACGAGCAGCACAGGGCAGGGGCTGGGCTCGGAAGATGAGGCTTCTGGAAGAAGAGTAAGGGGGAAAGAAAGAGGTAGTTAAGGGCAGATCCTACCACCTAGGAGAGGGCTGAGATGTCCCCAAGAGAAACTGTGACCAGTCATACCCACAGCACATTACAGCATCCTGCACTGCACTTCCTGAGCCCCACACCCATTTGACAACCTGTGCTGTGACCACAAAATCTGGCACTGGTGCCTGTCCCTCCCTGCTCCTGGGGTCAGACAGGGAGCCAAGACCCCATGCAGGTGCAATCAGAGCTGGGGGTGCCGCATCCTACCACCAAACCTCCCAAACTCTATCATGACCATAGGAGCACAGCAGGATGGGCAGGGTGGGTAGCTGCCTGCCATGGCCCTCAGGGCAGGGGTAGGGAACAAAGAGGACCTGTCACAAAGACTGCAGTACAGAGCCCTTCATCCTACTCTCTCCCTCCTCCCTCACCACTGGGAGGCTTCACTAAATCACACCATTAAAAATTCATCCATATTTCCTCCCAGAGTAAATCAAGAGCCATTAAGGGCTGTCCGGCCCAGCCAGCCAGCCACCTCCCGAGGACACCAAAGACATGCAGAGACACCAGGGACCTCAACAACCCACTGCCAAGCAGCCCCAGGGGAACCCTTGTGGTGACAGAGGGCCAGGTGGATTATTGCCTTTAAACCCATTCAGGGGCTTTCTGTAAGCAATGCAATTTTTTAAAAATTCAATCTAGGAAGAAGCGATTAACCAAACGGGCCAGGAGCAGCAGCTCGCCTGTCTAATCTCATTAGCAAGCAGGCTGGTTCGCATTTCACCCTGCCATGGCTGGATGGGCTTCAGTAACCGAGTGAGAGCTCTTCTGCAGTTCCTGCTGGGTCTGAGAGTGACCCATGGATGCGCAAGTTTGCTGGTGCCTCTTGTCATCCCACAGGGCTGCACCTTCCCCATCCAGGCCAAGGGAAAAACTCTGTAAACCCCGTGAGTCAGATGCAGGCCACACTGTCACCAATGCTCTGACCCTAAAAAAGTACTTTTTTTGGTGTCCAAATGCCTGGGTTTGGTGATGAGAAGAGGGCAGGCAAGGGTACCTCCCAGCCCTGCTGCTGAGGCCAGTGCCAGAAGCAGGGTCCCCCTTTCTGCCCCACAGAGGCTCAGTGAGGGGTCCTGACAGTCTCGCATTGTAGCATCTTGCCAAGAAACCTCCCCCTGCTTCAGACCGTTGAGCCCCTTCCCAACAATAACATCATTACCACAGGAGGTGGCTCACAGGTGGCCCTGCTTCCAGGAGAGGAACCTTGGGCGAAGCCATCTCCACTACCAGTCTCACGCTGGCTCTCAGGGCTCTGCGCATCCCCTCTCTGCTCACAGGCACCGCTGCCACTGCTGCGTGGTCCTTGTCAGAACTCTCTGTGGGTCAGCCAGATTCCACACCACTTCCTCCCAAACAGGAGAAAACCACCAGCTTGTCCCAGGTACAGCCCAGGGCTCCCTAAGCAGAGCATGGCTGGGGTTTGTCTGCATGCAGGGGCACACAGGGCCCTTGCCTCGCACAGGGCACAGCCCCCAAAACACGCACTGTGGATGGAGCCGGGGCAGGAATCAGATGTGCACCACAGCAGCCTTGCTCAGAGCTGGAGCACCTGCTTATGTGTCCCTCAGATCTCAACATCTGCAGGTCCCCCATCTCCACATGTAGGGTAAGCAGGAGCAGCATAGATGGGACACTCATCCTCTTGCCACACCTCAGAGCCACCAGCAGCAATGCTAACACTGTCCTGGGATTAGGAGTGCCAACTGCCTGAACAGGAGGAATTTCTGACCCAATGGGTTCAAAAGCAGGGCAGCTCCTGCCAGAACAGGGCTGGAGTCACCTAAAGCCAGACAGAGCTGAGCCTGGGGGCTGCCATCAGGTACAGGCAGGGAAGGCACGATGCCATGAGAGCATGGGCACACACGTGCACTCGTGTACATATGACACCACTGCCCACAGGTGACTCATCCTGTCTGGGCCAGAAAGGAAAAATCCAAGAAGACCGAAATTCAAAGGCAACAAAAATGACATACCCCTGCACCCCATCCCTGTCAGTTCAAGTTGAATGCAACAGCCATCCTGCCCCCAGCTCCTCTCCTGAAGAGCTCTGTTTCCAAACACTTTAATTGCTCACACTGATGCCTGAGGGGCCACACCACCCATTTTCATTTGAAGTGGAAGACAAATTTACTTAAAAGCCAGAAGCAGGTAGAGCCACAGCAGCTCAGGTGACAAGGGGACCAATAAGGGCCTCCTGCCTAGCACAGTCCTGCTGCCACTTTCCCTTTCCAAAGCCACATGGTAGAGTATCACAGTTAGGCCACTCCATCCTGTCACCAGCCACTCCCCATGCACTGTCCTGCCACTTGCCCCTATGTCATGACATCCACCCAGCCCTGGCTGCCAGCAAAGCATGCTGCACGGACAATGGGTTGAACAGGACCCCAGAAACCACTTGCAGCCCCTGCCCTGTGGAAAGGAGTTCCTCTCCCCTTTTGCTTCCAGGGAAGCTGCTTGCACCAGCCCCAGCAGTTTGCTTGCTTGACCATAACCACCCACAGGGCTCTCCAACACCTTAGAGAAGGATTTTGATCTCCCACCCCAAGGCAGAGCCCTTCACCGTGGTGTCAGGGAGGCAGCCCACCCGGCTCAGCCCCCTCATCAGGGCAGGGAAGGGAGATTCATTTCACTAGAGGCTCATTCATCTGCAGCATGATTAAAGCCCAGGGCTGAGATCCATCCCAGCGGCAGGAGAGTGATTTGCCAGCAGATGGATTTATCATCTCCCAAGCACAGCAATTCCACTTAAACAAAACCAAACCACTTCTCCTAATGAAAACACCACTAATGAGCAGAGCCAGTGAGGGAGGGGTGAGGCATCTCCAGTAATGGGGTCTCTCCTGTCCTTTGGAGCTGTGACCCTTGATGCCCCCGCTGCAAGGCAAGAGCATGAGGCTCAGCTGCAGCTCACTGGAAACCAGATCCTGCTCCAGGGAACCACCTCTTCTCACCCTCCCAAACCTCTTCCTGTCCCAGCTCCTAGAGCTCTGTGGGTAACTGATCCCAGCACAGCACACAGCAGGAAAACAGCACCACCAAGCCTGGACATCTTGTCCAGCTGCAACATGACCAGTCATGGGGCAAAACTCCTCTCCATGCCTGGGCAGAGAGATGGCAAAAGAGCAAACCCTTCCCTGCCCTTGCATCGCCAGCCCCGTGCAGCAGGAGCCATACACCTTGGCCAAAGTTAAGACAGCCCATGAATTATGTATCAGCATCTGCAGAAATCAGCCGTTTAACCACCCCAACCAAAACCACAAACTTTGTGTCAATTAATCCTGTGTCATCAATTCCCTGAGGGCTCCGACCTGCATCTGCCCATGGGGATGCAGCAGCAGCTGCCAAAACCTCAGCTCCAGCTTCTCCACCTGCAAAATTCAACCAGCCCACAGGCAGCGGTACCCACCAACATTGTGCCTGAGCCCGCTGCCCCCCCGTGCAGCTCCGCCCCCGCGTGG
>VWZY01011714.1:276053-305213 GCA_013399075.1 Chloroceryle aenea | reverse complement strand
GGTTTCTAGGAAAAAAAAAAAGTGGGGGTGTAAATAACTTCTTGGTACCAGTCCACCAAGTCAGGCCAAAATGCACGAAGAGGAAACGGGTGTTTATGCTGCATATTCCTCAGCTGGCAGCTTGACGCAGCACTCAGAACAGGCTCTGCTGGACCTGGGCACCTCTGAAGCAGAAAGATCTGTCTGCGTCCCGAAGCATCATCCCAGAGCACTTCCTTAGGAAGTTCTCAGCAGACTGTTGTGCTGCAAGTTGCTTGGTGAAGACAGGAGGGCAAGTGAGAAAGTTCTCTGGCTGCATTTTAATTGTGTGGTACACACAAGGGTAAAACTGGGGGCTTCTTCGTTCATAAAGGTCACCAGACACTTGCAAACACACGCAAGGCAGACGGTCCTGTGAGGAAGAGGATTGTCACAATGCAGTCTGTGGTGGGCAACAAGGGAAGCTGGGGGAAGTCAGTCTGTCCTCTGTCCCATGAAAGCGGAGTATCTAAAAATGTCCCTCAACCATAGAAACAGCAGAGATGAGATGGGCTACTGAAAGTAACAGTGACTCCAGGCAGAGCTGGTCTCCAGTTACAAGTGTGCTGTTTGATGACCCATACTCTTGCATACTGTCCCAGACTGGACTCTGTAAGCCAATAGCCTTGGAGGCATAATTTTTCCATCTCCAATAATCTGATGGCTTGGTTCAAGCAACGCTTTCTGACATCAGGAGCCAGCAGTGAGCAGGGCCTGCTCTGTGGGGAAACTCTTATAGCCCAAAGCCATCCCTACATTGTGGGAGGGGAGGTTGATCCAGACTGACAGTAAACAACAGCCCTCACCTGGGATCAGAGAGCTTTCTGTGTAGAGCAGATGAGCGATCTCAACCCAGAACTGTCTCACACATCTGGACTGGTTATTATTTTGGTTGTGAGCTTCCCCCAGCTCTGCTACAAAGGTTTCCAGTGCATCTTCCCTGAAGGCTATGGAGGGAATCTCCCACTGCTACATCAGAGGAACAGCTGCCCACCCCCATGGCACCTTAAAGAATTGCTTCCATCTCCTCAACATGCCAATCACCTCTTCTCAGCCCCAGTCCTGTTGAAACACGTGCCTTTCAGATTGAACACACAGCAGCAAGCCTCCCTGCTAAAAGAAACGCAGTCCCTTCTGCAGGCGGAAGGCAAGGGGCAGCCGGCTGCAGATCTGTAGTGTCCCTGCCAGGACAGGCCTGTCTCTGCTCAGCCCTGTGCAGCAGTTGCATCCCCACTTCAAGAGATGGTAGAGAATTCCTTCAGCAGCAGTTCCTGGCTCAGTGTGTTAAAAGCAAGGTTCTTCCTCACATTGATGCTGATGGACCGAACCTAATGGAGAGAAAACAAAATGTTTTAGTCAAGGGATTCTTCCTGGCTTCCTGTGAGCATGGCAGCTTTGACACTGTTGACTTCCCGGTTCAGCATCACACCATTCTGGAGGCTGTTTTAGCCCCAGAGAACTTGCTGCAGCCCCCTCTCACTGAGAATCCAGCTTAGCAAGAAAATCCTGAACATCAGCTGTTTCCTGGAATAACAGGAATGTCTATAGAGACATCCCAGAAAGGAAAATAAATTCCACGAGACAGGGATGGGAGATGATGCTGTTTGGATGCATGAACTATGATGTGTTTCCTGTTCTGAGACAAAGTGATGGGGAGAGTGAGCACTTCCTGGTTGCAGATGGAAGAGCATTTTCAACCAGTGCCCACTGGAGTGCCAGCCAGCACTCTCCTGGATGAATGCAGTGCCATGGCCTCTGCCCTGCTCCAGAACCTGCAGAACAAAAGATATGGAGTCAAGGAAAGGACAGAGGCCATGCTACTGTTCTGTAAGCACAGTTTATCGTCCAAGCTAGCAGAAAACCATGGGTTCAGAGCAAGCTGTCTGCATTTTGTGGTGAGTGCCTTATACATGAAGCTGGCTCACTATCTGTGTCTCAAGAAAAGACACATTACCCCTCTACTATGCCCAGACTTCTGATCACCCCACAGAAGATCTGTGCAGCCCTGTTGTGCAGCAGGTTCCCTTCCCCCCCGTGCTTTCAGACTCGTTGGCCGAACACACAGGCCCCAGACTGGGCTCAGTCTCAGCTGCGCTTGGCAACGAAAAAACAAAGTCAAACATCATCTGTGTCAGTGACTGTGCAGCAGTGACAGAAAGCAAAACTGACACAAGCTCATCCAAACAACGGGATTACAGCTCCCAGAGACTTGGAGCCTGTGATAATAAGGTTGTTGCTGACCTGGTTAGTGTTTTGTGCTTTTTAAAAGCACTGGGGGATGAATTACATAGAAGCAGAATGAGGATTCCAACAGTGGGGGCTGGAAGAGCAAGCTAGCAGTGTTTATACTGCTGAGAGTCCCACTTTCTGCCCTGGTGAGAGGAAAAAAAAAATAAAAAAAAAAAGGAAAGAGCAGAAAGCTCCAAAAAAGGCGGAATGTGTGAGACTGGGGAGCTAATCAAAACATGGAAGGTTAACATGGAAAGCTGTGGAACGAACCCCAGTGAGCCCCACTGCACAGACCCTAGCAACCCAAGCAAGCTAGCAAAGATATTTACACTTAAAGACAGAGTATTTAAGTTTTATGGTGTCTGCAGAAAGCAGAAACTCTCCATTAGGATGCTTGGCAGAAACGCCAATGTGTCTTATTTCCCCATCACCTTTCTTGTCTGGGTGTCTTTTGACTTAACCCATACTGAAATAGCTTGGGATCACATCGTCTAAGATAACCACAGGTCACAGTCTATGTTAAACAACACCACAAGTGGTTTCCTGAACACTGGTTTGCACTGGGCTGTCTCCCTGCCAAGAGAGAGGAGCTCCACTGACAGGATTTGTTCCCAGCCCTCCAAGTGCTCTCCACCTCAGCAATCCAGTGATTTCTGAGGAGCAAGAAACCACATGGCTAAAGAGATGCAGAGAGTCCTCTGCCCTGTGGAACATGACTGCCTTCAAAGAAGGGGCAGATGCTACATGTAGCATAGCCAGCATCCTTACTTTGACTGGAAGCATTTCTATGGGTCCCAGCAACAGAACGAACATGCAGACATGGGCTCCTGGCTCCAAGGGCCAGGCACCAGCAGCAGAAGATGCCCAGCTTGGATACCCCTCAATGACTCCAAGAAGGATGTGACAGCAGTCTCTACAAGCCCGGAATGGAAGGCTGGAGTGACATGTGATGAGAACACAGGGTTTAGCAGAAAGTATAACTATGGGGTAAAGCACAAGAAATTAAGTCTGTTTAGTTTGCAAAGAGAAGGTCTAGGAGGAACAGAGCAAATACTCTTCAATATATAAAATGAGGTCAGAAAGAGAACAGTGAGTAATATTTCTCTGTCTCCCCAGGGATGGCAAAAGAAATACTCAGCTTAATTTAAGACAAAGAAGATTTGCAATGGAAAAGAGGAAATACTTTTAAACTCATGGGTTGTGAAGCAGTGGACTAGATCACCTGGAGACATTGTGGAGTTATTTTCACTTAACTAGAGCTTTAGGTTTCAAGTGGAGTTTAGACACAAACTTTGGTCAAGAGTGGTCTAGATGGACTTATATCTGCTTTAACACAAGTTAGGGAGACGAGTGAGCATGGTAACACCATGCAAGATGACACTGATGTTTCTACAAATCTCTGCCCAGGATTTCTTCTGCTTTGAGAAAGGCAGCTCTGAGCCAACCAGCTTAAAAGGTAAGAACAGCTCAAATTAGAGTTAAATCAAGTTATCTCCAGCATCAGGGCTCAGCACAGGGAGAGAGCGCTCCTCTCCCTTTTGGAGCTGAAAGGCCAGACAGTGACATACGGAAGTGTCAGCCTGTAACAAGGATAAACTTCAGAAGCTTCCTGCAGTCTGGCTGAGCTGCTTCATCCACAAGGCTGCACCCCAGGACTCCTCCTAGCTCATGGTGTAGTGGACAGCCCAAGCCTTGTTGCCAGCCTGGAAGCTACCAGAACTCTCTAGCATGATTTATACAAGTGGACAGACTCAGAAAATAATCTCAGAGCTTTAACATTAATTTTGCAAGGCAGTGTCCTCTCTTGCTTCTGTATGGAGCATACTAGGGCCAGAGAAGCTTTTCAAATTGTTTTCTCCCCATTAGTGGCTTGGATCACAGAAATGGGAAACACATGAAATGCTGACATCACCTGGAGAACAAAGAACAAATGAAAGAATGGATGAAGCAGCACCATTAATCATGTGATGAAAACATTCAATTTTAGTTCTGTGTCATTATAGCTGGATGTGTGCAAGACTGTTCAGACAATCCTATTTTGCAGGAAGTCCCATCAATTAAACCTGTTTCAAATCAACAAGCAGCTCTTAAGAAATTTGTACAATGGGAGGAAGGTTTACACTGACTACTACATCTAATTAAAAGTCAAATTAGTATAATTTCCCTTGCAGAAGTGAATCCCTAATCAGACTATTTTGATACTGCTGAAATCTATCCAACTGCAAAGACAGTGAATATTTTGGAAAGATGCTGAATCTCTTTCCACACATTCCTCCAGCTGCAAGGGTCCAAAAGCTCACATCCATACCATTCATTCTATCAAAGCAGCACAGATCTCAAATAACATCCCCAAGAGTTCAAAGGAAAAGAAATAAAGTGTTAGAAAACTTCCTAACTTCCTCCCTTTAGCTCCTCAAAGGCAGCACAACAGGCCAGACAACCCAGTTGATAAAACACTGCACATCACCTTCCACCACAATGTGGCTGCAGTATAACAGGCCTTTGAAAGCCACTTTGAAAAGGGAATGGGAGAAGAAAGAAGACTTTTCTTTGGGATTAACAAGAAAGAGCAGTACTGAAGCAAAGCCAGAGAAGTGAAGCAGTGCATTAGCAAAGCACGTCAAAGGAGTGTGAACAAGCTTTCTAAGCATAAAGGAGCCAAGAGAATGGCTTGGGGAAGCTTCTGCTCACCCACTTAATGGGAGCATAGAGAGATGAAAAAGCAGACAAAAAGGAAAATGGCTTCTGCATATCATTCCCCACCAAGAAGGATTTGCCTTAATGCAATCGCCTACCAAGCAGGATTTGCCTTACTGCAATCTCTGATAGAGAGAAGAAAACCAGGCAGAATCTGGAAAGAATTATTTGCAAATAGACCCTGCTCAGCAAGGCCTGATGGGACCAGCATGAGTTTGGAAAGCATACTGAAAACCTGTAGGTTACCACCAGCCCTGCTCCTTTGGCAGAGCCCACAAAGAAAACTGCAGCAACTTCAGTCTGCCTCCTCCACAAAATCCTGGAAACCTCAGCAGTTAAACACAATGCACTGGGTAGGGGGATATTATCCAATATCAGACCAGCAACAGAAGCTAAAGTAAAGGCTCAGATGACTGACAAAAAAGAAGTCCCTGGTTAGAGGATATGGAGAGGAGAGGGTAGATTAGGGCCTTTTTGGTGAGTTCTTAGAACAATTAATAAAGCCATCAGTTACTGGGTACCTAGAGGAAAAAACAGCATGGAGGACAGGACCCAGCCAGCTGGGTTTGCTGAAGACAAATCTTAATACATCAGGTTGATTTCCTGCTGTGCTAAGGGAACAGCTTAATGGAATGCAGGGGATTTTTCTGTATCTTTGAGTAAGGAACATTTAATAGGGTCCCAATTCTCAGGGCATCTAGAGAAATGTGGATTAAACAGATTCACAACTGGGTCAAATCAGTACATTTAGACAGTAATTATTCAGGCTTTCACGGGCTCTTGAGAAGAGGGTCCCAGGGGTACCCGGATGGGCAATTTTCCGAAGGGAGTTGAGGGGGGACTGGTCATGCTAAACAGATTCTTAAATGACATAAAATTAGGACTTTGTAAATAAAGAAAAAAATTAAGATAGGAAGAAAATAATTTTAGCTGAAGTGCTTTGTAGCTGTGATGATCTTAGGACTAAGAATGTAATTTTAATCAATTGGCATGATCAGCCTGAGTGCTGCCAGGCCAAGTGGAAAGTGGGGCATGCAGGAAGCAGAGCAGTCATGTGGCCAAGAGACTGGGGAAGGAGATGCTGGCTGAGGAGGGCAGGAGCCCTTGGGACAGAACAGATGACAACAGAAATGTGAATGCATCTTATTTCCACGGTACAGTAATAGGAGAAGTCTGTATCATAGGAAGGCTATGGCCAAATTTTTTGCATGTATCCAGCTACAGTATCAAACAGCAGGCCAGAGAGACAAAAACAGGCACAAAAGAGCACAGAAAAAAGGCATGAAATTGCCTGTAAGTGCTTTTGCGTGTATATTACCCAATGGCAGTGCTGGAATGACCAAAAAAACCCACCAAAAAACATTCTGTAGAAGGAAGCAGAACCAATTCAGGCATGCCTGCTCTGAAGCAGAGTAGACAGGAGGAGGCACAATATTCCCAAACTCATGCAGACTCGTGATGGAGTGGGCAGGCATCAATTACTCATCAATCAGCAAGGACAGAACTGGGAGAGAGAATCAGCTCTCAGACTGCTGGAGAAAGCTGCCAGAGGTAGAGATCTCTCCCTTCAGTGAAACTGTAATGATTCAAAAGCAAAGAAATACATGCTCCCCTCAGATACCAGCTACTATGAAAATATTGCCTTCCTGGTGATGCAGCTGTCGGACAAGAAAATGTTATGTCAGGGCTCTCTGGAGCAGGGCACACAAGCTGGCTTGCTGAAGAATATAACTACTGACTCAAATTATTTGGACTCAGTTTTGTCTTTACTACATTATTTTTGCAGGCCATGAATCTTCCCTGGCAGAAGGAGACATTTCTTGGAGATGCCTTTGCTGGGGAACCCTATTTTGGGAGTGATGGAGGAAAGCAAGAAGCAGGCACGTGTTCTACCAGCATCACATATTCTGCTCAGTCCCATACTGAGGGGCTTTCCTTAACAGCAAAAAGGCTGAATTGCTCTGCATAATAAAACCAAGGTAGGAACAGTCAGCTCCTCCACCATGCAAATTTACCACCACAAAGTATGGTGGATCCCTATGGCAGAAGGGACAGAGACTGACAGACCAGTCACTGGCCTGAGCAGCCTGGTGGTTTCTCTGCAGCCATGTGCCGCAGTGTCTGTTCTGATCTTATTCCCACTCCGCTCCAGGCTGCTCAGCTACACCCCAAATGCTACTGCCCAGGCTGTTAGCAAAGGCTTTGGGGAAGGGTTGTTGATTCTGCAGCATCAAGGCAGCTTACCAGCTCTTTGAAGAAGGCAGCCTCTTTATGCTGCTCTGAGTAGCGCTCATACTGGTCCAGTCCATCCTGCAGTTTCAGGGTCAGCGTGTCGTAGTTGGACCGTACCACTTCCAAAACCTGCCAGAGACGGACAAACACAGCAGAGGAGTCAGCACCAACATTTGCCTCAGCAAAGGAGGAGCAAGGCTGAGATAGATCACAGCTCTGGCACCCGTTTTTGCAACATGCATGGCTTTAACAGCCAATATTTGGCTCATGACTAACAACACAGAGGTAGGCGTTGAAGTCTTCCTAAAGCCAGTAAGGAACAGTTTTCAAATCTACAGAATTTCTCTATTCCTGAGAACAGTGGATCAGCCTGTACCTGTGACAGCAGGAGTTTTTCGAACACTATGACACCATCATGTCATTAAAATAAGCAGCTAATTACTGTGTGTAGACCCAAATGTAACACCATAGACACAATGTAAACACAGGTTTGCCTGACACCATGGTCCTTCCAGCGCTAGTTTTGCCAGCACACCTCCCCTCTGGCTGGCTGATCGCCATTCACCATCTGCTAAACCACTGGCTTCTACAGCTGCTCAGGTCAGCTTCCCTACAGAGCACTGCACTGCTCTCCTGACAGCAACAGCCACTAAGAGAAGACCAACCCTGGTTCGGACTCTGGTTTTGGAAACAGATGAAGACACAAATCTACACCTTCTTATCCAGGAGATATTTCATCATCTGCCTTCATTGCAACCAAAGCACTCCAGAGCCTTACTCTGCTCCCAGCACTGGACTGTACTTGCAAATTCATAGTTACACATCTCTGTCCTATTGAACCATTCATTTTTCCTAACTAGGGAACACCAAGAGGGACTCCCGCAATGCTTTTTAGCTTGAAAGCATTGCATGGACAAACATACAGCTCAAAGCATTTGTGAGATGTCAAGTAATGATAATCTTCCTACCAGGAGCCAAATAATTCAGCACTCCTGGGCAAAAATATACTTTAAACCATTCTCTTAAAGACATGAACTTCTTTCTTAGGCTGTTACCATTTGATCTGAGAGCTATATAGAATATAAACATCTGAGGTTTCCATTACAGTAGCCTCTGCTCATCAAAAGCCTCATCCAGGAGGACTAGATAAGGTAATGTTCAAAGGAAGAGGACTTCACCCCAAGGAATCACAACTCAGAAAAGATCCTAAGAAAAGCACTGCAGAGGATTTAAGACAACAGTGACCAGAACAATAAAGAACCCTCCTATTGTCCTCACAGCAATGTAAACACTACCCTCAACGGCCCTTTTAGGCAGCTGGCAGCTCCTGCCTTTTACAGGACTGAATTGTGTCCTTATATCCCTTACTCCAGGAAAACTACACTTGCTTAAATTTCCTTAAAAAGCTTGTCTTCCCCCAACTTTCCATGCGTCGATGGTATAGAGACACATGCAAACACTTAGAAGCAGGCTAGGGCCTGAGGTGGCAGAAACCACTGGGCATCATCAAAAAGAGGACTGAGGGTAAAAAAGGGTCCCAGAAGTGGTTCCCCGGTGAGATCACACAGCAGTGTCTCTTTGCAGCTCAGCTGTCCCCTGGCACTGCAGAGGCAAGCTAAGGGTAGGAGTCAGCATTTTGCAACGTTAATTAAGAACAACCTGTCAGTGTCCTGCTGCTGCAAGAGCATGCACAGCCTCCTCTCCAGGACTCATTTCCTAATGCTATTTGTCAGCTCCACTGGCAGAGAGGAAGAACCTCCCTACAAGGACAGCCATCTCCAAATGGTCTGGCCTTCCCGTTCTTGCAGCTGGCAGGAGATGCAAGAAGTATCACAGAGCCAAGAGCAATGATGAAAGAAAACCACTTGGGTACAGGAATAATTTACTCTGGAATGTAACTATCCACTAGGGATGGAGAATAATAGTGTAATGCACCTTCTTCTGAGCAATAAAGAATCAAGCATCTTACATGAATCGCAGGGCTACCCTCCTGTCAATCTGAGGAAGCCAAATTGACCAAGATTAATAAACTGCAAGGGAGAAACCTTGTTTGAAAGGTGAGGAGTAGAATACACTTCCCCTGCAGTACTCAAGATTGGAGACATTTTGCCCAGGGCTACCCCACTTGCCAGGAACCTTTCCTTGGGTTCCTCTTCACTCCCCTGTGACCCATACACACAGCCACATGCCTTGCTGTACGGGTGTGCCCAGACAATGGATGTACACACTTCTCCACAAAGAATCATGATTCCTCCTGGTTAGATCTGAGTAGAGATCACTTCAGGTACTCCACAGAGACATCCTCAAACCATGGTGAGGAGTAGTAAAGTGCAAGGGCAGCAGCAAGGTCTGTAAGCAGTATCCCTGAAATCAGCCCATCTGTGTCACGTTGAAAAGGCAGCTAAAAACTCAGTTTGATACTCCAGGACAAGGACAGAGAGGAGCATGAGGCCCCTCTGCTCTACTACCCACTACTTACCGTAATCTCTGCAGTGAACTTGAAATCAACTTATCTCTTTAGCTATATATTTTTATTGGCTCCCACTCCTTACCTCTTTTAATTACGAAATAAAACTTAAAAATAAAGGGTAAGTTAAAAATAAACATCTTCTTCTGACTGCCTGATAATTTCCATTTCTTGCTGCTGCTGAGAAAAAAAATGCTATGTGGGATCTGAGATAAACCCACTCACAGATCATTTCACTTTATACCTTATAATGGAGAGGAACTGTTACTGAGATTAGGACCTGCCATCCTTGAGACAATTTAATCTGCTCTTTAAGATGCAGCTGTTAGACAGGGGAGAGGTTAAAGAGCAGTAGAAGGTATTAAGAGCAGCTAACATGAAGGTTTGAGAGGCATCAGCTTTCTACCCATGACAGAAACTTGCATCTTCCGTGTAACAGAAGATTGTGCGTTAGCATTTTTCACCCTTTTAACACACTGTTTGACTTTTGTTCAGGCAACTACTGCAGGAAGAACACCCTTTTGCATTAAACACACAAGATTTATCTGCACCTTTCCATCAGAAACAAAAGAACCAGAGGAATTTAATTTTGAGATAAAAGCATTTCTTCAAGGTCTTATCCAACCTGGTCTTCCTGGAAATCTCTATGAAAGACTAGGAAACATCAATCCCAAGGTGGTGAAGTAAGAATAACTTAAAGGAAGGGACTTTCAGCTGGACTCTTCCACAGCTTTTAAACAGATTTTATTTTTTTTTTTTAAATCTTATGAGCAGCCAGAAGAACACCACTTCTAGAGTCAGGAAAGGATAGAGGGAAATGGACTGTAGATGTTTCCAAGGAGCCTGGTGTGATACTCCTCATTGCAAAGATAAAAATTAAATTAAAAATGCTTTACTGGATGTTCTTTACAGTGGAAAAAACTAAATGAAGGGGAGTCAACCTAAATCTCTTTTTGTAGGTTACCTTAGGGGGATCACAGTCTTTAAGAAGCACTATGACAGAAGCAAGCAACTCAGATGTGGCCAATCCAAGGAAAAGCAAAGGCTGCTGAATCCCTTTTCCTGCAGGTACCTGTATCAGCCCTCGAGGCTACACTCACTCATTTACACCACTGTAACAATCCTGAAGTCAGTGGAGCTGCACCACTGCAATTTAAAGATAATTTGTCATCAAATTAACCCCCTGCCCCACCACTCACTCACTGACTGCTTTCCAGAAGTTCCAGAGAAATGTTAGCAATTCAGGTCCCTGCATACTTGTCCCCAAACCACCCTTTCAGGACTTGCTCTGAACAGGCATTTCAGCAGCACTTGGATTTCAGTTTCCTCCTACAACTGCCCATACCCCGTAACTCTCTTTCCCCAGTAACACAGACCACCTGTGAGTGAGGTACTCTCTAGGCAACATAGCAGGGGGGACAGCTTTCAGAGGAGGGGATGACACAGGGCTCAGGTCTCTGCAGCATCCCACCCATGCCATGCCACCATAGCCAGAGGTAAGAGATTCTTTCAGAGAGGTTTTGGCTCCGTACTTTGCTGCATCCACCAAATTACCACTCCCTTGCAAAATGGATGGACAACCTCAGGGTCAGTGGACTTTTCTGTACACAAGCTTTGAAACCAGTTCTTCCAGAACCAATCACCCCTGCCCAAAATTTTTCTGCATTCAAAACAGACCACGTGTTGCTGTACTGCTCTACATACAGGCTCCTCCATTACTGCACCGGGGCTGTTCCCTCTGACTGATCCTCAACAAGAGCTGACTTGCTGCATTCCTCCCAGGAGAGACTAGGCCTTTTTGAAGAGCCTGTCCTGAGGAAACAATGGAATTACATGCAGCAGTCTCCCCATCCTGCCCAGGAGAACACAGCTCTCATTAGCAGCAAAGGAGCCACACTGGCAATGGAATCCAACAGGCAATGTGCAGCACCAGGGCCCATCTACCTGGCAGCCACAGTACATCTTTTAACCTCCAGAATCTTTCATCATCCACAACTTTAGTCTCTGCCTTACTAGAACCTAAAATAAGACAGTGCCACCAATTCACACCACCTAGCAGGGGACCTGGTGGTGGGTAGGTTCTGGGAAGGATGCAAGAGTAATGACAGAAAAAGAAATGAAAAACAGAAGCAAGAAGAAAGCAAGGTCTCCACACTTCCTTTTTAATCATCACAAGGAAGGATAAGAATGCAATCAGTCAACATCAGCACTGCTTCACTAAAGCCTCTCCATGCACGTAAGACAGTCAATAGCTATCACAACACAGAAGCAGTTGGAAAAGAACTGACTGAATGATCGCACAAAGCGGAAGGCAAAAAACCAAACCCAAACAACCTCCATGTTACAACATATTTTCCCCCTACAAGGCTGGGATGGGGAAGCACTTCTGTCCCAGCTGCCCCATGCTGGAGGATGGAGCAGCTGGTCTAAGAGGCGTGTAATGCCAACCAGTCACCAGCACTGCTGCAAGGACATGGCATAGGGGCCAACAGCAGATGAGGATAGACAAACATGCCTTCTATTCTCTCTAGAGAGGTGGTGGAGTGCCTGTTACTGCTTGTGTACCAGAGGCATTTATAGCAGCCCCACCTCTGAAACCCAGGCAAAGCCCAAGATACCACAAGCAAACCCAGCAGGCTGTTCCCTCAGATTACAGGATGGAGGCTGGAGGTACAGATATTAGGGTTTCTCTGTTCTAGAAGCCTGATGCACATTTTACACCCGAGTCCTCAAATCAGCTTATTTACTCCAGGTTTAGTACAAATCTTCCCCTTTTTCTCCCTCACTAATCTCCACAAGCAACACACTCAGGGACGAGTGTGTCTCCTAGTGAATTCAGCTGAACAGCAACATTTCTCATCGTAATGAAAAGGCTGCTGCCACCTGGACTATGAAGAGGCTATTACCTCTCCATAATAAAGTGCCAAATAACTGACATAAATTTTACAGTAGTATCTTCTAATTAATATGGATTTTTTTTTTTTCAATGGCATCACACTTCTCACAGAGCAACTTAAAAGTTGCTGATGCAATCTGGAGTCTTTGCCGAAATTAATCCCCAGAAGTGTCAACGCCAAAGCACATAGCTAAATAATTAGAAGTTAAATAAAAACACACACAGAGCTACCACATGTTCTGACAGACTATGCCCAGACCCTGGCTACACTCACGTCCTTCTCCCTTTCCTCTTTCTCTGTCTGCAGAAGCTGAGTTCAGAGAGAGGATTCACTCAAGACTGCCAGTGCTACACACATGTGCTGGAAGCAGCTTCCAACCACACTGGCTTCGAGAGAAGCACCCACCCCAGGACAAGCAGCAGCACAGAGCTTTTGTCTGACCCAACACTACCCTACCTTTGCAGCTGTCCTGGAGCTAAATGCAGTGCTGATGCTTCAACACCATTCCTCACCTCCAAGCTGATCAAACCACAAGCATTAATTCCGTGCTTATGAATGCTAAGAGAAAAAGGAGGAGGATGTTACTATGACAGCCTAACAAGTCAGATTCCTAAGATATGTTGTGTGCACAGCACATATCTATGGATCCAGAGGATGCAGAGTGGGTCTGGTGCACGTGGTGGGACAGAAAGATCTGGGCTTGAGACACGAGTTTAGTCATGCCACATACGTGTAAGATACACACCACACTGACATTCCTGCCTCAGTGTCCCAGATCTCCTGCATCTGCTGCTGGTTGTACTACATGTAAGTGAAGGACCTATGGCCCTTTCCTGCTGTTGGCTGAGAGCTTGAGGCTGCTCAGACTAATCCTGTAAGACAGCCCCCACCAGCTCACACAACTGTCACTCTGAGTAAGAAGCAGCATCTTGTCTGCCATGAGGGCAGGAAAAATTCCTGGAGGGAGGATTTTTCGAATAGCAAAAAGCTCAGCTAGCCCAAAAGGTTAAGTGAAAGCAACCAAGGGCAAATTCCTCCTCTGAGGTATGAAATAAGACTGTTGCACTGATGCATCAGCAATGCCAGGCAGTAAGACACAAGAGGTCTGTTCAGGTCATAGGAAGTGGAACAGCCTGCAGAGGTGGGTGCAGCTCTCTGCCCATGAGCCCCAGGACAGCACTGGGCCATGAAAACATGCTCCCATCATGATCATGGAGAAACAAAAGTTGATGGGACTCATGGGAGTCTCTTGTTCAGTGCCTGGAGCTGGACTGGTGGACAAGGCTGACCAGCACCCAGCAAAGATGAGTGGGCCAGGAGATAAGAAGAGAAGGTGCCTCACACTGCTTTCCACTGCTAAGGGGACTCCAGGGCCCCCTTGCACACAGTCCGCACCAGATTACTCAGTTACTGTTTGTGTTTGCCAACTTCCTCTGCTCAGCTCACTGAGCATTAGTCTGGACACACTGTGCCTCAGAGCCCAGGAGTGAACTGTCTTTGCCCATCAGTTTGTCCTTCATCCCTGCCAGTCAGTTACTCCTGGCAGTCCTGATGTGTTCACTGCACTACTCTGTGCCCAGCCAAACACGAGGAAAGATCAACAGTCCACATCCCAAATCCTTCCTGAGGACTCTTACACATTTTCACTTGAGTGGGGAGGAAAAAAAAAAAAATAAAAAAAATTCCAGGCCTTGCCACTTCTCTATAAAAGGCAAAAGGTTTTGATCATACATAAAATATTATTATTTTACCTAGCAACATCAAGGAGGGACATTTCACAGACCCTCTTCCTCATCTCAGCATAGAGCCATTCTGTCAGGCTTACATGATATACAGCAGCTCAGATGTTTGTCCCATGACCTCAGAGAAACCTCATCTTCAAAGGAACATGCCTATAAAGTTGGCAGTTTCTATCTATGGAGTGGGAGGGTTTGGTTACTGCCTTTCTCTTCTGCCTACAGGTGCCTCTTCTAAAGATAAGAAATTTCTAAGTTCACTCAGGAAATAACTGCCATTCTCTGAACTGTGCTAGCAAAAATGGCATCCTGTTTTGGGACAAGAGTTATACTCTCCAGAAATGTTTTAGAACCACAATCCACTAGAAGCCTAAAGTGTTCAACTCTAATGGTGGGAAAAGACTCACAGATACAACTGCTCTGAAAATCGTTTTCAGGAACATCCCAAAGCCCAAACTGTTATCCAGCTCCACCCAGAAGCAGCTGTAAATGCCCAGTGCAGTGCCCATTCCAAGATGCTGTGGGACGGCCTTTGCAAGATTCAACAGTTACTTTGAGAAGCAGAAAGGCTGCAAAGGACAAAGGCAAGTAACGACAGAGACCAGCTATGTGCACAGGTTGCAGGGAACTTAAATTTGTAAGAGGTATAGACAAACAGAAGATATTAATGTCACTGATAATTCTTGACATCCCTGCATAGCCATCACTAGGGCTAGGGAGTCCTGTGCTAGGTGTACAACACCCTCTGAGCTCCAGGGGTCAGGCAGCTGAAAGCCTGCTCACCTCACCAGAAAGCCTATGCCATGAATACTTTTGCTAAAGAACAATTTTAAGAAATCATTTCTATGCACACTTGACAACTCCCATACATGTTAAATGTACTATGCTCAACCAGCTTGGGTTTGGAGCACGAGGTATAAAAATGCACTTAGCCTCACACTGCTTTTTCTCAGGACCAATTTGCTTTCCTCAGTTTCAAAGAGGATCAGTGGGTTTATGCCAATCTGCACGTCCCACTAGGCACAAAGAACCTAGCAGTTGCTGTGGGACCCCAGGTGCTCTTTCCCAGGCTACAGGGACAGGCTCTCAGGAGGAAACGCAGGAGGAAGTTCTGTGTCATTCAAGGGAGGAAAATGGGTTCAGTGGGTTTCTGCCAAGAGAATGAACATCTGTGTACTGCACAATGATGGCACTTCCAAAGCCCACACAGGGTAAAAAAAGTCAAAGATCCTGAAACTAATTATCTTTAAAATTAGCAGTTAATAAAATAAACATCCTCTAGAGCAGACTTTTAGATCTGGATGGGAAGATCTGCCAGAAACTGAATGAGGTCCACTAAGCTTTCCTGTTAGAAATTTTGTGAGGAAGGCAGGCAGCATAAGGAAGGCCAAGATGATGGCAGAAGCATAAAACCGTGCGATAGAGAGATTTGCTATTTTGGAGTTACAGCCCATTTTGGAGTTGTGAACCCTTATCTCCAGCTGGTGGCATTTATGAAAACATTTCTCACTGCTAGGTACGTAAAAGCACTTGTAATTCTGCCAAGGCTTGAAAGGCACTGCAGATAGCTATGGACTGGACCGTTAATTTTTTTATTTCCCCATTGTGCTTACAATTAACTTAAGTGCTGAAATGTGATGGGCTGTTCAAGGAGAAGCTTTTTATCTACCAGCTGCATTCTAGCTCAGCGGTAAATCAACTGCTGTCACCAAATCATTAGACAAGAGGACATGAGCCTCCTTATGCTCACTGCACATATTACCTGTTCAGCCTAAGCAGTTAACTAGCATTCTGCAGATGAACACTGTGATTTGGGTGCAACTTCTGATGCAATTCTCTATTTACAGAAGACCTTGTCCTACTGAACACAGAGTTGGGGGGCGGAAATAAGCAGGAGCTCTCCAGCACCAGTTAACTGACCAAATGAAGACCAGTAAACAGTGTCCAAAACAAGACAGAAGAGTTTAAGTCATGAGCTGCTGCTCCAGTTGAACTGAGAAGCCAGGACATACAAAGGTGTTGCAGAAATCAAAGACAGCTACAAGAAAGAAAAAAAACAAACCAACCAAACAACAAAAAAACCCCCAAACCCAAACAACCAAAAAAACAGTAGCTTAAAGATTTTAAGAAATGTCTCAAACAAAATCTTTTTCAGGGCCATCAGCCAGAAAGCATCCTGCCAAATGCTGAAACTCAAATACACAGCTTTAAGTTCAGATTGCCTCGATGAAGTGACAACAGGATCCCTGATGTACACCAGAGGAAGCTCATTCTTAGTACAGAAATACGAATTTTCCCAGAAGACAGCTGGCTCATGAATGAGGCTGTCTAGAGAACAGATTAAGACAAGAACACACAACAAAAACCTTTCAATTCAATCAAACTCTGACAGAAGCAAGTGGACTGTTACAGTTACAGTGTGAAGAACCCAAAACCTAATTGTGCTCAAGGGAAAAAAAAAAATGTGGAAGCTTATTCTGGTCATGGTCTAATTGAACCTCTGCAGCCATGGAAGGTTTCCAGAACTGTGTCACCTGGTCAGGTTCACAGGAATCAGTAGAGGATCCAAAAGAGCTTATGCTCCTCACACAGCCACCACAGACTCCTACAGGATATAATGATTACAGACTGACTTAGGAAAGAAAAAAACCAACTCCCCAGGACTCAAGATCAAGATGAATGAAAGGAGAACACAGAAACTCCAAAAAACTATGGACCTCAACATGCACTTTATTGTTCTGTTCTTGTTCTTTTAGAGCAACTAACAAGCAAATGGCCTCTGCAAATTCTGCTAGTACAGCCACAGGTCTGACACTTGCTGAGAAAAAGCTGATGCAAATCTAGCTCATGACTTTTTTTTTTTTTTTTCCCCCTTAAATTATCAGAAACCTCATTAAACTCGATTTGCGCAACATAAATTGAATTAAATAAAGCAGCAAAACTAAATATCAATACAGTAAAAAAGTGGCCGCAAACCAAGTGGATGCTGCATATTAAAGTCAGTCAAAACAGTGTAGGACATGCCAGAGAAACAGCCAACGAGGACTGAGGGAGGAAAGTAGGCATTTAGAGGGGAGAAAGATCAGCTCCATAGCCCCTACTTACATTTAAGCAATTAAATACTGACAGTAGAAGGCCAGCTATTAAATGCACAATGGAAGTGATAAAAATTAATAATTCAGTGGCCTGAGGAGATGCAACAAAGCCAAGAAAGAGGAAATCCAGAGTTTACCTGCCTAACATACCACACATGAAAAATGAAGTCAAGTCCATTCTAAGACAGGGAAAACAAGAACTTTTGAAAACAAGCAAGAAGTCTGGAAAGCCAAAAAATCAGATGAACAAATAAATGATTATCTGTATTATTCTGCAGTTCCACAGTAACTTTTCTGAAATAAGGGCACTGGGATTGATATAGAAGATGTAAAACACGGCTTATCACAGACTTAGAGTGACAACACTGTATTCCTGCTTAATTTTTCTAGTAATTTCTAATTCTCTATTTGCCTTTCTGACCACTGTTGAGTCTTGAACTAACACTTCCAGGTTTGTAACAGTGACTCCAAGAGCCCTTTCCTGTATGGCAATATCTAGCAGACTTCTCTACAGCTTAGGCTTTAAGAGACTCAAAAATTCCATTTACAAAAATGCCTTGTAAAGCACAGCCCAAAAGAAATAGAAGATCCATAGTCGATCTGTTAGCTGCAAATAGCTAGAAAAGCTCCACTAGCAGTATGCTAAGGTAGCCTGCTAATAAGGAAAG
Source organism: Chloroceryle aenea (assembly GCA_013399075.1). Lineage (NCBI taxonomy): Eukaryota > Metazoa > Chordata > Aves > Coraciiformes > Cerylidae > Chloroceryle > Chloroceryle aenea. The sequence goes on along the minus strand of VWZY01011714.1, from coordinate 287,174 downwards.
GTGGGAAGTGCTTGGAAGTTTGTGTGACTCAACCCAAATAAAAGTTCTAGCTATTAAGGCTTTTGCAAATCTGGAGTTGGAACAGAGGGCTATAAGCTGATCCTTATAATAGAAAATCCTGTGGTGAAAAGGGAACTTCAGTTGCAAAATGCCTGCTCAAAGGCTGCAGCTCTTTCTAAAGTGGTTTCAGTCCATCTAAGAGCAGATCACCTAAACTGCAATACAAAGTCTACAATTTCTCCTTCAAAGGCACTTACTGCAGAAATGAGACATTCGAATGTGCAACTCAGAAGTCTCTTCATTCTGGACACAAGCACTGAGAGTTTTGATGAGTAGGCACAGTACTGACATCAGCAGTAACTCAGAAGGCAAGAAGGAGCAGAGATGACTGTCTCCTAGATACTGAGAATGCAGGTTTTCAGGTTAAGTTCGTAAGAATTACAACAGTGATGAAATTCTTACCAAGACAATGGGATCAAATCTGCCCCAACTGTGTGACTCCTCACAAACCCCAGACACACTTTTGGATCCTACTTTCATCTGCATTGCACAGCTGAAGGAGAAGGAAAGGACAAAGTCTGTGATGAGGGCAGAAGTGAACCAAATGATTTTTGATATGACATGCTGAAGGAGTGAAGCTTGTTAACATTTTAATTTGTTAAATTATCCCCTTTTGTGCTGCTGAAATGTGTCATTCTTTTTGAACTCCATCTGGGCAATAACCAAAGCTGAAACCGAATGAGGCCATTTATGCTTGGAAGCATTCATGGCCCATATAGAAAACGTTTTTTTGCCTGTAAAAACAGAGCTGCTTGAAGTTGTCTAGTAACCTAATTCAAAAGGAACATTTACATGGGACAGATAGAAAAACAGAGGCTACTATACAAAATAACAACTAGCAAGGGCAGGCCTGCTCAATGTTGTGAGCTGAAACACTTCTTGACTAAAGTAGAGCTGTGCAGGATAGCCGGCCAGCAGACAGTCAACAAGGTGAGTCTGAGAGGGAGCAGAGACTTGGGCATGGACCACACACAGCAAATGGGTCAGAGGTTTTCTGAGAAATCAAATGGTCTGCCACTTATTACAGCCCTTCTCGGGGAAAGGAGTTCATGTGCAATCTCTGAAATAAAAACAGAAGCACCAAAAATTGCTGACAGTTACTCCCAGCCATTTCTCCTCATAACTAACAGAAGCAATCAGGGCCCAAGATAATAGCTATGTTTCTCAAGAAGGATTCTTGCCACAGTTAAGTGGCATCTTGCAATATTTGGAGGACAAAAAGGCCTTGTGTGCCTGGGAACTTAGTGGTCATACCTGCAACATTTGCTCTGCTTATATCCTCAAAGTATCAGACCTACTACCATCTCTTCAGGACCAGCTTTCTCACAATTCAGATGGTCCCAGCAACAAGCACAAAACACCACAGGAGAGAGAAGCCTTCAGAATGTATGGCTGAGAAGAGACTGAAGAGGCAACTTACCACTATGAGACTGACAACGTTAACTCCACAGGGGTTCAGCTGCTGGAATGGCAGGAAGGACACAACACAAAGTGGAGGTTTACTGCTAATAGGACAGATAAGATTATTGCATTGGCCGTATGCCAACTGACATTCAAGGAAAAGGTGACTTGTGCTGGCACTGAATCCATTCTTTCCAAAGGATAAGGAAAACAAAACTTATGCTTCTTTTCCAAAGCACCTTTAGGTGTTGAAACCTCAAGCTGAGCTAATCAGCACACAAAGCAGCAAGCTAAAGAACCAGTTGTCTGCAATACCTGCCCTTTGAATCAAAAACATGCACCCTTTGCTGTGACAGCTCTCACTGAACCTGCTGGCTGTAGAGATAGGATGTATTTGTACATACAGCACTACTGCAGACTTAGGCAAAGACGATGACACTCTCTTAGGGATAAGGAGTTGATCACCAAGGCTTCCACTTTCTCTCTCTATTTCTCTTTTGCCAGATTCCTGAATAACTACCTGCAGGATATGTAATGGAAATATCACCTCCACGGTAATTTCTGCAGTGCTTGGAGGACACCATTGTTCTACAGCCTAAAAATCCCTGTGTGAGGATTTAGTGTTCCCAAGTGACTCTTGGACATCAAACGTTTTTAAAGCTATTCGCTCTGATGGGTTTTTGAATAAGGCTCAAGGAAGCCAATTGCTCAGTATTTCTCATAAGAAAAAGGTAGCTCTGACCTGGTAGAATAAAAATTACTGAGAAAGAGGAGGAGGAGGAAGAAAGCCCACACAACCCACATTCTCTGCAAGCAAGGAAATGAGATTTGATTTACTCTGTGATTCTGAGGTGTGTTCAATTTCAGCTTGAATTTCTACAGATAAATTCAGCTTGGCTGAGCGATGTTCCCATTAGAGACTGTCCAAAGCAATATAAGGTGATCCACACAATGATCTTTGAAGCTGAAGGTTCAAAACCTTGTTGAGATGTTCTTTTATAGCATATTTTTGCATCTGCAACCCACAGATCCATGTCTTCCAAGAAGTCAGAGGAAGATAATATAAAAAAGCAATTAGGTACAGTGCATACACAGCCCTTATTGTTGCCAATTAATCAATTTATTTATTTAGCTCACTGCTTACATTTCCTCTTAGTACACAGCAGAGAGCAACTCCAGGTCTAAGGTTTCCATGATTCAAAGAGATTAGGTGACAAGCAAAAGTCACTCAGTAAAAGGACTTAAGGGCTTCAATTCAGGGATTAGTAACTCAAGCTGCATTTTCTCCAGATTTTAAACCAGTTAATTGTTACTGCATCAGGTGGTAGTTTTATTTGTACAACTATTTTTGTTTTAATGGGAATCTTAAACTTTGCTGTTCCCAAAATGCTGTTGCATTGCCCTCTTGATACTATTCTCACATCAGAATTTTTACTGTATTTAAAAGAGGATTTATTTCATGCTTGCTTAGGAAATTTCTTAAGAAACTCTACCTTATACTAATACAGACAAGTTCAAGTTCCACTTGATTTTTCCTACCTAACTATCACTTGAGCAGTCCCCTCAGGCATTCGACATCATTAAAAGGCAGCCTGGGTGAAAGCTCTGGACCAGGTCTCTGAATCTTGAAATCAGTCTCACATTTCAGAGCAGCTCTACAAAATCCAGAGTTTGCATGCAATCGACCACATAGTAACACAGCTTTAAGGTGGGCTAAACCATACGGGTCCATTTTCACCCTGGGTTAACACAGAATAATTTGGTACCGTAATTATCCTCCTGAGAAACCCACTGATAGAAGTTGAAGGGGGCCGCATCTCTTTGTTACTCTGCAGAGGCTCTGATCTTACAGATGTGAGAATCACTCACAAGCAGGAGTGTCAGTGAATCAGAATTTAGCCCCAATGCTTTTATCACCCTGGGCTGTATGAATAAAACTCAAAAGCAGGTGTGCAGGTTGCACAACTCAGGTACTTTGAAGTTTTGGAGTTTGCTGTAAATCTGCAGTAGCCTGAACTGGCCTGACTCAGGAAAGACTGAATTCCTTCCGGATGCCTCTGTAAGGACTGACACTGTCTTGTGACTGTGCCCAGAGCTTTTGTTTGGCACTTTTTTATAAATGGTAATAAGCAGAGCTGTTAACTCGGTTTGCAGCTTCTAGACAACTACTGCCAGATACAATCAGCTCGGACTGGACAGAAGGGAAGGGCTGGCAGCAGCCACTGGATGCATGATAGCACCAAGCTATGGGTGTGCATTAGGAAAGCTGCCATTGCTCTTCCTTCTCATCTCTCTAAAACACGCCAAGAGCACTAATTAACAGGGTATCCAAGGCAGACAAAGGCTATGAAGAGATGTCCCTAGTGCCCTGTTAAGGCCCAATCCGAAGGTGACTACTGAAGCTTTAGGAGCCTGCTGAACTCTCCCAATCATAAGTCTCCCAAATCTTCTGATACTCAGAAAGAATTCAAAAATCAGAAAAGCTGCAGAACTGAAAAAAGCAGAAACAAAATAAAGTGACCTACTTTATATTCTGCTATGGCATTTTGAAAGAGACAGGATTGTAAAACGCCAGAATAGATGCATGTAAAGGAATCCTCTCAAACATGTGTGCTGTCAGCACACAGCCCCCCATGGAAGAAACAAAGGCAGGGAAAAACTGAAGTTAAATACAGTGCCAGAACAACAATTCAATACCCAGAGATAAGAGACCATAGAGTAGGAGCTATGGAGAGTAAGAGAAGCCTGTGATCTGAGATGCCACTCACTATTACACTAGCAAGCATTAAAACTTCTACCAGGGAGGGGCACTTAGCATCAGAATGATCTGATTGCCTATGCCAAGGGCAAGCAACAGAGGAGGAGTGTGATCTTAAATATTTTTTAGATATTTCTGCAGCATCTTAGTAATAAGAGGCAGGGCAGAAGGATCTGCATCAGTCTGCGAGCACCTGGGTACGACTATGTAAGATTACTGGAGATAAGGTTCACAATCCACAGTCTGGACTTGGTTCTAAACCCTAACCCTGTCAAACGCTGGAAAGTAAGGCTTTCTGAGAGAGTACACGCAGGTAGTTTCCCCCCCTTTTTTTCAAGGGGAATACTATCAAAATAAAACCCTCCTACACCCCAGACTTGACTTCTGAGATTTTTGCATCATTCTTTTTTAAAGCAAAGATCAGGATTAAACCAACTGGCTATTTCTCTTTAAGCATCTTAAACTGACTTTTTCCAAACTCAGCACAGAAAAAGATCTCCCTGACATCTGTAAACTGAGTTCATGCTGAGCTATCTCACACATGAGAAGCACAGCAGCTTCAACCCACATCTCCCAACTGAACAGCTAACTTCATCTTCAAACTATGCTTCACTGAGGTGAAGTTTCTGGATGAAGATGACGGACCAAGCTATGCCTAAAGCTAATAAGGCAGCTGACAAGACCACAAGTTTTTGACTCCCTGATGGGCAGCTGGGACAAGAGTAGTCAGTGACCAACTTCTTTATGCCAAAAATGATTGGTACGACATGAACTGCCCAGCCCTAGCATCACTGAGTCCTAGTTCTGAAACATCAACATACTAAATAGTGACAGACACACTTGAGGACTGAAGCAGTTCTGAAATATTATCCCTCTGGGCAGGAGTGAGGGTGGAAAGCTCAGCAAGAACTGGATGATGTGGGAAACTGTCATCAGCTGGAGAAATTAAGTTCAGATCACGGTAATATTCTCCCCTGCAAAAAGTATGTCATGCTCAGGTATCTGCAAAGAAGGATGAGATGAGGCATTACAGTAGCTTTCTCTTATATTCTTCTGAGGAGGGGATTTTAGCCCAGCAACAGATCTAAGTTTCCTTTCTAGGCCTACAAAGCGACTTGTAGGTGGTACTGTAATTAAATAGGTCCACTACTCAAAATAGAAAATGCACATCTTTATAGCTGAGTTTAGAATGAAGAGCCTGTAGTGAGATGCTCCCATCAAGATGTTGGTTTTCAGGAACAGTAACAACAGAGTAGAAAATTCCCAGCAAAGCAGTCTGGATGCACAGAACAAAACAGTCAGGAAGTCTAAGTTCCAGCACGACTACCTTGGCTCACTCACAAATCTGCATTTCTGTTTCTATTAGCTGGAAGATTGCTCCTGTCCTACTGTTTCAACAAAGGGAGTACTTCTTCAAATAAAATGTAGCCTTAAAAAGTCTACACCGTAGCTCACAGCTACCTTTTTTAAGAAAGAGACAAAAAAATCCCTGCAGATACGGTCACGTGAAGGTCCATTGAGATCCATGTTCTGTGTTACATCCTGTTACATAAGATCACTGGTAAACCTTCGGATGACAGTAACAGCGAGTTCATGCAAGTTGGACAGATGCCTGACTCCAGCAAACCACCAATAAGACACAGCTGAGCAAAGGTTTGGGAGGAGTATTTCCAGTGCAGAAGAGGACTGGAAAGGGAGAATGAGTCAGTATCCGGCTGAGCACAGTCTTCATTTAAACACTAGGAAGGAGAACTGCTGGCAGAATGAGAGACATCTCATGGTAGGCTCTGCGAGACCTCCTTATTCATATATGGATTGATTAATCCTGTGCTTGGAACATTAATTTTCACAGAACTAGGAGAAGGATGCAAAGGACAATGGAGTGCCTAAGTGAACTGACTGGTTTCTTGCAGGAAGAGCAATATTTTGATTCACAGATGTTGCTGAAGAAACATAACTAGAGGTGAGTTGATAGCAGTGCACAGAGAAACAAATTCTCACAGTATCACTATGATACTATTAGTTCTGACTTTCCACTGTGTTAAATATGTCCATGGGGCTCCAGGGCAGCTCAGTTTTGTCTGCAAAAGATAGCACAGAACTTCCCAAAGCCAAAGCACCCCAAGAACAGTTAGCAAGCCATGTCATGCCAGCTGCCCATTGATAAATCTCACTGCGAGGAAGATGTGGTGTCCTTCTCGGTCATCACATTTCACTGCAAGCAGCTGTCACTGCCTCAGAGATGCAATCAGTCCATTAGCAGGATAGGAACTTGCTCATACCATCCCAAGTGGGAGAATCACTCCCAAGAACTTCTCCTCTACAGCTTCTACATAGGGCTCCAGCCCAGCGTTTTCTGAGAAGTCAGGAAGTCCAAGAGTAAGATTACAACAGCATTCTCCGTGTGTGTTTACATCCAGCTCAAAAACAAATGCAGTCTGTTGAATTACAACTGCTGAGGAAAATACACTTGGGAAGCCAAGATGGGATTTTTTGCACAAATAAGCCTTAAGTGCAATATTTCATTAGTCAGCTTCTGCACACAGTAAAGCTTAGTGGCAAAGCTTCCAACTAGGAGGATAGAGAATATGGCAGGGGCTACTAGAAACAACTTTATTAGATACCAGTCTGCAAGAAACTACCCCATTCTCCAAACGTTAAGGATTTATCAGCAGATTTTCTATACTTAACTCTCTTACAGCCATCCTACCTAACCTGTGTTTTCATGGAAGAGAAAAGCTTCCTAGTTTAAACTAACACTGGTGCAACTATGACACACAAGTTAACATGGATGCAAGTGATGGCTGCTGGGTCACATCAGCTTATTTCAGAAATCCTGGGTATTTTCAGACAATGGTCCAGACTAATTCATCAACTTCTTGTCTCAGAGGCTGCAACACACTTGTACTGTTAGCAATTCTTGCTGTAAAGCAGTTAATGATAGAGAACATAAATCCATGGTTTGGAAGAGGTGAAAGAGGAACTCCTACAAAGAGGTGCTCGGGTCAAAGCAAATACAGGGCTATGAATTCATATCCTCCCACAGGCCTACACTCATGCCAGCTATGAGGCAGATGCTGCTGCTGAAACAGCATGTGCTGTTAGCAATATTTAGCTCCACAGGAGCTTAAGTGAGCCATGGGGGAACGCAAGTGCCCTCTGACTACAGCAGCAGAATTGATTTAAAGCCCCTGGCACTTGGCTGATGCAGAACCACCTTCCCTAGTTCCATCTCTCTGGACATCCATCCACCCTGCTTGCTGTCTTTGAATAAAACATCTTAGCTCCCTGAGCTACTCCACTGCCTGCCTCAGATCTCCCATGAAGACAGGATGAGTGACACACATCAGAGATGCTGCCTTCTCTATTACAAGGTTTGCCTTTGAGCTCCCTACTGAGGACAAAAAATTTGAACTTATTTTCTCAACATCCAAATGCCAAGTGTTAGAAAGCTAAAAAAACAAGTCTTCCAGACGAGTGTAGCTCTTTTCAGGTGCAGCACCCTTTGGCTCACCAGCATTTACTCTCCCGTTCTGGGAGATGTGGAGACTGCAGAGCTCAATTTGCTTCCCACTTTAAAATCAGAGCAATGACCCATTTTGTCACTTTTGGGACAGCTGCAGCTAGAGGATGCAGAGTAGGAGCAGGACAGCAGAAAAACATCATCTATTACAGCAGGATACTACCAGAGAGAAGGAAAAACAGTCTGAAGGCAGGGGTTTTATCCTGAAGCAGCCTCAGCATGAGCATGGCTGGCAGTCCACCCCTTTTTTGAGAGGGGAACCTGACTCCTAGCAGGTTACTCAGCCACATCACCACCTGTAACTGGCACCACAATAGACAGGCTACAGCCTGTCTACTTTTAGGTCTCCTGGTATCTATACGCATTAGGCACCTGGCAAGAGCCAGTGCCTGTTGCTCCTGCTTCACAAGGGAATAAAAAAACCTTCTCAATCTGAAGTTTTACAGAATGCAAATTGAATTGTGAGTTCCACAAGGCCGCTGTTGACAGCTCCTCCTTTAACTGTAGATGTGCAAAGTTGTAATCTTTAATCTTTATAAACTCAGACTGTTTTGATCGTTCCATTGCAACCCTCTGTGGAGCTTTCCTTGCCCTACCCAGGCACTTAGCAGTGATGGCAATCCATAACATCGCTTTCCACTTCCCCAGCAGCCTTCCCCGGCAGATTACACAGCCCTTCAGATGCTGCCTGGCTCCCCAAGGGCTCCACGTCAGCTGCCCTCTCACTTGGACTCAGGGCTGAAGGTTTGCTCAAGGCAGCACAGTGAAAGCTAGGAAGGAGTTCAGACCCCAGCCTACAGCCCCTTCCTCTAGCTACTCACAGCCCCTTTTCCAAACTAAGTACCACATAAAACACAAATCCACCAGGCATCTGGGAAGTGTTTTGTGAGACACATTCACCAAAGGTGCAGGACAAGCACTGGAACACCATCAGCCTATCTTCCCAGTATGTACTGGGAGCTTATTGCAAAGTTAAATCTGTGGCTCTTGCTTAGAACGTCCCCATTGCGACTCAGGCTGGGCTCATACCTCAGCTCCCCCAGTGTTGCCCCTGTAGACCCCAGCACAGCAGCTTATCTAGCTCCAGGAGCCTACCCTACTGCAGCCAGTGAGTAGCAGCTCTGGAAGGCAGCTCTTCCCAAACACATCCCCAACATTCAGTGGTCACCTACACTACATCAGTGTTCAGATCCTTATCAGTCCCCGTGGTACTAGCAACAGCCAGGCAAGGATATAAAAAAAACCCTGAGAAATTATATGAGCCTTACTTTGAAGTTTAATGGATGTCTTTTGTTGCCAGTTTGCACTGTGAGGCAGTTCCTAATGTGACCAAGACAACAGCTCACAGAAGTGTTAGGAAGTGAGACATGCCTTAGCATTTTCAGTGCACAACTGGTGGAAGGACTCTGCTCCAGGAGCAGTCAAGGTGATCCAGGGTCATGCTGCCTCTGAGAGAAACAGAGCAGCTGCCATCAGCAGTACAGGCAGGATGCTAGGGCACCTTTGTGTCGAGCCTAAAAAGAAGGGAATTAAAGGGTTTCTCACATTTCTTACTGGAATTTCTGGGAATGAATTAAGAATAGGGCTCCACCTCTACAGCTGTAGGTGTTTTTTAAAACCAAAGCCCTTCTTTTGTCCCTCTAATGGCCTACCACACCTTGTCCCCCCCCTCCTCCAGTGACGCACGGTGTATTGTATTCTGCATGTTAATAAAAGGCACTAGGCAGCACAGTCCCTGCTCTAAAGCTCACCTCCAGCTTCAAATCTCCTTGCAGCAAAGCTGATCAGTCCTTGAAGACTCTTCAGACTCATTCAGTCTGGCACACTGCATAAAGCAGTCTGAGGCATTAGTAAATTGCAAGGATATTTCTCCGAAAAACCAAAAGAAAAGGAAAAGAAAAAAAAAAAAGAAAAAAGAAAAAAAGAGGAAGCTGTCTAAACCAGAGAACCCTCCCATCAACCAAGCAAAACTGCAGTTTGCCAGCTACAGAAGACTTTTTATACAGAACCTTTTAAACCTGGGATTCCATTTTCACCTGGTCCAGCTCATCTCTTTTTATTTAAACAATAAAATCTGTTTCAAACCACTAATCATGAGTAGGTGTCTGTCCCTGCCTCATTTGCAAAGATGTGATGACTTTAAATTAGGTCTTTGCTTTGGTGACTCTTTAGCTGGAGTTTCACATGCATACTACTGCGTGCACAACGCGGCACAAGCAAGCTTGATACTTTCAACCCCAAAGCTCACCATGTTTCAGAACTGAAGTACCATTATACCAGAACCATTTTAAAGCATTTAAAGCCCTCTCACAACATGTTATCGATATGTTACGTTAATGAAAGAGATTAGTGGGGTTTACTGCAGTAGTACCTAGCACTGATGGTACTCGGTATTTAAAAAAATAACAAATGCACACATATCAGCAGGCTTTTAACTCTTAACACCACTGCCAGCAGTGCTAAGAAACAACAAAGCATTTGGCATCTGCCAGGACTTTTGCCCCTAGTCATGGGAAACAGAGCAAGTTGAATAAACTTTAGAGAGTACTTTAGGACATTTAAAACAAACTGCACCATTTTGAGACTTTCTGTCCCAGTCACAGCTGGAGCCTCCCTGAGCTGCACTTTAGGGCGGTCCTGAAGGCCTCCAGGTAACAACAGGTCATGTGGACTGGGGGCTAGGGAGGAGCATTCAATATCTGAGGTGTGACCTCAAGGAAAGGGAAATGGCTTTGTGAGATTGCCTGACCAAACTGGATTGCAGCTACCCTGTGTTATAAAGGCATTACAGTACAGGTGTTCACAACAGTCTTTCACACTGAACTGTGTCACCTCCAGCCTGGGGGTACCTAGCTGTGGCTGGGAAGAAAGAGGGACTTCTATTAAAAAAAGCACATAGATGTCCCTGACTAGCAACTGTCACCAGTCCTGTGTGCCTGCCATCTTGATTTTAAGACCCTTAGAGAGGAAATTGTAGAGTGAACAAGTGCCAAAAAGAAAATAAGATCTTAATAAGCAATTTTGTTAATCAGCACAGGACTTGTTTGGCATGCCAAGCAACACAAGACACTCCTGCCCAGAGAAAATGTCACCAAAAGTACTGGGTTCCTCTTACTGTAGTCTCTAGAATGATTGCGCTACAACACCATCAGGCAGAGAGCTACCTCCTTACAGACAGCTGCTCTTTCACATTCAGAAAAGGCAGATATGAGACCCCATCCAGGTCATTCACACCCTATGTTTTCAGGCTTTCTCTTTGTCTGCATTTGTCCTTTTGAAGCAACTCTTATGTTGCTGTTTTCTCAGTGACTTGACCCTGTTCTCTGCAACTGCTTCTGCTAGAAAACATGTTGGGAGCTTCTCGGATCAGATATGGCAC
>VWZY01011714.1:251031-275781 GCA_013399075.1 Chloroceryle aenea | reverse complement strand
AAAAAGAGAAAGCTCTGAAATGACAGACTGAGAATGGTAATAAACAGACATTAGTGATTAACAAGGTAATAAAGCCTTCAATAGGATTAGGAAAAGAAAAAAGTAGATCAAAATATCTTTCAGCTGATTACTTGGCTACCTTTAAGGATATTAAAAATAAATTAAATAATAATAATAATTAAAAAATAATCTAACACACAAACGGGATGTCAGAACAGTCAGGGGACAGCACAGTAAGTTTGACACAGGCTCAAGTAAGAGTCTGCAAGCTGATTAGGTTCAAGACAGCTGGAAGCAACTGTTGGCAGCTGGAAATTCCCCTTCAGATAGCACTATGTCAAAGCCATGCCTGCCTGATTAATAGGAGGATCTCAGACACCACAGGGAAGTATGAGCAGCCATAGGAGAATCTGGCCAAAAGCTAGAATGTGCGAAGCTGATCTTCGTTAAAAGAAAAGTTTGATCCTCAAAATTGTACAAACAACTGTTCCCAGTAATGAAATGCCAGTCCTCTGAAACTATTGAAATAACTCCAAGAAGAGAACGACCAGACTCAAATGTAGTATCTGCGTGTGGAGTCAGAAGTTAAATGTCAGCATTAAATATTACAATGTGGTACACATCAAAAAACAGGGCTATAAAGAAGGTGGATTTTGTGTAGAAAATATTAATGGAAAAAAAAGAGAGAAATGGAATTAAGTGAACACAGATGTAAAAATAAAAAGTAGGACCGGGAGAAANGCAGTAGTACCTAGCACTGATGGTACTCGGTATTTAAAAAAATAACAAATGCACACATATCAGCAGGCTTTTAACTCTTAACACCACTGCCAGCAGTGCTAAGAAACAACAAAGCATTTGGCATCTGCCAGGACTTTTGCCCCTAGTCATGGGAAACAGAGCAAGTTGAATAAACTTTAGAGAGTACTTTAGGACATTTAAAACAAACTGCACCATTTTGAGACTTTCTGTCCCAGTCACAGCTGGAGCCTCCCTGAGCTGCACTTTAGGGCGGTCCTGAAGGCGTCCAGGTAACAACAGGTCATGTGGACTGGGGGCTAGGGAGGAGCATTCAATATCTGAGGTGTGACCTCAAGGAAAGGGAAATGGCTTTGTGAGATTGCCTGACCAAACTGGATTGCAGCTACCCTGTGTTATAAAGGCATTACAGTACAGGTGTTCACAACAGTCTTTCACACTGAACTGTGTCACCTCCAGCCTGGGGGTACCTAGCTGTGGCTGGGAAGAAAGAGGGACTTCTATTAAAAAAAGCACATAGATGTCCCTGACTAGCAACTGTCACCAGTCCTGTGTGCCTGCCATCTTGATTTTAAGACCCTTAGAGAGGAAATTGTAGAGTGAACAAGTGCCAAAAAGAAAATAAGATCTTAATAAGCAATTTTGTTAATCAGCACAGGACTTGTTTGGCATGCCAAGCAACACAAGACACTCCTGCCCAGAGAAAATGTCACCAAAAGTACTGGGTTCCTCTTACTGTAGTCTCTAGAATGATTGCGCTACAACACCATCAGGCAGAGAGCTACCTCCTTACAGACAGCTGCTCTTTCACATTCAGAAAAGGCAGATATGAGACCCCATCCAGGTCATTCACACCCTATGTTTTCAGGCTTTCTCTTTGTCTGCATTTGTCCTTTTGAAGCAACTCTTATGTTGCTGTTTTCTCAGTGACTTGACCCTGTTCTCTGCAACTGCTTCTGCTAGAAAACATGTTGGGAGCTTCTCGGATCAGATATGGCACAGAGAAAGTCTACTGACTCCAATGTATTAAGTACAAGGCAGTCCAGTCATCTGGAGAGTACAGATAAGCCTAGGAATTGATTTCACAGAAAGCTGTTTTGCCCTTTGACTTCTGAGTGGACCAAAACATCTTTGAAGACATGGGAATAATCACTTCCATGGAAGAGCTAAAATTACATCGGCAGTTAATGGCCAGCCCTATCTTTTTGACTGTGTGTCATCCTTCAACTCCTTAAAGGACATGCAGGCAGGAGCCAAACGTGTTGAGAAGGAGAATACCACAAAAACACAAATTAACACTGAAGCCAGGTTTAACAAATTAGCAACTGAGGGAAGGTGCCAATAACTGGCTTAGGACATTTCGTGTTTCATGGTGAGAACTAGAGCAAGGTCAAACCAGCCAACTATTAGGAAGGATTATGAGTTTGCTTTGGCACGTAGACTCTCTGCAGAATGACACTGGCAAGGACCCCATGGGTTTGATAGCCCAAGGTGTCTCATTATCAAATCCCTGGCATCTGTTTGTCCCTGGGAATATCATACTCTTTGCTCAAGAGAATATGGAAACAAAAAAGGTCTCTTCCCAGCAGTTCCGCTCTGAACACTGCATAAACCCCACAACAGTCAGTAAAGCAGTACCACGAAGTCTTGCAAATATACCTGACTAGAGCACAGATTACATCTTTTGGGCTGAAGAACTACAGTGGTATTAAGTCTATCCTTAAAACAATCCCATGTCCATCATTTTCAAAGGCCTACAAATCCCCTCAGCATGTAATAATATTAATATTAATGCTTATAAATAAAAAAAGAGAAAGCTCTGAAATGACAGACTGAGAATGGTAATAAACAGACATTAGTGATTAACAAGGTAATAAAGCCTTCAATAGGATTAGGAAAAGAAAAAAGTAGATCAAAATATCTTTCAGCTGATTACTTGGCTACCTTTAAGGATATTAAAACTAAATTAAATAATAATAATAATTAAAAAATAATCTAACACACAAACGGGATGTCAGAACAGTCAGGGGACAGCACAGTAAGTTTGACACAGGCTCAAGTAAGAGTCTGCAAGCTGATTAGGTTCAAGACAGCTGGAAGCAACTGTTGGCAGCTGGAAATTCCCCTTCAGATAGCACTATGTCAAAGCCATGCCTGCCTGATTAATAGGAGGATCTCAGACACCACAGGGAAGTATGAGCAGCCATAGGAGAATCTGGCCAAAAGCTAGAATGTGCGAAGCTGATCTTCGTTAAAAGAAAAGTTTGATCCTCAAAATTGTACAAACAACTGTTCCCAGTAATGAAATGCCAGTCCTCTGAAACTATTGAAATAACTCCAAGAAGAGAACGACCAGACTCAAATGTAGTATCTGCGTGTGGAGTCAGAAGTTAAATGTCAGCATTAAATATTACAATGTGGTACACATCAAAAAACAGGGCTATAAAAGAAGGTGGATTTTGTGTAGAAAATATTAATGGAAAAAAAAGAGAGAAATGGAATTAAGTGAACACAGATGTAAAAATAAAAAGTAGGACCGGGAGAAAAGAAAAAGAGAGACTGCAGCAGCCAAAAGGCAAGTTTGATCCCCCACCCAATGGTGAACTGCTAACACAGAATGAAAACAAATTCTGTTACCCCACAAAAGCCAGACCCTGGCCCTGATCTCAGCCATCCACCATTAATTCTCATGTATTTAACACGTGGGACAGCAATTGACAGAAGGGAAAAAAACACAGTTTAACACACATGCCTGTGCTCACTGGCATAATTCAAAGTGGAAGCAAGAAGTCTCCACCCCTCTCCTCCTTGTGCAGTAAATTGGAGAGTGCTGACTAAACACCCGCACTGAGACCACACAGTCCCTCACTACAGTGACATCTCTCTTATGTCTCTGCAGTTCACCAGGGCCTATTATTGCTTTGCTTTGTTTGATGTCCTCCCAATGTTGAGAGAAAGCATAAAGGGGGAAAAAAAAAAAAAAAAAAAAGAGAGAGAGAGAGAAATCTGTCTTTCAACTTCCTAATCATCTTCCTCAAAATGCTCCATTGCAGCAGCACTGATTTCATTATCTGCCTGCTGCTAGAGATTTTATTTAAAGAATAACACACAAGGAAGAAAGGATTTAGTCTGACCTCCCTGAACTGCTGAGGGATGAATACTACACAGAGCTAACACTGAAAAGCAAATTTCCTTTCTCAGAGTAACCCAAACACTATACAAAATTCCCCTCTAACCAAGCCCTTAGTTTCAAATTGGGCTTTTCTTTTTTTAGGGGCCAGGTTTGATGTAACCAGTTCATTATCAATGAATGAGGACTGATAACATGAACCACCACAAAGCACTGCTGCAGGTACAGTGACTCTCAGTCCAAACAATACAGAAAAATTGAGTAAATTAAAACCAGTGTTTTCTCTACAGCTGTATCAAGAAGAGAATAAAAAGCTGTGGGGTCTGTGGTTTTTTTCCCCACTGCATCAGTAGAGCATTCCACTTGAGACTTTGGCATGTAATACATTACAGATCAAGTAGGATGATAAGCAAAAAAGTTAGTGGGAAGCATGGAAGGTTATCATCAAGTAACAAGTGAAAATATCATGGAACAGAAAGACAAATTAATTGCAGAAAAAGACACAGTCAAGATCTTTTAACAGGCACAAGCATCCAGTGGAAGGAGTAATCCAAGGTGACTGAAATGAGGTCTGTCCTAGACTGCACACGCAATTTATTCTCCAGAAGGTCCAGAGGTGCAGATGCAGCTGTGTCTGGGATGATCCTCCCAGCTCACATGACAGCTCTGTATTTTGTCCACCACAGGTTCCTGCAGAGACATTTACCTCTCCAAGAGTGATAAACATACAATCCCAATATTTTATTTTGGTAAATAGGCCATCTCTTCCCTTCCTGAGACCACACCAGTAGCGTACTTTCAAAAAAGCTACATTCACACATTTAAGCAACACAAGCAGGACATGAAAAGAGCAAACTAGGCCAAATGAAGGAGGGGAAACCTAACCCTATCACCTTCTTTATTAAAAACCTTCTTTCTTCAAAGTCTAAACCAACTCAATTCAATTACCCTAGAAAATTGCTACCAGCTGTTGCCCGAGTTCTGATTCCCCAATATCACAGAAAATCAAGCTATGCCCAACCGTTTTCCGATAATTAAGCTTGCTGACAAAAACTTCCTGCCCCATTCTAAACTCTAGCATCCTCACAGTCTGCAGCCACACTTGCTGACAGTGCTGCATATTTTCATCATTCATACTCATCCTTCTGCATTTGCTGGACCAAGATGTCTGTATGTGATGGTAAAATTGGCTAAAGCAAGCCTTGTTTCTCTTCCTCTCACCCACATTTGAACAAGGAACACAATTCACCCCTTATACTTCTCCCCCATCACCAGTCCCAGTGAGCACAAGGTACTCCTAAACACCTCTGTTCCAGAGGTCAACATGAGAAAAGGTCACCGCAGGCCTGGCTTACCTGATCCTCGGAGAGCTGGGATATGTGATTCACCGCAGCGTAAGACTCTATCTTTGGGTTGAAGTGATTGATGATGGCTCTGTAACAAAGGAGGGAAATTTTCAGAGGTCTCAGGATCAGCTTAGGGATTCAGCAGCAATTCCCTGCCAGCCTGAGTCAATGCACATGGAGCCACCGTCCTGCACGAAGTGGTTCCTCCCTCAGCACGCTGTATTACTTGCTCTGCCAAAGGTACACTCCCTGCTGAGAGGCCAGTGTAGACTCAGTCACAGGCCCACTGGAAATTGCAAGCACAGGCACTGCCTGACACGTGGGTGCATTTGTCCCAGCTGATACGGGGCTGTGCTCACCACTCTGGCAGAGGAATCACTGCCTCACTAGGAACTGGCTGCAAATCGCTTGGTGTTCCAACAGACACAGCAAATCTGGTCATTGCCACCCTACCCTGCTTAGGAACTGCAGCTCCTCATCCCTTCCAAAACTGGTGTCACCTGACAGTTTGCTCTGTGGAACTCTTGCCTGATGTCTTGAAACTGATGGTTTATTGCTTTGGAGCTTCACTATCCTTAAATGTTGTAGCTGGCTCTTGCTTGTAATCATCTATCACTGCAGCCACTACTTTCCATTCTTCCCATAGTCCTCAGCCCCCATATAGATTACTAGAGATAACTTATGACAGGGTCCCAAATACAGCAGCAGAAACAATGATCACTCCTACTTCTCTGCCTCATTTCTCTCACTGCCTGCACCAACATACTCCCATTCTAGATGGATCTAGAGGCAGGTAGGAGAAATCTAAAACTAAAAGTACACTAAACTGTAGCTGGAATATTTCCTCAGCTTCTTCTCTGTTTGTCAGATGCAATTGAGAAGACAAACTGCAAGACAGTAAATCCTCCTTAGTCTAGGGTTTGCCAGTGGTCTAGTTGGGATATTACTCATGAGACCTGCTGCTGAGGTAAATGCTCATAATGGGAACAGCCAATGCCAGTGTTTGGCACAGATGCGTGGTGACAGCGTCTGAAGAACACTTGCTTGGCCAAATTACACTGCAGCAGCAGTCAGGGCTTTCACTCTCATATTCATCAGAATGAATATTCACTCCAGCTCCCTCTGTTGCACTCTAATGGGCTTCCCCCTCCCCCTGAAAAAATGCTTTCAGCTGCTTTCTCCAGACCTCATCACAACCAAGAGATGGTGCCTGAGTCCAGGAATATGTCATATTCAGTGCTGCTAATCAGAGCTGGTGGAAAGAAAGCCCACCTGGTAGCACCCTTACTTCTTTAAATACACAGATAAAGACGACAGTGTGGAAGGAGTAGGGAGAGACAAAAAGCAAACAAACACAAAACCAAACAAACAAATAAGCCCAAACAGAATCACAGCACCTGCAGATTCATTGCAACATTCCCAGCCACACACCTCAGCAGCAGCCCAGATACAGTCCATGCGCAGAGGCAGCCCCTCCAACAGCTGCTTCTACAGCATCGGTATGTACTTCACACAGGGGAGCTTCTGCAGTCTCACCAGCCGCAGCAGTTGCATCAGTAAAGCAAATTCAGCAGGGCCCCTGTCAGGCTTCCTAACCCCCTCCTCGCTCCAGAGGGGGGCAAGCAGTCAGGTAGAAACATGTCCAGACTCTTGCGATTTCAATCCGACCGAGAAGCAACTCCTGTGAGTCACAATCACACTCTCCATTACTCAACCTCTCAAACACTGTGGCTTTCAAGTTGCATGTTTCATGCCTGGCTGGAGCTGTATTTACAATCCTACAGGACACACTACAAGTTATTGAAAGAAAAGGGAACACAGACTTACAACAACTTAACTTCTGGCTTGACAGAAGGTTTGGCAGCTCAGAGGGTTCAGTGCACTTACATGGTTCCAACATTTACCAGGGAACAGATTTAGCATTTATTTGTATCCACTGCTGTGAAGCACTTGAACATGGGCCACCTGCTCGCAAGTCCCCACTTGGATCTGAGCTAGTGGAGCGGCACCTGCAATCACATCTGGGATTTGCCCAGGGAAAGCAAACCCAGCAACCAGCTGCCACTGCAGTAAGAATCAACTAGACATAAAGGAAGAGAAATAATTCAAGTCTCCTTCATCATTTCCCTAACGCAAATGGACAACTCCTCAGCAGCTGGAGGAAGGGTTCAACTGTTTAATTTGTTCTCAGTGAGCTCTTTCACTCTGAAGCATGCCTTCCCAACCTGATTTCCTGTAGAGCTGTTTTCCTGATCCTGCAGGCATCCCAGGGCAGAGGAGCAGAAAGAGCTTGGATTCAATCCTGGCTCTGTGTAGCCAGGTTCTTGCTGCCCATCATACACTACCAAAGTCAGACTCTGCACATGGTACAGCTTCTCCTCACACATCGGCTACGAGAAATTCCATCGCTACCCAGCCCAAGCTGCTGTGCGATAGCAGTGCTTTTCTGCATCAGCTGCTCTGATGCCTCCACTATTCTTCCATCTTGTCCCCGGGGCCTATTTTTAGGCAACCAACCTCCTGGGCTACTGAGTAACAGCTGGAATTTCTCTTTGCAAAGCCACAGGCGTTTTCTCCGGGAGACAACAGGGAACCGGAGATTTTAAGCACAGTCTCCCCCTTACGGACAATAGAACAGCGGCTTTGCCGTCACTGATTCACACACCGGAATGTTACAGCTGAGCCTTGGCAGTGTTTTATTTTTACACCGCAATTGCCTTGCTTATTGGGATATCAGCCAGTACCTTTGGGAAAGGCAGAAGCTAAAGTGCTTGGAAAAGATTTGTGATGTGCTCTGCTCTAGTGAGATCTTCATATTGATCATCAAAAAAAAACCCAAAAAAACATTGTGTTTGGTATTCATGAAGCACTAGCATCTTCAAAACATTTGTAAAATTAGAAAATAGTAAAGTGTCATCTGAAAGACAAAACACTGCAGCTCCCCAACTAGCCTTTGCTAGTGTGTATACTTAGAGATTTCCACACAACAAAGTCCCTCTGTGGGACTTGCTGCCATTTGTCATACAAATTTCAGAGTGCTTTTGGGACACAATTCTCTAGGGTCTGAGAGATGTCATTTCAACAGCACCACCTCCTCTGAGAGATCCACAGTCAACTGGCAAGAGGAGACTCTTCCTGCATATCCTGGTTTGAGTGAGAACAGGACTAATTCTCTTCAGTGATTTCAATTTTCAGCTCAGTTCTTCTAACTCACTGCACTGTCTGAAGTTAGCAGCCTGTTCTCACAGGCAGGGTCTGCTGCTGGCAGTGATAACAGCCCGTGTTTAGAGTTACTAACAAGGGTTGGTGTGCAGACCAAGGCCACTGCTGAATCTTGTGCCCCACGCTGGGGGGTGCAGGGAAGTGAAAGGCAGCACCTGCAGGGAGAAGCAGACAGGGCAGGTGACCCCAAACTGACCAGCGAGGGATTCCATCCCATATGCATCACGTTTGGTATAAAGCAGAGGGATCTGGAGGGTCTCGCCCACCTCTGCCAGCTTGGCTCAGCTTGGGCCCTCTTCCACTTTCTTCCTCCTAAATATTTATTGCATTTATTGATTTATTTTGGAAGAAGGGAATGATTGCAGAAATATATAAAGTTTTCCACTCTGATTTTGGAACCTAAGTGCCAATGCATCATTTATTTGCACTACCTGTATTAATCATGTTATTAGACAGTAAAAATGGGTCCCACGGCAACAGGTATTGCACAAATACAGGGTGGTGGAAAGCCGCTGTTCCAGAGACTGTCAGTTATAGATAAACCAAGGGTAGAAAAACACAGAAAAAGAATACTGAAGGAAGAAACAGGACAAAGGAGACAGAAGGGCAGACAGGATCAAGAAAAACAGAGGTGAAAAGACTGCAGGACAGAGATGTTCAGATGATCAGGGCAACAAGTGATCCCAAGGCAGTCTGTCCTCCAAAAACTGGAAAGTTTCTGCTTTGGATTTTCTTAAGGCTGCAACAATTGGCCAGTCTGAAGCGACTGCTATTAGCCCATTTTCCCCTCAAAAACATGTAACCTGGAAGCTCAGAGTAAAACAACTTCCAAAGATGCAGAGTTTGCTGACAGGAAAGGGCTCACGTGAAAACCGATGTGGCACACATTAAAGAAAAGATTTAATTGATTCCCCAATTTAATTTGTCAGTAGCTGCAACAACACATGTGAGAAGTGAAATGCACCAGCAACACTAAGCTGCTGATCCTTCAGTTCCTAGCATCTTCCAGCCCAGGTACACTCACCATGGCATGGAACACCGCCCTGCCTGCCTTAACCTCGCAACAAGCTGGTCTAGGTCTTGAGTGCAGGGAATGCAAATCACTATGTTCAGACAGGTAGCACTTCTTCAGCTCTTTTTGTCTGACCCCCAAACTCTTCCCCATCAAGTTATTGAAGATGAGCTGTCTCACACCCACTCCTGCTTGACAGCAGGTACATTTCCAGAGCCTCATAAGACAACATTGTTGTCTTGTCCTGAGCAGTAAAATAAAGCACTCTGAAAGTGCTGAAAGGGGGCTAAGAGAGGAACAGAAAGGTTGCAAAGCTTATAATAGAGATGAGAATGTTCAACCATCATTCACTGCATGAGCCTGGTCTCTGCACCTACTTTGCAGGTCCCTCATGCAGTGCCTGGCCTGAAACGTTCTTTGTATACTCCAACATTTCTTGTACAATAAAAGCAGCATTGCAAGCTCACTTCCTCCTACATCCTGTTACAGTGGAACAAAGAAGCAGTAACTTGGCTGGTATTTACCCCTTCCCAGGAAATCAAGGGTGATTTTATGCCCACTACACACATCCATCTTCTCATATGAATGATCATGCCAGTGCAGGATACTGGGCAACAGCAAGTGCACCTCTCTCTTCACTGAGTAAAGCCAAATGCATGGCAAAGGCAGCCAGTAAAAACTGACGGTATCTGAATACTCCAGCTTGAACTAAGCTTGTAGTGCCACGATAAAGGCCAGAAACAGGAAGAAGCACCAAAGAGCACAGTTGTCTTTTATCACATTCCACTTTTATAAAGCTGCTTTACTGTAAAAGGGAAACCCGAGATACAGTTGTTATTGCTCAGGAACAGGAATTCGTAAACGACTGGTTTCTCTCTTACCTGCTATAGCAGTCCCCTCTCCCTCTCACATACCTTAGATTCTCCCTTTATAAAATGGGTTTAAGAACAATCATCTCCACAAAGTGTTCTAAACCAAGAAGGTGAAAAGAGCTCGGAGCGTCTTTACCAAGTGATATGGTGAAAACTGCTCAAGCACAAGACAGCAAGTAAATTACACATAATACAGAGAACAAAATGAATGAAAACAACCTATCCTCTTCCACCATACATGCCATCGCAATCATAGTTGCTGGAGACCTGTGCAAAACTCTCAGTCACAAGCCAGCCTTCCCACAGCAAGCTGTATGTTGGCAAGCTGCTGTGTGGGTCAAGGATCCTGCCGGCATCGCTCTCTTTAGTGCTCCCAGCACTCGGGACAATAAAACCCCCTCTGTTCAGTGCCTGCAGCAATTAGACTGAGTTACTCCATATATATAGACCCACCTGGCAGGAGGTGAGAGGGTTTAGGTTATTTTAACACATGTCCTAAAGGCATTGCTATGAAGTACACATACTCGCCATACCTAAGCTGTGTGCATCAATCAACAGTAAGCAAACTCCCTGGAATGGTGCACTAAATTCTTCATTCTACTGTGGTTTAACTCCAGTCTGTGAAATTTCTTCTGCTCCTACACTTTAATGAGTACTGACATTAAACTGAAAGTCCACAACTCACAGGGGGAGGCAACTTCCAGACACAATAATAAACTGCAGGGAAGAATCCAAGACAAAAGGATAGTCTAGTCAAAAGCACTCGCTTTACAGCTCACCAAAAATATCTGAGTCAGCACTGCTGCAATTTCACAGAAGAAATAAGCCTGCTACACCTGTTCAGTTCTGCAATACTGAAACCTACTGATCGCGATGACAGGCTCCAGGGCAGAGGGAGATACATGGTCTATTTATTTAATAAGCAGGGGACAAAGAGGTGCACACACGCCAGATTGCAATTCTCAGCATTGTTTTACTGAGCCCCATTCTGCAAGGGCAGAAGCAGAGGATGCACTTTCTGACCCACCCTGCAGCTCCACAATGCACCTTTCCATTTCACCTTTTGCTGGATACTAACCTGGTATCATGGCTTGCAGAATGTGCTCATCTTCTCTTCTTACTGCTCATATTCATACATTTAAGCCAAGCAAAACAAATACCTCTACCCTCACACTATACAACTGCTATTTGTCTTCATAACTAAGCAAGTCCTCATGGGTGAGCAGCTCACACTTTTGGGACAGTTGCATGGCCCAACTGGAGACTATAGCTCAGTGAATTTATCCACTTGCATATTTTCATGTGGTCAGTGCACCACTGGAAACTAATCTAAATACATTTCTCTTCCCCTTTATCAGTAAGTAGGCACCAAAATTCTTAACCAGTTAAACCTGGCACTGCTAGTTTAACTGATAGGAATGACAAAGTAGAAAATATTTTCTAAGTATGGGAAATGAAAATATGTATTGAAGCCCAGGGCACCAACCTGATCTGTGGTTAACTGTTTTAACTCCCTTACGTATGAGACAACCCGCTCTCCGAAACAAATAGCAAGATATGAATAAACAGCTACGCCAGAAGGTGAGAAAAGGGAAAGGATCATTTTACAATGGTTTACCAGGCAGGTTTGCAGAGCCACCCTGCTCAGGACCTGAAGTAAAAAACTTTTGGCAAGTATTTATTCTCTGCAGGCACTAGAAGGGGGTCAGCATCTACCCACTGCTTCATAATTCACATTACAGACTGCCATCTAAGCCTCTTGAGACACAAGACTTTGCAAAATCTCAAACAGGATCACAACCTGAAATATTTTAAATTACTTTTATGCCCCTTAGTATCTCAATTAGTATTTTATCACAGGATGTTTAAAGAAAGCAGAAAGACTAGCTTATCAGATGCTGCATCTAGTGCAGAATGCCAAATGGATGGCACACACCAGCTTCAAAACACATGAAGCAAAGAGTGAAATTTTAAAAGTTTATAGACCATCCATCCCACTGGGACCTTTTAAAGCTCTCTGAGAAAGGCAGTGAGTATGGCTAGCCTAATTAACTTAGTCAACACTTGCCATCAACCCTGTGTTATTTAGAGTGTGTGGAAATGGCTTACCCCCTTTTGTCAGGTGGGAGCCAGCAGGTATTGCATGAGGCCCTGAACACCCTGTTCACAGACTGTGGGAGCAAGACAGAATCCTTTCTCTTTAGGTCACACAACATGGCCTTATTCTACTGACTCTAGCAAGGCACCACAGTAAAGTCCATGTCTGTGAGAAGAATTCCAGGGGGAAAGGAGAGCACTGAAGCATCAGCTTTTGTCTGTATTGAGCAAGAGTTAGAACAATACAATCTCGTTGTGAAGTAGCTGGATATTTAATGACACTCTGTCGGGAGGAGAAGGAACATTGCCTAAGCAAGAGTCAACTACATTCAAACCTGCTTCGCAAAGGAAATTAAGCTGAGTCCCACAATGATATTTAATTAACTTAATTACACCCAGTGTCAGCTATGGCTGTACCTGCACAGCCATCTAAATCTGAAAGAGTTCACAATCTTAACCTTTCAGACACTACCATCTACCGTGATGAGAGAATCCTGTTATTTACAGTCCAGTCCTCTGAAAATAGAATATGCTGGAAACCTCACGATATTTTCTCATCAGACGGATGCAAATGAGAATCACATTTGTTGACAAATGCCTGATAGAAACAGCTAACGCAACACCTTGCCTTCCAAAATCCAAGACCAACAGTAAAGCATGGACTCTGATGATATCCCCAGACACACCACAAGTGAAAACCAATAAAGATATCAATAAAGATGTCATCACATCATCTGAGACAAGGTGGAGCTGCTTTTCAATGCCTAGGAAAGCTGTAGAGCCAATTAGCATTACAGCTGAATAAATGTCACTCTTGTTATTTATTTCATGACTGAAAGGCCAGAGGATCTGTAGTTGATTAAGACAGTTTCCCTGAATCAGGGTATCTGATTTAAGGAACAGTGGAGAGATTCATCTGATCATAGAGAT
Organism: Chloroceryle aenea; assembly: GCA_013399075.1. NCBI lineage: Eukaryota > Metazoa > Chordata > Aves > Coraciiformes > Cerylidae > Chloroceryle > Chloroceryle aenea. The sequence goes on along the minus strand of VWZY01011714.1, from coordinate 262,413 downwards.
CTTAACTCTTTTGCTGACAGTCTTTCATGCATACCCATCTCCTTTCCTACCTAACTCCCATAACCAGACCTGCCTCCCTGAAATCCAAGCTCCCTCCATCCCAGTATCTGCAAATCATACAAATATCTACTCTCTAATGAGTTCTCTACTTTTAGTATCTAAGGGGTGATGATCAGAAGCAAGTAAGTTATAGAAGCTGAACAAGTTATCAGATGAACTACTGACAACAGTTGGGTATTAAATCCATTGTTACTGCACAGTAAAATGCTGTACTTTAAGCCAGCCTGTGTGCAAACACTTGTAGCTCATCAGACACTGAGAACAAAAGGAGAACTGGGGACCAACTCGTCACAGCCCAAGTGACAAGTGGCAACATTTTTAAACACCTGCTTACACCAAATCTTTGTGGGGTTGTTTTTGTTTGTTTGTTTCTGGTGTGTGTGCGTCTTTTCTTCTGCACATCCCTATCCTGCACCAAATTTCAGGCAGATGTTGAAAAAAATCAGCTGAATTGGTCATTGAAGGACAAATCTTTGTGGACAGACTTTCCCATGTCACACAGAAGAGGAGAAAATGATCTTTTCAAATACTCAATCTCCCCTCTCACCCATCATCATACCTGACTCATATACTCACCTCTCCCTCAAAGCTTCGGTTTTGTAATTTATGGCTATGCTTATTTTTTTCTGCTCTGTTCTTTATATGGATGCTACTGAAAACAAGGCCAGTGAAGTGTACTTTATTTCAGAAGTGAAGTATGGTTCTCCAATCTAAGAAGCAGCCAAGTATCAAACATTTCAAAGTTAATTGCTGATATTTTCCTATCAAAAAAGTCAAAGAAAAAGCCCAACTCCTACATCATTCTGTTACTGACGTGTCTTTTATGCTTTAAAAGTTTTAAAGTGCTTTTCAAGACTCTTACAAAAACATAATGGAAACATAAAAAGCCACATGTTTTTTAATCAGTTGCATGTGATATAAAACAGGTGGCAGAGGATCTACAAGCAGTAAGGAGGCCTGGAGTTTTCTCTATGAAAAAGGGCTAAATATTTGCCTCTGCTTTTTCAATACCTAATACACTACACAGTGTAGATGTGAGTGGCTTCTAACATGACAGTAATTTTAGATATTTCAAAGTAGTTTCTTTGCGAAGGTTAAGCTGCACAATTCTTAAACTGGCACCTCCAGTTAAGTGTTCAACACCTTAGACCAACCTCCAAGTTGTGCAACATGGACTTTTTTTAATCACCTTCCCTCCTTTTCTTTTTTAAGCACAAAGCATCCATGTATTCAGTGTTGACTGACAAGGTTTGTGAACACGCAGTAGATGCAGAAGACAACTCAACTTCCCAAGTTCAGCAACCACAACTGGAGCCACATCAAAAAAATACTACCCCTAATCAAATGAAAATGCAGGGAAACACAAGGAAACTTGATGTAAAGACCCGAGCATGTTGTAGCTACTTACAAAATAACACCAAAAAAGGAAGGCACCACACTTGGTTGTGCTAATTTCTACAAGCCCTATTTGATTCAGATTGCTCTAGCAAACACCAAAACAATCTAAGCATTAAAAAGCTGCTGAAATCTTGAACTGTAACTTTACCCTTGCATTAGCAAAAATGCAGTGCTGACTAACTGTATTAAGATAGCTGATTTTTTCTTCAGCTCCTTTTAGCTCTGTCATTCAAAAACTGAAGGCAACACTTCTTTTGTAGTCCACTTGCTGGAGCCAGTGATTCCTAGTCCTGCCCCACGTCACCACTCTTCTGTCCGCACCCAAGGGGCCAGGATATTTTTCCGCTTGTTGTTTGTAAACCAGCATTAGCAGTATTTTGGCACTATAAACATTTGAGATAAGAGTGCTGCCATACACTATGAAGGTAAAGCAGCTATTTAAGCATTTGGAGAAAGATATGAGGAGATATATCTTATAAAAAAGGCATTCAGCACATACAGAGGTCACTAAGGCAAAGTTCTAAACTGCTAGTAATTGCTGCACATTTCTGCAAGCGATACTGCAGATTCTCCCGCATTTAGAGGAAAAAAAAATGGCTTCTATTACCTTGGCTGGCATCCATTCCAAACAGATGCATAACTACTTACTATCAATAGGCACACACTTAGCAATTTCTGATAATTTAACCCAGACCAGACACTGCTCTTAGCCTAAGTAATAGAGCATTTATTGCCAGGGAAAACACTGTAAAAAACTTGCTCCAAGATCACTAGTTAAACTTGCAGCAAAAACCAGTTAGTGCAACATAAAGCCATCAGGCTGCTCCATCAATGTTCACCTACCAAACCCCATTTTCCCTTTAACCACACTGCTCTTGCTTAAGTCATCGTTTTCCTGGCAATATTTAAAAATCATTCTTTGCCACCAGCTCTCCCGTGCTGGGTTAAGTTAGCTTGCATGGCAAAATTTCCTTGGCTGTTGCAAGACTCCTAAAGGAATTAAACCATGCAAGTCATTAAAGAACTTTTATTATTATTTTAAATAACAGGTCAGAAGATTACAGAACCTGTTCAGTATCAAAGGGATTAATTGCTGCTGTAAGAGCCAACATGTGCTAGCCGCGCAACAAAGCAAAAGCGATATGTGCTGTGGCATTTGATGCTAATGAGCAGCAACACATCAGGTTGAGAGCACCAAGGTTCCACAATATGCTTACTATTTGAAAAAGAGAAAACTGCGTAAGATTCTTTATGGGAAAAAAAACCACAACAAACAAACAACAACAAAAAACCCACAACAAAATACGAAAAGAAAAAAATGGAGGAAAACCCAAACCAAACCAGAATGCTATCTAAAGGGCAGAAGTGCATTTAGCTTCACAGACAAGCCACATTATGACAACAAGAAAGATGATCAGAATTGGAACAGAGTTGAAGATTCCTCTCCTAGAAAGGATTTCAAATTGAGAAGTCTGGCTTTGTTTTGAATTCCAAATGAAATGGTATGATCTTTAACTTCTCTATTAACATCTCATATTTATCCTTAATTTGAATTGATGAAAAACTTTGTTTGGACAAAATTCAAGATTTCAGTTCAACTTTGAAATACAGGATTTTGATATGTCACAGTTTTTCACCCAACCTTCATATTGAAAACATCCAACTATTACAAAGATTGAGGTGAAGATATTTTAAAATAAGATTTGGCAAATAGTGAAAAGCGTTTTGATTTCAACTTTCCACTGGAAAATGGCTACATCCAAGTTCTTCCTGAGTTATCTCTAAGATAAACCACTGGCTCCAGCACAGAGTATTTTGTTGCACGGTGCATGTACACCCACTGCAGACCCACTAGCTGCTCAGGACTCATGGTTCACCTCCCCTTTCTAGCAGGCCTCCTCTTGCCATGGAGAAGGAAGCTCTGCTCAAGATTTATGGATCTCTTAAGTCTTCAGATGCTGCATCTCTGCATTCAGAGGAGATGTACAACTGTTCCATACAGAAAGTCACTGCAAGATAAATCTAGGCATAGGCTGCTGGCAGGAGGCCAGAGGTGCTGACAGCATGACCAGGTTTGAGATGTATTGCTCTAGGCTGGCCCACCTGTTCCTTGCTCACCATGTTCAGTTTGGAACAGGCTGCTCAGGGAAATGGTAGAGTCACCATCCCTGGAAATATTTAAAAGACATGTGGTGTTCAGGGATGTGGTTTAGTGGTGGAATTGGTAGTACTGGGTTAACAGTTGGACTTGATAATCTTAAAAGTCTTTTCCAAGTATCATTTTATGTTCACCACTTTGCCTTAATGAGAGCCTATATACTTTCCCTGACCTCTACTTCCCACAATTCTCATAAAGACTGAAAAAATAATATTCAGGCATCTTGTAAGGCTTCTTTTTGCATAGTGATGAACAGGGAGATCCAGCAAAGAGAACCACCACCTCTGGACTCAACAAACGTGCACAGGAGAGCAGAAGTAGAGAGGTTAAACTCTTGAACAGCAATGGCAAACCTGAGTGTCAACGAGCCTTGACTTACTTCTCCAAAACACTTCTGCCATTATTCAACAGGCAGAACTAAGAGGTGGCATGAGAGGAACAGACACCACCTGCAGCCCTTACATGTTCTCTGCAGTTACATGTTGGGCAGCTAATGAAAGCTCCCAAACAGGCTGTATTGGGCTTTTTAAGATCCTCCTTCAGACCAGGTGTTCATGACCCAGTAGCAGAGCCACATGGAGTATTGATTGCCTTTCCTGTTTCTTTAAATGGTTTTTAACACATCATCAATTATACCATCACTTTAAGTGTTTTTAGCAATTTCAGGGAAATTGCAGTCAGTCAGCTGCTGAAGGTCATGTTCTCTTGCTGCTCTAGCAGGAGCCAAGTTTCACTACAGCCCACTCAACTAGGGCAGAGTTCAGCACAATTAACTTTCTCCCGATGGTGGACATCATTAAGATTCGGTGCCTGCCCTACCTTTACAAGTGAAAGGGTGCTATAGGAAGTGCCAGCCATGTTCAAATTGCAGACCACCTGCACACATGGAGACAGAGGCTTCTTAGGAGTGCTGGTCTGCAGACCTTGAAGCTGAGAAATGGGACCTCTTGTGTCAAAGGCTATCTTGCCATCCTGTCCTAAAGACTCTAGCATCCTCAAGACTGCAGTGTTTAAGAACACCAGCAATTCAGTAACACTCTACATGCATGCACTTCTGGGGAAAAAAAAAAAGAGACACTTTGCTGAAATAAAGAGCATAATTAACCCTTCTCTGGGTTTGAGGCCAATTTTTGGCAAGATTTACTGCTTCTGTCCATTAATTCCACAACTATTTATGGAAGGCTAAGCAAAATTCATTCAATGATTTTTTTTAAGAAATAAAACTACAGACTCTCTGAAGTCTCTGAAACACTCTAGCTTTCTTTTGTTATTAGAACTTAGCATAAAACTCTTATCATTCTGAAACACAATGGGCAAAATCCATGTTCCCATATAATAACTGAACTATGTATGGCTGAATATATAAACTACAAACACAATAGTTTTACCAGGAGGTTAAGCTAGTCACTATTCCTCCACACTCCTTTGTGTCACAACTCCTCCATCCTGGCCCATACTCAGTGGGCAGAGCCATCATGGTATCTGCAAACTGTAGAAAAAAGGAGACATCTTGAATCTCACCTCTGTCCTGGGACCTTCAGGGCAACAATTCCTCTAAATAAGTCTCAGGGCATCCCTTCTGTTTAATTGCTACATAGATAAATTTCAGTAGGTCTAAGGCTGACATACAGGAGAATTCTCTCAATGCACAAATACAAGCCTGAAGCACAAGAATACAGAGTGAATTTGTTACATTTTAAATGCAAAATGAGACCTTTGATCCAGTCTTTAACTTATTCATGAAAGAAGAAGTCAGGAGATCAACTTATCTGAACTTCTATATATCACAGCCTGCTGCATTTTTCAACATTATCCTTGCACTGCTGTAGTCTCACGCCAGTAGCTAGCTAGAGCATCATTCACAAAGGTATTCTATTCAGATATGAAGAGGGAAAGAAAACTGATCCTTTCTGTCCTTTATTACAGTGCTTAATTACCTATTAAAAATGGTACCTAATCTGTGGTCCCAATCTAGTTCCAGTGTTTAGCTTTACATTCCTTTTCTATTTGGGCATTTTGTCTTCTCAAAAGATGTTCAAACACTCTAAAGAACACACCTTGGGTTTTGTTTAAAAATAGATTAAGATAATGAAAGCTTAAAAACATTTTTGCTAGCCTCTCATAACTGCAACCTTTCTGTCGTTTCTCCAATTTTTCAATATATTTTCAGAAATAGACAGCTGACAAAATTGCAAATATATATGATCGTAAAATCACTTTCCTGCTTATATTTCAAGGGTCAAATAAACCCTTTTAGTGGAACATTTCACAAGACACCTAGAGTAAAGCTGCCAGTCAATGCTTTTTGAGTGGCTGCTTTTCAAAACACAGCCCCCTTTTGCAGACTGGCACTTGGTTTTTCATGAACTGCACTGCCTGACAGGCTAAAAAGCAATTCCCATCACACCACCTCATCTCCTTACCTTTTTAACCTTCTTCCAGTAACTTGCAAAATTTATCAGAGATTCCTTTCTGACCATTGAAAAAAACCTTACCACATAACACTATTTTCTTACTCGTCACCTAAGGAGGTACAACCCTTGCCTTCTGCGGATGCCCCACGTCAAGTGCTTTGTCACATCACTTATTCTTGGAATCTGCAGCACCGTTATTGATTCACACTGCTAGCTCCAAAAGAACTCAAGAGTTTCACATGTCAATAGAATTTCAGTAATCTCTGCTATAAAACTAACACACAAAGTTTTATTATTAAATACTTCTCTCAGCTGTCACAAGTTTTCTGGTTGTGCAGGTGAGCTATAATGTAAGCATGTCAGGAAACAACACTTGGAGAACCAAGGGGGACAATTTAAAGCCAAGTCTGACCAGCAGCAATCTCAATGGTTTCTGAAGTCTCCTCCTGCACTGACATTCAAGAGCTCTCCAAATTTCTCTGGGCACTTGGACTTCCTTTGGTAATCAATCCTGACATATGACCCCAAATTCCTGAAAACTCTGCCAATGGACAACCTGGTTCATACCATTTGTCTGCTTTAGCCAAGACAAAGTGCTCGATGCTAAACAACTTGAAGCAGAATTAGCAAGTTCAGAAATTGTCTTACAGCTGTAGCCTGCAATATGCTGTTTGATCACATCAGCAACTTTGGGGCTATCCAGTGGAGAAAAGACAAGTATCAGGTCTGAAAATAGGCTGTATCCATGTTTCCTCATAATTAACAATGCTAATAGCACATAAACAACATTCTTCATCTTGCAACTGTGGTAACTAACATCAAGTAACTGCCAGGGGAACATTTATTGGAATGAATTTATGAGCCTACAAATACTTTCTCTCTCTTCTGCAGGAACCACTATCTATCAGCTGATCTCTCCAATGCAGAGGAGAACCCAAGCTGCCACAACCACAGACCACTTTGAAGAAAAAACAGCCTGGATATGCTGGATATTTCTAACAGAACAATCTAACAAATACCACATCCCTCTACCTTACTGCCTTCTTTATACATCACTGACATAAAACAAGGCAAAAAATCCAATTAAATTTCTAAAAACAGATCACCTCTAAAACTCCAATATACTTTCTACAAGACTGACAGAGTGCTCATACAGATCTGGACCTAGTCCAATCTGAAATACATTTTGGTGCCCTAAGGCTCGTGGAATCTTAAAAGGACAAATCATTCATTACTGTCCCCTACTAAAATGCATTCTGCAATGTCGTGCACACAAAATGGCTGTTTGCTATGAGTGGGCAAAATGATTTATTTAGTATATAAACATATAGCTTCTGAAGCACTGCAGTCCATCTGACAGAGGCATACAAATGTGAGGATTATGCAGATAAATCACAGACACAGGGCTGGATTTTACTGAACTTCCACTGTGTGTATGTATATATATATATGATTTACAACTGGTTTCAGATTAAGTTTTGTAATATTTTAACATTAAAAGCTCTTGTTTTATAAAGTTGATTACAATTTTCAAATAGCTATATTCCTACCCCTGCGTATTGACTAATACATAAAGCTGGAATAAGAGAATATATTCCTTGCTCCACAGCTATTGAGAAACTCCTAACCATGATTAGATTAGCTTAGTTCAACCCAGACCAAAATGATTTCTGGGATGTTCCTACAGCACATTTCACCTAGTACATCTGCATTATTTATGGCATTTACACAAGGAGAATTGAAGGCTTTTATAAACCAGGACACAAATCAATACAAGCTCTTAGCAGATGTAGCCTTAGTAGGGTTCCACAGCAGCATCATTCCACACTAAGCAAACTCTTTCAACTCAATAAGTGTTAACATAGAAGGAAAGGTTTGCTTGGGAAGTCACGAATTACAGGAACCCTCGGCACCCAATCTTTCAGTGAGCACTGTACCTTTAGAGGCTAAACAGGTACGGCTATGCTTGCAGGCAACAGGTCACTTCAAGTGTTTCAGAACATCAGGCTGCAAGCAGTATGATAGCTCTGATTCCCTTTCCTCCCCTGGCTAAGATAACAAGGCTGTAACACAGATGGCTTTCCCTGTCAGAGGCATCATGGACTCAGGAAGAAATGGATGGGAGGCAAATTCAGTTCAGCAAACAGGTCGGAGGAGTACTCCAGAGGAGACTCTTCTCAGCCTCTGCTGTTTTGGTGCTTGTTGTAGGCAGCACAGATAGAGGCAGAACTGGCCTGCAAGACAGGACTGGTCAGGCGAAGCAGCTGGAGCCATAAAGCTTGAATTCCTCAGTGAGGAAAAGGCCCTTCCCCACCTCCATATAGATATAGCTCACAGATGGGCCAACATATAATCACAGAATGGTTTGGCTTGGAAAGGTCCTTAAAATCATCTACTTCCATCTCCCCTGCCACAGGTGGGGACACTTCCTACAAGACCAGGTTGCTCAAAGCCCTGCCCAACTTGGCTTTGAACACTTCCAGGGATGGGGCACCCACCACCTCTCCAGGAAACCTGCTCCAGTGACTCACCACCCTTCACAGTAAAAAATTTATTCCTTATATCTAATGTAAATCTACTCTCTTTTAGTTTAAAACCATTTCCCCTCATCCTATCACTACACTCCCTGATAACAAGTCCCTCACCATCTTTCCTGTAGGCCCCCTTTAAGTGCTAGAAGGCTGCCATAAGGTGTCCCTGGAGACTTCTCTTTTCCAGGCTGAACAACCTCAACTCTCTGAGCCTGTCCTCACAGTGGAGGTGATCCAGCGACCCAACATGGGTTGGCAGATGACAGAAAGATATATGGCTTCACCTCTGCCTGTTTTCAGATAATGCTCTTTTAATTCACCTTGGCTGTTCTTCATAAATAAATGGCTCTTCACAAAGAGCAGATCAGTATTTGAGGCACTTGCAGCAGAAATCTCCTTGATCCATTTGTTTTCCTAACGTAACTAACTTGTGCACTGAGAATTGATGATAGGTGCTTTTTTTGGATTTAGTGATATCAAAGTTTGTCTTCAGAGATTTTGGCAAAAGAACCTTTTAAATATCTATTTATAGAGCAGTGCATGGGGATGTGCAGTAGCCAGAAGGAAGAGGGAATGAATGATAAATTCTCCAGCATGAACTTCCTTTAGAACAGTAACCTGCAACAGAAAAAACAGATTACATCTCTGTTCAATTCCTTGCTCTACAAAGGCTCAGTAAAAGGATTTGTTCCCTTAACCAAATAAAAATCCTAAGGCCTTTATTTTTTTAAATCATAGAAGTCTCAAAAGGTCCCACCAACTCAGTCTTCCTCAGCTGACAAACAAGAAGGCCTTTCTTCCCAACTGTTATATTTGAATCAGGGGTACAAAGAAAGAAAAAGACAAAAAATCCTGTTAGTCTTAATTAAAATCATGCCTTGCCCAGCTGGCACGGGTTTTACTTTCATGAGATTTATGAGTTCATGATCCTGACAACTCTCCATGAATTCTTTCTGAAGACAAAAGGAACAGTGAAGATAATGACTGAAATTAAAAAGTAAAATCATGAGAGAAGGAAAAAAAATAAAACTCATGGTTCATCATTCTACTCTTCTCTCCATCAGTGGTCCAGAAAAAACAACACACTTCTCTGTCACTCCCAGAAAAGAGCAAGAGGCTGCTAGACAGGAGACAACATCGTATGCAAGTACAGTTGTCTTCTTTAGACATTTGTTTTCTAAATTACCAAGGACAACAGTTCCCATGCACATGCAAACGGCAGAAGAAAGGCTCAGAAGCCTTCCCTCTCTGTATGCAAAGCTGATGTGGCTCAAAATGTAGTAGAGACTCCTTCACATAACAGTGAACCCTTAACAGACAGCTAACATGGGAAAGCAGCCTTCTAGACTTGAAAGCAGTGACAGATTTAACAAACCACATGTATAATCTAGATGGGTGATTGTAAATAAAATGTAATTCTTCAGTTCTGAAAGCAGTGGGCTGAGCATACTGGCTTGCTGCCTTACCCTGGTAAAGGCTTTGAAGCAAAGAGTTGATTCCTGAGAAGCTGCTGACAGATAAAATTTATGTAAACATTAAAAATTGCCAGACTGAGGTAGCAAAGGCCAGCTCAGTGTCCTGACTTCAAAAGTGTCTAGAAATTGGAGCCCAGGTAATAGCATAAAAGCAAACAAGAATAAAATACCACACCAGAAACAGGGCAGGTGAGCCCAAACTGACCAACGAGGGATTCCATCCCATGTACATCACGTTTGGTATAAAGCTGAGGGATCTGGAGGGTCTATAGCTCTCTAGGGGCTCCCAGGCTCTCCTACCCTCTTGGACAGCTTTGCTTGGCTTGGCTCAGGTCCTCTTTCATTTCCTTCCTCAGGGCATCCAAGGAGGACTCTTTCTGTTCCACCTTCGATCCCAGTCTGTCTGTTCCTGCACCCAGTACCAGAATCCAGCTGCTGAACACAGCTCCCATCTGCTGCAGGGCCCAGCCTGGGACTCCCCCAGTGCCTGCTCCACAGCATCAGTGGTGATGGTAACCTAATTACCATCAGGGGGGATTGATTTTGATACTGGTTTTGTATATATTGGTATATATTCTATTTTTATTATTATTTTAATTTTCATTAAAGCTGTTCTAGTTTCCTTTTCCAATGGCTGAATCTCTCTCCTTTATTCCCTTTTCCTTCCCCTTTGTGAAGGGAAGTGGGTTAATAAAGGGCATCTGTTACAGGTCCAAGGGGCTGCCCTGACCCTAAACCGTGACATCTTCAATTGATTTGTATAAGCATATCTTTAAAGTCACATAACCTTGCAGGTATTCCACAGCTTAACTAAGTTTTGCTCAAAGCAGTATCCCCTTGGTTTGATCTCCCTGATCTTCTGATGCACTATCTTCTTGTGGCTCCTCTTCATCTTCTCTATGACATTTAGGTTTGTTTGTTTGTTTTGGGTTTTGCTGTTGTTTGGTTGGGGTTTTTTGGTTGGTTGTTTTTTTTTATAAGCTGCTGTATATTCTCTGCCATGTCTCTTTATGGCTGAAGCCTTGTCCAGTACATAACTGTTCTTCCTAACACATCTGGTTCCATACCTTCATCCATTCTTGCTGCCCCTTTCTGTGACTTCCCCAGTTCTGCTACACCTCTTTGAATGATTTAAGCACTGGATACACAGTAAATAAAAGACCAGGTTAATTAATACAAATTAATACTAAAACTTGCCATGCCTTTGGGAATCAGTTTCAATACAGTACAGTACTGAAGGAAAGGGGAATGTTTTTATAAAAAAAGATATTTTAGTTGGGTAGAGAAGCTCCACTTCAGACCAAGAGACTTAAATGGTATTTAAATGCCACAGCAGTTAAGTTGGT
>VWZY01011714.1:198154-251021 GCA_013399075.1 Chloroceryle aenea | reverse complement strand
AAAGAAAGAAAGAAACCCAAACAGCTTTACAGTAGAGTGACTGTGATGTTGCTGTGGAAACATTAGGTTATATGCAAATCCCAGGCTTAATGTTGCAAAAGGACAGGGGTTATTTCTGCTTGGGGGGTGGTGGTTGTCAGGTGGTAGTTGCACACGTAGTCAGGTCCCTGACTGATGAAAGGAAAATGACTGAATGTCCTAAAGGCTGAGGCAAGTTTTATAATGAAATAGCTTTTTCTTAATTTTTCTTATTTTTTCCTTAATTTTTTTGCTGTTGGCCTCCTTCAGTAATTTTAGGCTGTTATCATAATTCTGCTGTTTAGCTTCTTGTGTTTCCATTTTGTAGATTTTCAGGAGAAAAAAAAAAGAAAAAAGTCTTGAGTATGGTCAGCAAGTACAGAGAAGACCTAGGAGAATGATGAAAGCACACGTGGTTCTGCCCTGAAGCTGCAGAGAGAATACTCAAATGCTATGGCACTGATTTTTCAGGTGATAGAAAATGCAAACATCCTGCTCACTCAGTGAGCATCACACTTAAAACAGAAGCAGAAAACTGAGCTTCGACAGCTGGATAAATTCCTCTTTGGGTGGCAACTCTGGAAATTTGCCTCCACTGCTTTCAGGTCAGATATTTCTCATTCCTTGTCCCAGACTGTCACATGGTGAACCTGTGCAAAGTTAGTACCATTCTGGTGTGTCAGCAGCATACCAAAGAGAACACAGAAAAGTCTCAGAATGTATCCTCTACGGTGTGTGATACTTCCATAAAGGAAACACAGAATAGGTCTGGAAAAAGGGCAGTAAGATTGTAAAACAGTGGTCAAAAGAAAAATACAGATATCTTTCCTGAGGTTAGGAGAAAGCACGCTGTGCTAAACAATTTAATAATTAAATTGAAAAAGAAAATACCATTGTAATTAACATACGAAGAACCAGCATGGCCTAGCTAATCTCATCATGGAGAGATCGAATAAAGTAGCCTACATTTTATGGAGCAATTTAATCTGGCAAGCAATTAATTGTAAGAGCACTAAGTCAAACGAATAGATTTCCCTTTAAGAAGATCACATTCATCATCTGTAATGTATTCTAAACTGCGATTTGTTAGCCAGCCCCTGAATTTTACAGAAGGCATTTACTGTCTTCCTTTAGTGTAGAAGTGATCCCTGGCTGACAGAATGGAGTGGCATCAATCTTTTTGAACCAGCTAGCCTATTAACACTGATAGGTTCTGAATCACTGATGCAGGAAGCAAATAACTTACAAAATGCAGCTACAACTTTTTAGAAGTCTTATACTTTCAACTATATTACAGTGGTATATACCAGACTGTTTGAATCATACCCTAACCCACTGACCAACCCGATCTGACCCATATCCATAACACCCTGGAGCTGGTAACATTGCTGAAGAGAGCAGTGGGATTAGAAAAAATGAAATAAAAAAATTTTAAAAATCAACACTTGCTCATTGAGAAACTTGTCAGAGGTCTCCTACCTGAGCTCCACCTGGTGCAAGTATCTGGGATTCTGACTATCTGCATCCTCTCATATACTTGGTTACAAGATCATCCTTCCCGGACTAGTTTTAAATGGAATTAGATCAATTTATATTGCAATATTCTAACTGATCACAAGACTGCCCCAGACCGTCTGTGTTTTTAACATTAGAAATCCTTTCACTTCCAACTTTTTATTTATTCACGATACTCCCTGCCCATTTGTTCACATTACAAACTGCTCTTGAGCTCCAAAAGCTCTTCTACTTCGTTTCTATTTCCCACTATATGAGTAGCCACTAGTTTTCACTTTGCTGGAGTGGGCAAAGCATGCACCGAGTGTCCTTCAGAAGGAAATCATTCTTCTTGCTTGTGTCTGCACCTGTCCCATCCAAGTTCTGTCTTTCTAGAAGATGAGTTCAAAGGCCTCCTTTCTTCCTAGGAAAGGCTGTCTGTCAAGCATGTTCCTATCTTACTGCATAGGTCACATTACTGTTCAGCTTGAACGCACTAGTTTGGATCATGAAGATTAGCAGGCAGGGAAAGCTCACACCCTCTAGGTTGTCTTTGGGCCCAAACTGATTCCCCTCCAAATACAATTGCTTTAAAAATTACAGAAATGTTATCAGACAGACAAATGGAACCCAAGAATCATTCAGTGCGTCTAAGTGTTAACAGGAACTGATAAACTTCACCAAAAAGGTATGTGACAACATTTCACTTCATCTGGAAACCACACAAAATTCACTCCGTTCAAGTAAGGCTGTGGGCCACACATGAAAAAAGCTTGCCAGAGACATACAGCTTTTGACAGTGCCTTCCTACCCCTTTGTCACTCCGGATCATTCCAAGAGACCAGATTTCTCCAGATTAGTGACAAGGATGAGACCTATGCCTGGCTGCTTTCAGGACTCTTCCATCCTGCTAGCTTCCCGTATGCTCCACTCAGACTGAAGGCAAGAATGGAAAGTAGCCCCGTGACAAATCAAAGTTAAATGAATAGTCCTAGAAATAAAGTGCAATATACAAACAATAAAAGTCCATGCGTTATGTTCCAGAACAAGTTTGTCAAGTACCATCTCACTCCAAAACCAGCTAAAACGAAACTCATATTAAACTGATTATGAGAAAATACTGCTTTNACAACTTATAAAAGCAAAATTAATCAAAATACAGATTTTTGTTACTCCAGAGTGGAAAAAAAAAACCCCAACACAGCAAAAAGATGGCTACCCTTGATAAACACCTGATGGCTAAGCCTTTAAACTTCTCCGACCTGAACCTAAGTGCACAGTGTTGCTTCCAGATGCCTTCCTGTTGTATAACATCATACTTACCATTAGACCGATACCACATTAAAATGACAGCAAGTGCAGGCACAATTCATTTAACAATTAATCTACCCTAGCTATCATTTTCACTTGTCATTAACTGCTGCTTAAATGCCCACAATTTCATATAACCTTAGACTCTTCCTTTAAACATACGCACGGGGGAATATGCCATTAGAGGCATTACTCAAAGAAGCACTTTCTGTCCTCATCATCGACCGCAGCATTAATCACACTAAGAATAGTTTCTTCTCACAAATGACTGACTTGCATAGTTGGATCTCATCAGCAGGATCCAATTTACTGGCAAATTCCCAGTCATCAGACAATACTGGGCATCTCCAGCAACACGCACTGTGAGCTCTCTAGTTTTTACCCTTAACTGATCTTTCAGACAAAGAAAATACACGCCAGGCACCACAAGCTCCCACTAACTGAAATACATGCTCTACACAGCACCTGTAGCAGTTGGACCCAGAGTTAACATATAGCACAGTGCACTCAAAGAGAAGCTTTCTTGCTTCTTGTACCATTTGACCACGCTGTGAAGAGACTGCTCCTCTAAAATCAAATGGGTTAGGTTGGAAAGGACCTGTGGAGGTTATGCGGTCCAGTTTTATACTCGGCATAGGGCCAGTTAGGCCACTTTGCTCACAGCTGTGTTCAGGAAGGATTTGAATAATGCCAAGGATGGAGACTGCACAACCTTCCCAAATCATCTGTTCTAGCATTGGATCACCCATGTTGAGGGGAATTTGGGAAGAACCTCCATTACTACAATATGACTTAGTTTATTTCCTGGACAAACTAAAAGTCTCAGAACAGTGCTGTTTTGTGGCTCTTCATTTCTCACAGAAGTTTATGCTGAAAGTCACCAAACAAGGAAGAAAAACAGGTGCTAACCAGTGAGAACTGCCCAGTCTGCTCCTTCCACAAGGCTCAGGCTATCACACATGGGCTAGCCTCAAAGCAACAACAGCTTTTAAACGCTAATGAACAACGGAATCGAGAACAACATATGGTAGACCTATTGCTTTCTGAGTTTAGAAGGGAATGTCTGCCTCCAGCAAGCCCATCTCTAATGTCCATAGAAAGTTAACGTTGAGCTCAGATTATAAAGCACACAGTGCTGCAAAATTTTAAGAACAATATTAAATAATTATTTTTTAAAAGTGTAAGTAAAAGCAATTTGCCTTTGTCCGTGTACACTGCCCTGCCTAAGGGTGTCCCTGTTAAGCCTTTTCAGACAGCCCACAAAGGACATTATACAAAGGATATCATATTCATAGCACTCGGTCAGAAGCAAGAACTTTACATTACTTACACAACACACAATGTTCTGGAACAAGGATCCAGTTTCAAATTCCTCATCCAAAACATGGGCAATGTCAAGAGGTTGTCTATTTATCCTGCCCTCAAAACACTTCCCAGCTACATTTTCTGTAGTGGATTTCTGTAGCATTTTGTCACAGTACCCAAAGCCATCATTGAAATTCAGTGTTCTAAAGGCTGAAATCATCTTTTGCTTGGCCACAAAGGTTGCATTACTTCCCATCCCACACAGACTCCAAAAGTTTCCATAATCCAACTAATGAGAAAAAAAAATGTCACTGTAATTAACACATTAGTGATGACCTAATTAATCACGAAAGCAGCAACACAAAAAAGCTTTTCAGCATTTGAAGTCTTCCAGCAGAAAGGATTGCCAGGGAACTTTTAAGGTCATTCCATTTTTGGCCATCCTCAAAATATGGCATATCTGAAAGCATGTTTTTAACAGGAGTCCACTGCAGAGAGATGATCAAGAGTCAGCGATCAAGACTCCCGTCAGAGTAGCAGCCAAGTTCTTGCATTTTGGTCTCATAGCTGTATTGTCTTAAGCCCAGTACCCAAACTGAAACTTTAGGTAATGGTTACGTTGGTATTTCTCTTAATGGCAAGGATAGTTTGCAAAAACATCCTGGGACTATTACACCAGCACAAACTAGAGAACATGCGCTTGGACCCCTCTAGAGAGGGACATCAGTGAACTGATGACAGTGGACATAAAAACACTTTGCAGCATATTAGGCTAAAACTGGTGTAACAGGTCAATGCTGCTAGAGACTGTCCTGTTGTTCCTAATGCCAGGCTGTTGCATGCACACCTACGGGGCTGACACAACCACTTGCATATCTGTATGAAGGCTTGAGAACCGACCCAGACTGAAACACATTGTATTTTTTTTCCTACCTAGACAGATTTATCCTGGGTCAAGCCTCCACTTTCCTCTTTTACATGCAGCTGCACAGTGCAGGATGCTTCTCACAAAAGAGATGGCAGAAATGAATGGCAGGTGACTACTTCTGCTCATCAACACTTGTCAGTTTATACCTCCCCAAGTGACTGCAGAAGCGAAGGCTGAGGAAAGGCACAAGGGCTGTTCTGCCAGAGTAACATCCTTCAACTAAACCATTATCAGCATGAGGTATCAGAATCCAATACCCATCACAGATGAATTCTTCATGTGATCACTGTTACCCTAATCTGGTTGGCTTTGACAGTTGATAAGCAGGGCATTTCTGACTGATGAACCATCACAGTTAGCATCCCTTGAGACAGGCGACAGAAATCCAACCTCAAAGCTAAGGGAGAAATTGAGGATTCAGAAGCATTAGGCCATCATTTTCTGCATTTTTCTTCTAGCTACAAGAGTTAGAAAAAAAAGTTTAAAACCAAATTTCTGGGATCCCCAAGCAGCCAATTCAGTTCAGACCACCTGAACTTCTGATGTATCTTATGGTCTCTATCTGGACACACAGATACTAGAGTCCAAAATATTTTCAGATTTTGGAAGGTGGTGGTGGGGAAATCATCACTCACTCAAGCCCCCTTTTTTATCTCAAGGCAGCATTTTACTTACACTTACTTTACTAACTGGTATTTGCTGATGGTTTTGAAGCTAGGCCTGTGCTGGCAGAGTGAGACAAACTTCTCAGCCTTTGGTAGTTAGAATTCTTAAAACCCAAGCATCTTAATTTTGAAAGCTAGGATGCATGTTTTTTCTTTAATGAACAAAGTCTTACAAACAAGACGTCCTCCTCTCAGAGTTCCCTGGGAACTGAACTCTAGATTCTGGTGTGATCTTCAAACAGACTGCAGTTCTGCAGTCATACCAACAATGTATTATCCTTGTTTCCAGTTCAAGATAAGGTAGGTACTTCATTACGTTAATGAGCAGATGTACTTAATGAGCAGGTACTTTGACAATTTAGTCCTAAAGGAAGAATTAAGAGAATAGGACATTTACATTTCTAGAGCAAAACCAAATTTTAGGCCCCCCACTAGTACACGATAACAAGAAAAACATGTTACTGGATTTTGAAAAGCTTTTTTTAAATTTTTTTTTTTTTTAACTACACATCCCACAGCCCAGACTTTCAGAGGGAATAATAATTCTGGCTGCTGCTGTGAGCCACAGATTTCTTTTAAACAGAAAGAGAAAAACAGCATTACACTGCATCATTTTTTCATGGGATAAAGGTGTTATTTAAGCTCACAATGATTTTCACATTGTTTGGGTTATGAAGAAAGGCACTCAATGTTCTCTCTCCATTAAAACAAGTCTCAAATGCTAGATTTGAGATCAGTGGAAATCAGAGTCCCTTATATTTATCTAAAGAATAAAAACAGCATGGGCAAAGTTTTGACAAGCTGTAAACAGCTGTTTCAGACTGTGCTTAAATCACATTGCAAGAAGGCCAGTTCTTGGGGTCAAGAGAATCTGGTTGCAGAGGCTATTCATGTCTTGCCTCCTGGCTGCATTAGAGCTACCAAAAAAGATGTCAACAGCAAGGTAGAAATCTATCCATTAGGAGTAGAATTCAAGCCAGCCACAGAACCAGATAAGTAATTAAGATTGTTCCAGTAAACAGGATGAAGCAATATAACCATTCAAATGGGAAACCAGCAGACCTTTTTGGACTTTCTACTGCAACAAAAACCCTGCGATGTTTGCAAGACTGCATCCTAGCTTTGCAGCACGTGCTTTAATGTATTACTCAACTCATACGTAACTGGCCTGTGCCCAGCAAGGGGATTCAAGAACACTGACTAATAAATATAATGACCACCTCTGAAATAAGACTTCCAATACTAAAATAAATTCTCCACTATTTTTATGTTTCTACAGAGAAAGGCACCTGGCAAGCAAAACAAGAGTTTCTTGCATCAGACCACACTTCTTTAGACCAAGCAGTGCAAAGCCACTCACTCAAATCAAACAGAAGACCACAATCACACTTTTCTCCTCTACTGACTGTCCTCCCAAGCTCAAGACCCTGAATTCACTAGCACAAAAGCAGAAACTAAGTGCCAAACATTAGACTTCCAAAGCTGAATACACAGCTTTCAAGGAATTGCTAGCACCTTAACTAGCTCCATTTATAAACCCATGATCTACATCATGAATCTAGTGAGATCCAGACATGAATTCCCTTCTTCATAGGGCAGTTGCATTTGATAGAGAATAGATGAAATCTTGGTTGCATTACCTCATTAAAGTATGTAACATTTCTCAGCAAACTTTGCTAAGTAACCTACAGATCCTGGCTAACCTTTCAAAAGATTCAGATTTCAAGGAAGAAATATTTCCAACAACATGGCCAGGAAGACAATGGTTCACAGAGAAAAACTCTGCAGTGAGATGTTCACCATATGAGAATCACATGAATTAAGATACTTGCTGAAATTAAGTGCCAAAAAGCAGATGTGCTGCAGAAGGAATTTCCCTTCTGCCCAGCAAACATTCTTCACTTGAACAAATGGCTCACCTCTACTGCAATCCTTACAGTGCAGCTGAAATACAGAACTGGATCCTATTGTAAGTTCCCTCCTAGAAGGCCAACCTGTTGACATCATGACTTGAGGAAAGGAGATGAAAGTGGCCAATACAATTGCAGACATTGGAAAGAAACTAAGAAAGCCGGTTAAGCAAGGCTGCCATCCTGGGAATAAATCACTTTGAGTTCACCCCCACCCCAATCCAAAAAGCATTGCTTACTAGGAGGGTGAAATTCTACATAGAAAGCGATCCCTGCAGCATGGCTTTCAAGTGCATTGAAGAAAACCAGTTGCAGTATAGCATCTCAGATAAAGGCATTACTTTGCCATACAAGCCTTGCTCAAAATCAGCATGAGCTCTAGAAAACTTAAGTCACCACAAAATAAGACCAACCAAACAACAACAACAACAAAACCACCAACAGATTACCAGGAAAAAAAAAAAAAAAGTCCATTAAAGAGGAAACAATTTTGACATTGTCAGAGCTCATTTCAGTCACTGCTGTCTGGGAAAGGAATTTGCTGGCAGAAAGAAGGAAGGTGACCTGGGATGCACCTGACTTGCTGAACCATGCTGCTGTGTTAGTGTGACTGGTCCATACAATGCCACTCAATTAATAGATTTGCTCTCTTGGGCCAGTGGCAGAGATAGTATTTAATTAAGCCACTGCATGAATGAGAAAGAATGAAGGAGAATTACAGCAGAATGAAATTGGCTATGGCACTGTAAGAGAAGCACACCAAGATGAATCAGCTAGTAAATAAAGAGCAATAAGTGAAAACTAACACCGCTGTCTCAAGCAGAAATAAGATGGATGTAGAAGAAATGAAATGCTGAAGATACACAACTCAAAAAAAACAACCTACACATTAATAAAAAAAAAAAAAAAAATCCCTGAAAGCATGGGTAGAGGGCCATGAGAAGATGAAACAATGCACCCTGAAATGAGAGTGCTTCTTTCTTTTTTATTCTCCTGTTAGGATGTTGCTGGTCACAATGGCCTGGAAGTGAGGTCTTTCCCTTCCATTCCAGCTGCTTCCCCTGTTCAGATGCCAGTTAATGCCAGAATCTGTTCATGTCAAAATCTGTTACTCCCAGCAAATGAGCTTTCCCCAACAGAATACTGCAAGGTCAAGTGAAAACCAAGCTGTGGTAGCAAATGAATTCTGGATAACCAATCTCCCCTATAACCTATAATGTGGTATTTCAGGAACTGTTCTGCTGTGCCAGAGTCCCTACGTAGCAAGAAGAGTATGCAACAAGAAACACACAAAATGACAAGAAGGATCTACTAACTTTGGTCCTTCAATGAGTAGTGAAGTGATTACAGGTCACTGGAAAAGATCTAGAACCAAGCCAGAATCTTCATCTAGAATGCACATTCAGTTTCTTTCAGCATCATATTTTTTTCAGGCTGCTACATCAAAACTGTGATGAACTAATTCTTCAAATTGCTTACATGCATAACATTTGGAAGTTTTCTTAACAGTGTTTATTAACAATTTGAGCCTTAATTATGGAAAAAAGTATGTTAAGATTTTAAAGTATTGATAAAATATGAGTGTCTCTTTGGGTTTTGATGCTTTTTTTATAAAACAAAAAGAAAAATAAATTGTGGACTGTCTTGTACTAGCCTGTGATCTGGGCTCAGACCAATAAGCAGTGACAGCATGTCAGAGGTCATTACCATTAACCACACCTCAGTGAACAATTCAGTGGAGTTCAAACCAGGGGTAGCCCTCATAAATGGGTTTAAGAATCACAGGGAATGAACTCCAGATCATGCCCCTGGCTGCTCAGTGCTGGCCAGCCTTAGCCAAGCAGCCCTGCAGGGTCCATCAGTCCCAGGGGTTATGGATGCTCCCAGTGCAGCTCTGCCACTGAAAGGAGGCACAGCTGGAGCATCCTTAGCCAACACTTGTGGATCATCTCTGAGAAGCTGGGAAAAAGCAAGCGGCTTGTTTTTTTCATCTTGGAAATTATGGCTTTAGATTAGCCAGCCCATTGTGAGAGGCAAGATGTCTGTATGTGTGTTTTATATACCTATATATACACACATATTTGTAAGTATAAGCATGCATGTGTATATGTATTTATATATACATATATGGATATACATATTCATCTATGTGCATATATGTATAATATACACAGATACCCATATTTTATATACATCTGTGCACATAGATTTTTCTTGACCATTTGTTTTCAAAAACGTGCTTTAAGCTTGCCCTCCCTTTTCATTCTCTTACTCATATTGGCAGCAAATGCGTATGTGTGCCCATTAAGACTGTACAGAGAGGGAGAGGAAAGGAGGAAAGTGTGTATAAAAAGCATATACATTTATATACACATACAGTCTCAGCTGACTGTGATCCATAGGCTTCTACTCTACACAGAAGCACTTTCCTATCAGCAGCTCCCCTGTCATGCACCCTACATAAATACAACAGCCATCCATTACAGCATGACTAAGTCAGCAGAATTTAGCCCTTCTCTCCCCATGAACAGATGCTAAATTCCTTGCTGTGAAGCAGAAGAATGCTGAAGGTGCTCTGTGGACTGCTTGCAGCTGCCCACTTTCTAACAAATATCCGAACAGAACCTTCTCCCCTGTAAAGGTTTCCAGTGAGTGCAGTTCTTTGGAGTTCTGGTAATTTAACAGAAGCAAGCCATAGCTTCAGGGCTGGGATGCCAGGTATCCCATAACAAACAAGCACAGCCCAATTTGCCCTTCTTTCACATGAGCGAACATGTAAACGTTCTTTCATAGTGCTCCTGCTCAGACTGGAAGCAAGCATAATCATTTTATGCACATCCATGTAAACAGCAATCTCTCCTTTATGACCCCAAAAGCAGCCTTTGGAGAAGCAGCACCTCCTGTGCAAAAAATAAAAAGAATAATCACACAGCGTGGCTCATTTGGAACAAAAGTAGCTGCAAGATGGAAGAGTGAATGAAAGCATCCAAGCAAGGGCTGTAGCATATGCTGCAACAGCACATAAAACACACTTTAAAAAAAAAAATTTAAAAATCCTACCACATAGTTCCATACTACAAACTTACTCTCTGCCTGTTAGATGTGTTTGTGAGCAAAATAAAGATCTTGATGATGGGTCTGAATTGCAGACAATGGGGAAATTCAGTCTATTAATCATTGAGTTAATCTATTTATTCACCTTGAAAAAAAAAAATCCTGATCAGGAGAAGATCTATTAAAAGAATACAGGGATTCAGCTGCTACCTTCCTTACTGACTAAGCAATCAGAAGATGCCCCTTTGAACCCTGTGTTAATAAAATTCTCATTAAATGCAAACCTGCGCAAAGCTATCTTAAAGAGGCTCATTAGCTTAAAAAAAATTACTCGTCTCAAAATGTGCTTATTTCCTCATAGGTGAGAAGGTGAGTTTTCAAATCACTAACTGCTGCGGCTTATTTCAACCCCATCAGCACTGCAGTTGCAGTCCATCATGTCTCAATTATTTATGTAAACCACAGAGACAAATCCACAGACAGACGTTATCATCACTATTATTGGATAGCACAACAATAGGATCACTCATTCCATTCTGTTATGCAAGATTTCAGACAGACAAGGCTGTTAGTATTCTATCATCTTCAAATTTTCATGTTCTTTAGGTTGGGCAGAAATTATTAATTGTCTGTATAAAGGAGAGGTATGGAGGGAAGGCAGGAATAGCCCCCCCATCGCTCTGTACTCACAAAGAACGTTCGTGACTACTCTTTTCAGGGGAGTAAGGACTAGAAAAAAAATCAGATTATGAGCAAACAAAACCCAGTCAGGCTGCCTAGTGGAGAGCAGGGTCCAACTACAAAGTAGTTAATACCATAACAGGATACACAAAGTGGTATCTCTCCCTGCAGTTGGTTTAAACAAGAATTTGTCAAAGATTCTCCAGGTATTACTCATCCTAACTCTGTATTAAAGCAATTAATCAGACAACCTCATCAATCCAGCACTGTGGGGTACAAGCAAGACTGCTTTATGTGTCTCCCCAACAATTTCTCCTTTAACACAAATGCATTGCAGTCTTGGAAAGTTATAAACAACTTGTAAAAAACTCCTGGACACATAAGATTATACACTAGGGCTTAAGACACTTGTTGAAGCCCACCACACGCATGCACACTGAGATGTTTTTCCATTTGTAGTCTTTCCCACCAAAAGCCTTAGGATAAGGAGCAGACCATTTTTATGTATTTCTTTTTAAATAGCTGTTGTAATGACATGAAGGTATAAACCAAAGTATGACTTTGCACAGCACTGTTACAGCAAAAAACAGGTAATCATTGCTCATAAAAAACTTTCCAGAATGATAGAACAAGCTAAGAAAAAAAATCTAATGCGAGGTGGATTTCTCTAAATTCATTTCCTTCATGGCAAAGGCATCCAAATTAGAAACAGCATGCTAAGAACACTCCAAGGGAAACCAAAGGGGGGGGGCAGGGAATTGAAGAAATCAGATTAACTTCTCTGAATTCTAATCCATCTCCAGGCCTCAAACGACCCCTAATTTAGACCTTCACTAATCTCACGGGCTGAAAAGCAGTCGGTCATGAAAACTGCGAGGCCACACACCAGATCACATGAAACTTCAACACATAGGAGGAGCTGGTGGAGCAGGTGAAAGCTACCAAAAGCCTGGAAGATAAATATATTAGATGCTTCTGATTGCATGCAGAACCATATGCTCCACATGTCTGATACAGGCTGTGCAGAGAGGCACATCACAGTGCCAGATTTTTAGTTGTATCTTCTCTCAGTTGCATGCTGACTCGTACAAAAGCAGCTGCAAGGCCAACATGAAACGAGCAATGCCAAATACTGGTTGCACAAATCAGAGGTGAGCACAAACCCTGTGTGACCACTTTTCTTTTTTTTATCTCCTCACAGTTTAGGCTTTTCCCCCTGGGTATTCAGAGAATACACTTTCTGTAATATTAAATGACATTAATTTGTCAACAGCTGTCATCTGTAGCTTCACTCCAAGTCCCTTCTCTGTCCACAAGTGTTCATTTATGTCTGTTTACCACAAAACAAAACAAAACAAACAAACAAGCAAAAAACCCAAACACAACCAAAAAAAACCACACCACCACAAACAAACCAACCCACAACAACAAAAAAATAAAAACAAAACAAAACAAACAAAACAAAACAAACAAAACAAAACAAACAAAACAAAACAAACAAAACAAAACAAACAAAACAAAACAAACAAAACAAAACAAACAAAACAAAACAAACAAAACAAAACAAACAAAACAAAACAAACAAAACAAAACAAACAAAACAAAACAAACAAAACACCAAACACACACACAAAAAGACCCCCAAACATTAAAATAAGGATAGTGGCTAACTAAATCTTCTGAAACCATACATGATATTAAGCTTACAGACATACTACAGGAACCTTTAAGGTGGTTTATAGACTTTTTAAGATGTATATTGACTTGAAAGATGCCCTCAGAGAGTTTGTCCTACAAAATCTCTTTTGCAGTGAGGAAAATGACAAGTACTAGCAAGTAGCAGTACTGGGGTACTTGGTGTTGTACAGACACCAAGTGTCTAGAGTGAGCAGGGAAGTGACTCAGATATTTTTTCAGTATAAACACTTATATCTTCTACAGTTTGTTTACAAGGCAGAGATAAACAGTAAATTTTTTCTCTCAGCATTCCCCCATTTTCCAATATCCACGAGCTTCCTGCCCAGCTTGGCCAGTACCAGCTGCTTCAGAAGCCAGGAAAAGAAATTAATGCTGTCATGAAGGAATACAGCACAAAAGCACCCACAGATATTCCTTAGCCTTACAAGTAGGACATAACTTCTGTCCTTGAATGGGAAGAAAAGGTTTAAAAGAATACTGAAATGTCCTTAAATAATCACTTTTAAAACACACACAAAAAATATTGCAGTGTTAAAAGAGGCCTTGCATCTGCCTATTACAGCTGGCTTATAGTCCCCATCATAGCTTCACAGAATGGCAATAGAATCACACAACAGAAATCCATTAGGTCCACAATTGCTCTGCCCACACAGCATTGTTCCCTACTGTATAACTTCTCCCAAGAACACTGTGAGGATTAATTCATTACAGCTTGTGCCATGCTTTGAAAGCACTCAGTCCACAGAAGAGCTGAGAGAATTACTAGAGAGGGGACAATCAAACCCTGGTGATCTTCTGTTATCCCAGTGGGCCCTGTTTAGAGCAGCAATTTAGCCCAACAAAGAGAACAAATTCAAAACCAAATTCATTACAACAAATGTAAAAGTGTCACAATAAAAATACAGTCATATAGGATACAAGAAACTTTAAAATGGTTATTAACTTCTGCTCCTTACCTAATATTGACTAATGCATGGGTCACCTTGCTTGCAGGCTCTTTCCATTGACCAGCACTGGTAGACAGCCTTAGAACTGAAAGGAAAAGCCAGTTAACAGTGCTGGCACAGAACTGACAATTTTCTAACTCAAAACTTAAAAAAAAAATTAAAATCTGCTTTGGTGAGATGGCAGTCTGGGAATCACATCAAAATAAAGGTTATCTTTGAGACAGTCTGTGATCCAGGGCAGAAGTTCCCTTCAAAGCCCATCTAGGAAATGTACAGAATGCAGAAGACTTAAGCAGAACAAAATAATGTCTGGGAGACAGAAAGCAGAAGGTATAGAAGAGCCTACTGCCTCCTAACCACCTTCATCACCACATACTAAAGTTCATTTCCCCCAGAAAGAGGGCAGCGCCCAAGGTCTACAATACCTTTTATTCCACACACCGTTATCCTCTGTCTCTATTTACACAAGGTTCCACCTGAGCTGGACTATGTCCTGCAATTTAAACCAACCCCAGCAGTGATGGATTCTTTACCTCCCCATCTATCTGGAATTGCAGAGAGGAATTAGAGAAAACACTCCTGTAAGAGTGAGGGTGTTATGTTGCACAGATGGTCTCTGACAGACTTGGGAGCTGATCTGAAAACATTCTACAACAGGAAGAAACTTCTAGGGAATCCAATTATTTTCTGACAGAGTAACAGAAAATATTTATTTAGGTCAGAGTCTGCAGTGTTTCTATGGTGGCAGTTACCTGCACATCTCTTGTTAAGTACTAAAACAGTAACAGATCCTGTAGCATGTTTGGGCTAAATTCTATACTGCCTGAATAGAGGGCAATTTTCTATGAATTTGTATATACAGGCTTTTCTGGAGGTTACATTCCACGGGGAAGGTTCACCCACAACTCAGAAATGAAAGAACAGCACATCACCCAAATTTAGGATCACTAGAAACACGGATGCTAAAAGTGAATCGATAAGCACAGTGGCTGCATACTTATGGCCATTATTGCATGAGAGGAGCTTTCAGTACTGAAGATGTGGATAAAGCTCAGATTCTAGTCAAGAAAACAAAATAAATAAAACCCAAGGGAATTAGATTCCACCTCCACTCCTAACATAGAAAGTTAGGAAACCACAGGAAAACTAAATGATGGCGTAACTTTGTCATCTGTACTAACAAATGTCCCAAGACCAGGGGACAGAAGGGTGACCCATAGTCCTGGTGACATGGACTGACAAGCAAAGGGAAGCTATCAGGACACCTGGTTAAACTGTGGCTTTCATCAACCTGAGACAGTGCTACCTTCTCACTTCCTAGTACTACCATTACATGTCATCTGCAGAAAAAAAGACATCAGTTCTGAGTAACATTATTTTGTCAAAGAGTAGATACTGTACTTGAATATCTGAAGTAATGTATTCAAAGAGGGTTTTTGTTCAGGCCTCCACAACATTAACTCAAAGGGTTTGCTCTGTGCAGCAAGATGGAAAACATTCGTGTGACAAATTAATTGTTTCAACAAGTCAGATTTGCCTACTGTAGCCCTACTAAGCATCTGAGTGCATTATCCTTCCATTCCACTTTCCTTCAACTTCCCCATGGAAAGGATTTGAAAAACTAATGGCAAACAAAAGCACCTCATCTTACTAGCTGCAGTTCTTGGGAGTAAGAAATAAGTTAGCAAAAAATCTCATGTTATCAAAGGGCACAAAACCAGCCCTTACATAATGGATGAAAACTGTAGGAAGTTTGCACAAAAGAGCTGTTCACTTTTGCTTGTAGTTGCAGGTTGTATTTGGCTACTTTTATTTAGGTGAGGATGGTTCTCTCCCACATCAAAAGAGTGCTGCAGCCAACCATCTGTCTCCCATTACCCTTTAACTCCTCTTATATACTTATTTTAACTCCTGTTGTTCACTGGGTGATCACTGAGAAGAGAGCAGGGGGTGAAGAGAAGAAAGGTCCTTCTACAGCAAAGCAAACAAAGAACCCAGCTTCTTTTCTTCATAACTTCAAGCAGGCAGGCACCACACCAGTCCTGCCACAGCTACCCTTGGCGGCGGGCTCCTGTGTATACGCTGCCTGATTATGCCTCCATGCATTCCTTGCTCTCCTTTGTTCCTCTTGCCCCTGCTGAGTGTCACTTGGTGGCATTCCAGAATGCCTCTCTCTTTGAGGGATGGCAGCTTCTCCCTGTTTTGCCAGTAGGCCTATTCTTCAGTCCAGTGACTTGCTTGTCACTGCAAGCAGGTTTGTGAAGGCTGTCATCTTGGTTTGTTTTGGCAATGACTGCAGTAGATGCAATTTGTCTAGCACAGTAAGCTTCTTGTTATAAGTTTCTCAAATTGTTTTCCAAATTCGTGTTTGCACAGAGTGTGTCTCTGTGCTGGGTGATTCAGCTGCATGCAACTGCCTTCTAACGTTGTCAAATGTAACAGATGCAACTACATGAAGATACATGAAATATCACATACCCTGTTGTGCCAAGAAATTTGCATTTCCAGTTACAGTAAGTGGCTTGTAGAGAAGCAATGGGTCTATCCCTACTTTTTTTTTTTCTGATGAGAAAAAAAAATAAGTATCCCTTTCACAAGTTTATCCCTCTCTCAGTTTTTAGTTTACCAAACATGCCCTGGTACACAAAATAGGTCCATTCACCAAGACTCACATCAGTAGCAGGTGGACAGAAAATACATGCCACAAACACTCCTTCACCACACCCCCTACTTCCAGTCAACAATAGTCCTGACCAGTCAGGAGATACTCACCCATAGAATAAAGGTTGTCAAAATTCTGATGCATCCGAATGATTTCATAGTACAGCTCATCATAGCTGCTGGGAGTAGGAAGAAAGGTATCTCCATAAGTGATGAACATGTTGAACAGGTTCACAACCTATGCAAGGAAGTGAAAAGAAATTACAACAGGAGTATTTACACAAAGTCTATTCTGCAGCAGAAACAATACAAACTAGGTCCAAAACCTCCAAAGACATAGCTCTCTGTTGCATTACACAGTATCACATCATTGCTTTATCAATTACCTTTATAGTACAGAAGAAACAGACAAGAAGCTTAAATACCATTATACCTGGGGCCAGGAAAACAGGTTTCTATTATTTTCTATACAAAGGCACACAGAACAAGAAAAAAAAATTACCAAAACTGGAAAAATGAAACCAAGCCTTTCCTCACATATACTTGTTTAATTTCAAGGAGCAGACCCTTCAGTGAGACCAAGCACTGTCCTTTATAAACGTCTAGTGAAACCAACCGCCCTAGCATGCCTCTGCTTTGTCGTCTTGTTTTGGTATCTCTTTACCAACCCAGAAACCCTGTATTCTTTCCTAATATTCATTCAAGATCAAGCTGTTTAAATTAAGAGGATTAGCTTAGTCCATACTTACCATAAGAGCAAGGGTGAAGATGTTGTGCTTGGCCAGCAACACAGTCTCATTAGACATGAGGAACTTCAACAAGTTGATCAAAGCTAGGAGAAAATTATATATATTTTTGAAATATAATCCAAAGTAAAGCCATTCTCAACAAGCCACTTAAATACAGATGCATTTTCATTATCTAGTGTAAACTAACCTAAATGCTGCTATCTGTTCACCTCTCAGAAACAGATCAATTTACAAGTGGGATGGGTTTTTTTGGTGGCTAAAATACTGTGCTGGACAGGTGACAGCTCTTTTACTGTCCCATATTTATTCTCCTTCACTGACTTCCCAATCAGATCTGTTCAGGCTCAAGCTAAGTCTCTTGTTAGCTTAGTCAGTTCACGGGAGCTTTTATCTGCCAGATCCTGAAGTGAGCTTTGGGGTTGGAGAATGTTTCTGCTTTCATACATCACCAACATGATGCATGCATAGTCTGCCCAAAGCTGTCACTCTTGTTGATACATGCAGAAAAAAAAAAAAAACAACAACCCCAAAGCACAGGTTTTCTGTAGCTCTATGAGAATGCTGCTGCAATGGTACAAGGAAGGATATAGTACTTTACTGTGTCAGTTATCCAGGGCTGTGCAGTAAAGACTACAGATCTGTTTCATGCTTGTCTTAAAAAACAAACAAAACAAACCCAAAAAACTCCTGCTGTAACCACCTCAAATCTGTTGGTGATAGTGGGAATTAACAAAACAAGTTGGCTTAAAGAGCTTTAATCACACTTTAAAATAAAAATTGTATTCCACACACTTGAATAAAATAGAAAGTTCTTTATCTTGTTTTCTCTAGTTGTTGAAAATTTCAAGAAAGCAAGCTGTTTTCTTCTGCATTATAGCTCCTCAGGACTGAAAGCTGGCATATGCCTACTCTGTGCTCGAAGTCACCGGATTTCAAGACTTAAACCATCTGAATTATATGGCCTGCAAAGTCAAGCTGGAACAGACTTTTTTTTTCTTTAAAAAAAAAAAAAAGGTTCGTAGTTACCTTCTGATTGGTAACTGTATCTAACAGAGTAATGCCAGGCATTACTCCTATTTCTTATAGGTACAACTAGAATTTCTTACTCTGTTCCTCCCCGTACCCTCACACAAGTGTGAGGCACTACCCAGTAACCTGCAAGAAAACCAACCCCAGTTTGGGAGAGCCCCATAGCAACTACAAAACAGACCATTCATCCCAGCCCAAAGGTATAGGCTATGAAATAGGAGGAGATAAAGCACAGGGTGCAGCAGTGAGGTAAGGGCAAAATTTAGATACCCTTTCAGGCCCACTTGCCCTTTCAGGATTACAAAGAATTCACAAAAGATAAAACCAAAAATCCTACAGTAAAAAGACAGATGTGAAGATACCGATAAGATCCAGAACTGAACAAAATTGACAGATTCTGAATATAGTCCTGCAGCCACTACTTTTCAATACTCAAGTTCACCCTGAATATCAAAAGTTCATGTATGCCCCTCAGAAGGGAAGCCAACAGCCCTAGGGAGGGTATTTATTCATCACAGACAGAAGCTACTTCAGTTTCATGTGCCAGCTGGAGGCTTGATGCTGAACTGCAAACCTGCATAAAAAAAGCTCTCTGAAAACTCAGAAAGTGATTGCTCTTTCAGAGCCATTCCAGGATTTAACAATCGGCAGCAGCTTCTCTTCCTTCTGTCACAGAAGCCCACCTCATGAAACAGATACACAAATACCTTTTCAGTCCAGACACAGAACTCCCCATACCATCATCACTTCATCATGAGACTGAAACTCCTAGGACCAAAAAGCAGAGCCTGGATTCCACAATAATCCAGCTCTGGAAATACTCCTGTCAGATGTTTTTCTGTAAAAGAGACTTTTCAAAACAAAGAAGTAGCAGGTACAGGCGGGCTCTCCACCTGAGCAGAGATCCAGCTGAAAACAGGTTGCCAAGGTAACAAGTCTCCACAGCAAAAAAGTAGAGTTTCCCACAGTCAGTACCTTGGACTGGAGACAGCTGCATCTGTCACAGCTGCTTACTGGCCATCTCTCTATTTAGTAGTTATAAGCATGACTTTACCTCCTTCCCAGCCATGCAAGTCCACACAGCCACATCTTGTGACCAGGTGCTGCTGTTCAACTCCCAGCAACTGGGGTTTCTGAAAGCAGAGAGCAGAGCTCTGGATTGCCTATAAAAAGTGGCGTGAAGCCTCTTGCTCGTCCCATCACCTCTTACTCTCCCACCAGAACCCTGCGGAAAGGCCTTTGCCATGGGGTGATCACAGCACAGTGAGAAGCCACTGAACATCTAAACACAGTGAACATGAAAGCTGCCTGTGGTGGGGAGACACTACTTTTAAAAGAATGAGTGGAACCATCATTTGTCTAGGTTGTGAGAACTCCCTGACTGACAGGAACAAGTACCCTCAGTTTCCCACTGCAGCATTTCTCAGATACCACCCTGAAACATTTGCACTGTTCTGTTTTGGTGACAACACTTGGACAAGACCTGTTGCTCTGTTCTACCCCAACAGCAGCTGCTACATTTGTTCCAGACATTGTGATAAATTTTCTCATGTTTAATCTTCCCGTTCCAGTTAGAAAGATGGCAAGATATTACCACTGCTTGTAATCACTCTTTATACCTGAATTGCACTGCATCGTAGCCCACACTTGCAGCTGATCTATGGTGTTCCTTCCCAAAGGACCAGGAAGGAGAGGGACACATATCACCTGATGAAGAAATTCAGTGCTGGGCTCAGAGCTGGTCAGAAATGCTAATCCACCAGGTTTGGTCATTGTGTGCACTGCACAGACAAGTTTATCCAACTGTTTGGAAACCACACGCTCCTAAAAAAGTTAGGAGTGCTCCTAATTAGGGTATACATTACATCAATACTCAAAGAGCAACTGATCTTTTTCCCCACCAGCACATTCTGCACCAGCCTCTACTCAAGTGGCTCTAAGGAACAAGATCACTGTAGAAAGTGAACCCCTTAAATCCATAGGAACCCTTAAATCCATAGCTACCTATGTCTCTGTAGTTTGCTTGCAAGGCAAGTCTTGTACTGAAAATGCGGACAGCTATGCCCTGGAGTTCTCAAGATTAACAACTTTTAGATCCATCTTCATGTGCCCAGTGCCCTTCAGTGACAATTACACACATAAAATAAACATCTAGAGCAAAGGTTCAACTGGCTGAACACCTCTCTGCCCCTCAGCTCCAACAGGGCACTGCTACTAGTGCCCCTGAGCAACCTGAAGCCAAACCAGATGTGTCACTTATTCCCTGCTGCAATCAACTGTTCGCCTCTCATATCCCACCTGCAGGCTGCCCTCTTGCACTGGCCAGGAAATTACCCATTTTTTTTCCCCCAACGGAGGAGAAGTTTCATCTCAGCTGCACAGGCAGAGAAAACAGTGACCATTGCTTGGACTCAGCTACATTATCCCAATTTGTGCTTCAGAATTGAACAGTGATGGACGATTTCGGTGTGGAATTTACTTCAACATTAACTGAAAAACACCACCATTTTTGAAAATGGCTCTAGAGCCTCTTTTTTTTCTAAAGATAACCATCTTTGGCATCCTTTACCAAGACACAATACACCCGCTATAGCAAGTCTGGGAATATCCATTACTTCACAGTACAATAGTGTCACTAGAACATCTTTAGCCGCAAAAACAGGAGGCTGTAACTAAACTGAACAGGCAGCCATCAGTATTTGCACGCATGTTTCTCATTTTGTGACTTGAGCTGGGCACATTGTCTATGTTTCTTAACAAGAAGAGAACATGGCCTTTAACACCTACATTTGAACACCTACATCAAAACCAAGTAGAAAAGTGTGTTGTGGACAACAAATTGGACATGAAGCCTTATGAGTGGCTGTATGTGAAAGTGGTGTAAAGCAAACAAGCTGGGTTTTTGGCAATTTTCTCTCCCAAGGATTACTAAAGCCAAAGGATGAAAAGGGATTTCCCTAGCTTTTAGAGATACCCTCCCTGCTTTTTAAACTGAAATAACCGCACTGAAAGAGGCTCTTGGCTCTTCTGCTGCACAGCTGCTTTTGAGGACAGACACTGTCCCTTACCAGCCAGTCTGTTTACTAAGAAGCAACAATGCCCCTGCTCAGCTATTTGCTGCCCTTCCTCAGGGCAATCCTCTGTAGGAAGACTGGGCAGCCCGCATCTCCTTCCTGGTAGCAGAGGAGGTAATTCCTGTTTTGGATGGATGGCCTTCACTCCCTCCTTCCCCTATTCCTCCACCCATAGCAGATTTAGCTTCTCTCCCTCTAAGCCTTCTTTCAAACAGAAGTATATTCAGCCCCAGCACATTTGGGATTCACACAGATTTTTTGTTCTGTTTAGTGTCTCAGTGTTCACTGTTTGGATCACGTGTAATGCAACAGGAGTGTGAAGGTAGGTTAAGTGAAGAAAAGGGGAAAAAACAGAGTAGTACCACATCCCTTGGGCAAGTCAGAATGTAGCACAGACTATGCCAGGAGCATCAGAAGGCTCCAATGTGTTATTGCACAACAGAGCAGAAGAGAACAGCCTTAAGACACACATCAGAGAGAGCTTGGATGGGTTGAACACAGTACAGAGGCCTTTGTCATCACATCTGCTGCTCTTACAGGTCAAAAATCTTCTAATGGTGCATATAATGGCCCTCAACAAAGGAGCAACCGAGAACAAGAGATGCGAGGGCTCCTCAGCTGTAGTATAACATCAATTAACAGCATCCCGTACTCTCCACTAAAATCCTCCAATTTCCCACCCTCGAACTCTCAGGACACACTGAGAAGAACAGTAATTTTCCTATTCCCTTTGGAAGTTACCACTGAACTAACAGTATATTAAGTGTTCTCCTTTCAGTGTTTCAACTCACAAACCCCTTAGGAGGATCTCCACCCACACAGCACCAGAGGGCAGATAATAATGACATCTGGGCAACACTTGCATGCTGCCTATGAGTGCTTCAGCAGCAGAGTAACCACCCCAGACCTCTTATAGCCAGCCTGTTCACATATACATACTCTAAAGGCAAGGTCTATACCACTCACTGTAGCACATGGTAAACCAAATCTGGTAAGGACTAATGCACTAGACCGGGGAATAAACTGTTTTAGATTCCTCAGAAAGCAGCACTTTCTGTGCTTTGATTCCTCCAATACAGAAGAGAAAACAGCACCATTCTGTCTGTGACAGCACTGGAAGCATAAAGAGAGCAATGAGAACAGCCCTGACTCTACTGGTCAGACTAAAGGCCCACCTACGCTTAGTATTCTGTCTGCAACTGGTCAATATCAAATGACTGTTGAGCAGTAATGGTCTGAACAAACAATGCTTTTTCATAATTCTTTTCCAGATTCCAAAATGCAGAATGATCCCCTCACATGAGTGAAACAATGCCACAGACTGTGGAAATAACAGACTCTCACAACATGACAATACCATGACCATGGATCAGTCTACTCTCCTATTCCAGACTGGAAGTCACAAGGGCTAATCTCGGATAACCATATATGCACTGTGCTGTTAGGAGGGGGAAGAGAGACCCTGGAATGAAGTAATCACCTGTAATAAACATTATACCTGAAGAGAAATTAAGGAATAAGGAAGAAAAAGGCTCCAATGAGATACACTGAGATGACCTGAGTGTTAAGAAGGGGCAGATCTGGCCACATTCAGCATGGGCAGATGCTCAGCAGAACAGTGATCAAAACAAACTCAGCAGGAGATTAATATCTCCAGATAGGGTTTGACAGAAAAGAACCAACAGAGGTAGTTTCCAGATTGAGCAGCAGGAATAGGAAGCGTGTCCGAGAAACAGCTACATTGCTATTACAAACTAATGCACCAGAACCCCCCGAGGCACAAACTCTCACAGCATCCTTGGACAAGTGAAGCAATTACTCAGGGACAGCACTTGCAGCTTCCCGTCAATCAGACAAAGCGCTGGGAAACAAGACTATTGCACGATTGCTGCAGTCCCCTCTCAGGGGAAGCAATAAATGCTCTGTCGACATCACTATTCAACAAGCTTCAGCTCCATCCCTCTGCTCTGGTAAGGAGGGAGGACCCCACTCAGAGCTGTAACAATTCACCTGGCTGACAGCTCCTCAAGCCACTGCCGCAGGCACTGCCCAATTCCTGCTCCTGGCCACCAAAGGTGTGTGACAGGCAGCAGCCAGCTGTTGGCAGACTCCCCGCCACCCGCACCTCAGCACTGTACAGCTGTTCCCTCTTCTCCCCACAACTCTCAGGGTGAAAGCAGCCTGTATTCTTAATGAGAAGCAACAGCTTGCCAGAGGCCTGGAGTACATGCTGGCATAACCCAGCGCTCCCAGAATCAGTCGAGTAGGCCACTTCACTTCCAGTTCTTTACCTTCCTTATATAGCCCCCATCCCTGGTACTCGCTGTTCCAATCTAACCACAGCCAACAGTGTGAAAATTGCAAGCTTAATGGAAATGTTAATTGCTGATGCCAGAGCAATGCTGCTTGATAGAGATCCAGCAAGCACTGAGAAAGAGACCAAATTTTTCAGTTTCAGCTAAAGCTCAGATGAACATCATGCTTTCTTCTTAAAAATAAAGGTCAAAAAATAAAGACACACACCCACAAGCTCCATTCCTCTTTAAAGGAAAGGAAGTAGTGAGCTCAAGTTTATTCTGACAGTGCAGGTTCACACTGTTAATTAAATTTAAAAAAATTAGTTAATATTAAGGTTGCACATTTTTGCATGATGTTTTAAAACAGAAAAGGAGGAGCATCGGGAGAAAAAACAGAAACATTGTGTGGCAACATGGAAAGACAGCAAAGTAAGGAGTACTGCTGATTGAAAACAAAAAGTGGAAAGGGATAAATCAGTCCATTCTATATGCTGCAACCCCTC
The DNA here is from genome assembly GCA_013399075.1 of Chloroceryle aenea. Lineage (NCBI taxonomy): Eukaryota > Metazoa > Chordata > Aves > Coraciiformes > Cerylidae > Chloroceryle > Chloroceryle aenea. The sequence continues at coordinate 226,697 of VWZY01011714.1, read as the reverse complement.
CATGCAGACTAAGAAATGGCCATGAACAGCTTTAGCTTTAACACTTCTGTCATCAATGGGACCGTTTCCCAGGAGAAATTGTCACAATATCTCCACTAGGTCACCATGATCTGCAAACTGCTAGGGATTCACAATCTAATTCTCAAGTCTTAGCAGGCTTTATTTAAAAAAATAATTTGCAGGACACAGCAACATATCCAGATGAGACCTACCAGGATGAGGCAGGATCACCTAAAGTTTACTGGGCTTTTGTCCACTCAAATGGCCAAATTTCTTCACTGTGTATCTGAGCAAAGCCCTGCTGATGAAGAAATCCCATCCTGTTCTTACCAGGTGATCAGTAACAGACACCAATCTTGTATTATTCTTTTTCACTCCATTGGCAACCAGGCCAAACTCTTCATCATCAGAATTGAAATGTGTTAAAATAAAGTGAAGGTAACTAGCATTTAGTAATAGAACACTAAGAAGGTTTTAAGTAAAAGCAGATGCTTCCTAAAAATGCCTCATGAAGGGAATTTAGAACATCCTCTTTTCCAAGAAAGCCACTGAGTTTTTGCTTTTCTTACACTGTTGTCTTTAGGAGATTTGTATCCACGCCCTTCACCAACTGGCTGTGTGCTCTGACCAAAGTGTTTTAGCTTTAGGTGAAGGAGGTACCATGAGAAGGTTAACATGAAACTGGACCACAAGTTGAGAATGGCAGCAGAAGACTACAAGCAGATGTTGGCAGTCTTCCTTTGGAACTTCATATGTTTTCTGCCTGTAACTGAGCTTTGTTTTTAAGGTGGGCTGGGCTTTTCTTTGGTGCAACAAGAAGAGCTATGGGAAATATCAATCAAATAAATCAGTGAATATCAACCCACAGCAGACATAACTACAAACAAAACTTATCTTTCAATTTCAACCCTTCCCTAAACTCACTGAAATCACTAACAGGGCTAACAGATGCACTCCTGTACACATGTCTGACCAAGCACCAGTATTTCTATAGCTAAAGAAAACAGGCAACTCATAGGTAGTGGGAATTAGTAGCCTTTATCCATGGCACATAAAAATGACACCTTTAGTTTGTGTGAGAAAGTACATTCTTTCCCATAGATCTGCAGAACTATTCCACCTCCTCAGAGACTTTGCCAGTGTAAACAAGCACAAGTGCCTGCAAACCTGTTGGTTCCTACTGATTGTTCCTGTTAAGCAGCTGGCCAATATTATCTATTTTCTTTCAGTTTCAAAGTTAGAGAAGAGATAAAGCTTGCTAATCACCTGTCTACAAGTAAAGGTGAGGTAAGTTGCCATAGACAAAAGACATAGAATAAAATATAAGTTAATCACAATTTAAGTATTGATTTTCCGACCCACTTAGAAATAAATACTAATTCCAAAACTTCAACTTAATGACCCAGTTCACCAGGATACTAAAAGACCTCACTGCTTTTGCCATCCTAGAGCTAATACAACACCCGCAAAATACTGTTTGCGTCCTTCTTAGCACAGAGAGAAATCATAAGCATGGCTGAAATGATCAAAACATCATTCTGAGAAGAAAACATCATTTCTTCTTTCAAGTACACAATACATTAAGAAGCACTAGATACAATATACACAGGATACGCACCTAAGCTAGATGGTAGCTCTCTCTCCTGGGTTACCCACGCTTATCTTAGGCTCTCCATCCTCCCAAGATCCCCTCTGACTCCAAAGTCTTAGCCACTCCAATTCAGAACTCCCATTCCTGTTGCAGCTGCTCAGCAGCTCACCTATAACCAGCCTGGACACTGTTCCTGCCTCTTCTTCCCTCAGCTCCTGGTGCTGCTACTGAACCATCACTGGGAATGGCACAGGAAGCTCATCCTTCCCACTTCTAGCCTCATTCTTCAGTGAGGCATCACTCTCTTTAAGAAATCAGCACCTCCTTGTACTAAAATGATTCATGAGATCCCAAGAAGTAAGAAAGCATTTCTGCTGGAGGTGTTTGAAAGGTCAAGTCTCAGATAATGACTTCTTTTTCTTCCCAAAACAGTAAGTTCAAGTAGATCCCTTTAACAGAGACAAGCAGACCTCCTTTGTACTCATCCTAGATTTCATGAAAGTATTTTAAAGTTAACACACAGGCTCCTGTTCCTTCTACGCTATCCCTACACGTGACCTTTATTAGTTACCTTTGAAGAGGCTGTGCTGAAGGAACCATTCTCTTATGCTTGCAACATCCTCCACAGTTTAAAGACATTTATTTCTGTGTTACTGTATTATAGAATTCTTGACTGCACAGGAATTACCACAGCAGCCATGTCTATACCATCAGCTAGACACGACAGCTTCCTCTGAACCCTTAAGACCTCAGAAGCATGCAGAAGGCAGAGCTGTTGGACCTCAAACCTTGGTAGCATGTTTTAAGTCCACATAAGACATGCTGTAAGTTTGTAAGAAGGTCAAAATTTAGGTCTTTAATTCTTTTCCCTAAAATCTTTTAAGTCATTTGCTAACTGGCCAAGCAGGTCTATGGTCTTTTAAACTCTCATGGCACCTAGTGATCAGGCATTTTACCTGTGAACTAGACCATCTGGCACACCAGTATATGAATCCTTCCTCCACAAGAGCTACAAGACGACAAGCTTCCCTTGCCAGGTAGCTGCCACAGAACGTGACAGTGACAGCAGGATTAGAGATGAGGGGGGATGCAAAATCATCTGATTTCCAATCTGTTCAGCAACACATATCAGAGGGCTGAAGCAAAACTGATCAAATGCTAAAGGTAACAAATACTACCAGTAATAATATTTCAGCTACAGAAATAACAAAGCAAAGGACAAGGCACTAAACAATACAACCTTAAACATGCACTGTATAAGAGCAAGTGTGTTAGACATATTGAAAGTAAATTGTTTGGCTTGGCTTTTTTTCTCCCTCCCCAAAATATTGCTTCTTTATTTTAAAATGCTCCATGCAGGAACCTTTCACCTCTTCAGTATTCACCCAAAAATATTTTGAAAGTTATATTATCCTCAGCTTATAAATACAAAAGCTCATCAAAAAAACAAAAACCAAAAAACATCTAAGTAGTCTACAAACAGGAAAAAAAAATATATATACTTTGCCCAGTAGCATTGCAAAAGTCTGCTTTGATATTCCTAAAATAAAAACAGAGAAAAATTAACATCTTGGTAGTGCTACATATTTGAAGAAAATTCCTTTTAATGGTGCATTTGGCATCTACCAAATTAACTAATCTAGAAAATAAGAAACTGTAGCCCTTGTGTTACAGTAAATTGGAAACCGATCTTCAATGCTTACTAGTGACAAAGATAATTTTTAATCCTACTTTGCATTCAGTTGCCCTAATAAATAGATATTTGACCATTCTCATTACTGCATTTAGATTTTTTATGATCTACTCTTGCTATTCTAAGTTCATATTAAAATTACTTTTCTATTTCTTTAAATATGGCTTTTGCTTAAAGCAAACCATAGCAACTGCAAAGAAGTTACCTTCATCCCTTAAGCTCAGAGTGAATTGCTCAAGCATTACTAATTTTGAGGTGGGAGGAGTTGAAGAAATGAGGTCTTTTTATATAAAAAAGCTTAACTGACTCATGAAAACTCTTCTGGCATATCTTATACATGCTTGACAACAACATATATAGCACCTTCCATCACTCACGTGCTGTACAAACTAGTTAGAGTGCAACGATTTAAAATCTGTATCTCACCTTTACGACCAGCAAAATCAAAACCACTGGCTACCACATGCCATTCCAGAGAGCAGGGAACTGGTTGTTACAGAGGAAAGTTTTGTTACCAGCTCTATAAAGTACCTTATATTTAACATTCAATAGATCCATGTTTAAAAGTATAAGGTATCTGGCGTAACAGTTCAGGAGACTTTGAATTGGCCAAAACGTCTGTAAGGGAACGTGTTAACACAATCGTATCCACTTGTAGCTTCTGCCACATTTCCAGGCTAGTCACCAGTCACAGCAGTGACACAGCTCCTATGACACTGTCGTAGAAGAAAAAGCCGAAGATCTGCAGCACTCAAAGGGAAGAGCAACATAGAACCATGGATGAACTAAAGTCAACAGTCGGCTGAAAAGGTCTATCAAAGAACCACGATCAACAGGCATCTCTACATCTGAATGTCTGCTCCACCCATCATTAACTGCACTTGGTAATTATTTTCATAGGCTAATGAAGTTACAATTGCTTTTTCTTTTCCAGCACTCTTTTTAGGACGCTCCAGAATGTAGCTCCACTAGCAATATTTCACATTACTTTTAGCGAGACACAGCTCGTATATATTATCTTGCCACCTACAGATCTTACTCTGTCAGTTTTGTTTCCAGCTCTCTAACCCCTGCATCATTTTCTGTCGGCTAAACATTCTTGGTTATCTGGTCAGCACAACCAGATATTTATACTGTACTGGGTGCCATGGTCTTGGCCCCTTGACTTAATATGAATGAACAAATTAATCTAATAGGGGAGCTAAGACTCAGCAATGGGATGGATCTTCCTCCAGCTCAGATGTTGAAAGAGTAAGTCCAATAGAAGTAAGATCATATGTAAGCCACATGCCACATAGTGGCTATCCAAAAAATAGTAAATATTACAGGCTGCAAAACAGCCTGGTAGGTGTCCTGAGAGATGCCAAACATGGGGCTCCACTGTGCTTTTCCACAATCATTGCAACTTTAAAAAAATCAAAAAAAGGAAAAAGAAAATGCAGAACTCGGAGTGCTGCTGGCCTTCCATACTGAAGACAAAGCACCTACAAAGGAAGAGCATCTATCCATCAGATGACACACGAGTGGCTTTCCTTAGTTAGAGACTAGCTAACATTAGAATCAGCAAGTGAACAAAAGGCTCCCTACATCGCTACTGCTTCCACCTACAACTTTTATCTCCGTTCCTCCGCACCCTATACCAACTGCCTACCCCACAGTACTTCCTTTGTCTTCTTCTCCCACTCAATTTTCTGACTGAAACAACTCTCCTCCTTTTACGTGCCAGGTAGAATTCCCTCCCTTCCTTTGGGTACTTCTTTACACCAATTCCCTCCAACTCCTTTGTCCCACTCAGCTTTGTTGGGGGGCTATTATCCATACTACACAACAGGGGCATTGCTTCAGTCATCACACCTTGTCATTCAAGAAGACAAGTGTGGGCATGAAGACTTTCTGCAAAGCATGCCAGGTGGGGCAGCCTGGAATCTCACACCTTACAGCTGTTCATCCAGTAATGATAACTGTTTCTTCAATCCAAAATAAAAGCTCAAAGGGGACTGTGCTCACATAAAGGACAGAAATTAATTCAGAACTCCCTGTACTCTGGTTTGGAATCATTTGCCAGGCAGATCAAGACCAGAAAAATAGCCATTCTTTCACATCAAAGGCAGCAGCATTATGAGTAATTAATCGAGAGCAGTTTTTCAAAAGATAAGAGTTATTTATGAAATATATATCAAGATAAGGCTGGCAATTAGCATTTAGTCTGCCACATATAGCACTGCAGAAGTACACACCTGGAGGACATGCCCTTTTACAGGAGCATGTACCATTCAACCCTGGGCTTTCCAGCCTGTACAAATCACCTAGCAGCTACTGAAGAATCTCTGTTCACCTCAACATCCCATAAGAAAAGAAATTTGAAACATTCATGAAAGTATCTCCCTAACCACACACAAATTTATAGTAACCATAGATCCCTTCAGCTACATGAGGTGTGCAGACATCCTAGTCCTTCACAGAAACCTGACCAATCCAAGTGCTTTTTATTTTACTGCTTTAATTTCAAATCATGTGCAGTACTTAGTACTCCTGGGGCACTTTAGGGTTCCAAAGCACCACACAAACATCAGCTAATTAGTGACAGCTAATAAGAATATCCCAAGATACTGAATCTCAGGATGTAGCAAGGATTTTCATCCCCCACTGCCCCGAAATAGAGAAAGTTAAGGATTGAGGAGATGCCTAGAAGTGTGATCTCTGAACTATGGAACAGTATCTTCAAACAAAATGCATTGTATTTGAGACTTCCATACCACCAGTGTGCAGGAAAGACCCAGCTCAGCCTGGCCAAATAGGAAGGATCTGGTTCACCCATAACTGCTGAAAAGGTATCACACATATGTAATTTCTACTCACAACAGACATCCACTCTCTTCTCTTGAGCCAGCACTACACTGCAGCCATGCCTCCAGGGACTCTGAAGAAAACTGAAAAGAAACTGCTAATCCCTTAATTAGGGGCACCCACTTCACCTTCAACAGGAATCATTTACAAAGTCTGAATGGGTCACGTGTCACACAAGGCAAAAATCTAATAACTCAAAGTGACTCAGATTGTTGGTTCATTGCTCTGTACCTACACTCAGCTGTGTGAAGCTACTGGAGGGAAGTACTCAGTATTAATTGAGAACAGCTTCACAAACCACTCATCACTACCTTTTGAAAAAGCCACCCTCTCTCAAACTTCTGATAGGAGCTGCATCACACCAGCCAAGGCACTGATCCTAGGTTTCAAGCACAGCTCCAGAGATACACAATTAGGGCCACGTTCCCTTGAATTTTCATAAACTTCTTGTTGAAGCCACAACAGCTAGCAGATTAACTGTACTTTCCTAGCTAAGCTATTTCACTGTTTGCGAGATAAGACAGAAGCACATACCATATCCACACAAGAAGTCTGTTAGGTCTCATCATCCATTCTGCAAACCCCTTCCTCAGACCTCCCACACAATGACTGCATCATAAAATATCCCAAAAAGCTGTGTCCACTATATTGTGAGTCAAACCCCACAGTACTTTTCTATCTTGAGATACCAGTGGCATGAACCAGATTACCCATCATCAGTGCAAGGGTCAGAGTTAAAAGCATCTCTAACTAACATCTAGGTTGGTCTCTTCAAGAAGGAGCTGTACACACTATTCTATGTGTACCCGTCTCTTAACAGTGAAGAGGTCCACCTCCCTTTACCCAAGAGCCTACCTCCTTTCTACTTGCAAATACCAGAGAGAAAAACTACTGCATAAAACATTACTCCATTTCTCCAATCAGGTGAAGAGGGACTCAGGTAATGAAACAGAAAAACAAAGACATTTGGATACCATGGTGATCATGGCCAGACAAGAAAGTAAATTAGCTACCATTATGATAATGACCTGGCTTTCCAGAAGAGGTAATTTGCACATAGCAACCAAGAAGCAAAATAAAGATGCTTTAACAGAATTGCTGCTTGATGCTTAACTCTGTAGCAATGGAACAAGCAGTCATGGCCACCAAACAGCCCCTAACTCTGGGCTTTTCATATTTAACTCTCTCTGTAGCAGCAAAGTACCTGACCAGAGCTCCCTCCAGGTGTAATGAAGCCTCACTCTGCACTTCTTCTGGTAACAGAGCAGCTTGTGCACAATCTGAATGCACCGCCTGGAAAAAAAGGCAAAGGGTTAATTACACTGCATTTCCCAGCAATTCTACATTAAACCTGGAAATGTCTCTGAAATCAGCAGCAGGGAAATAAACAAATTCAGGGCCTACCAGAAAAGGAGGGGCCATGTGGTTTTAGGCTCCTAAAGGGAAGCAACACCCGCAAAAAAAGAACCAGACAAGATGAGAGAAAGGGGCCCATGTGCCAGTTGAAGATCTACATGACCCAATGGACTACAAATGCAAGTTTGTTGTTTATATGTAATTAATACTTTCCAGGCCTTGCTGCCTTTACCTGAGGGCTGCATAAGCTCCATGGAGGAGTTACTAAACTTGCAGGCTCCATATGTACAAGATACTGCATTTGAATTTTATAAAATCTGGACACAAGGGAGCTTTTCAGTTTCTTTGGACCAAAGTATTAGGCTAAAAAAAAAAGTGACAGTCAAATGATCTGCAGGATTTTTAGTTTGACTGAGGCATGCAGTTTAACTATATAAAAGAAGAAAGAAATTTATTTCAAATTTCCAGTCTCCTTAAACAAATAATTGAATTATGGGCTTTGGAATGACCAAGCAATGCATGTACAAGCTCTGAAAGCCCTCAACATACAGCTAGTACACTTGTGGTCTCCAAATCCTGTAGGGTCTCTAGCATCTGGTGTTTGTACAAACTCCTAGGTGCATGTTCTTCACAAATAACAGCAGATTTAAATATACAGTGAGTAAATTCTCTAGCACTAACTATCATTAAGGCCAAGATGGAAAATACACAAATATGAATTTGTTAGACCAAGCTATTTTTAGTTATTGACATTTAGGAAAAGAAAAAAAAAAAGGGAAGGTTTCAAAAAGGAAAGAAATCCTTTTCCCCCACTTCTTTCTCAAACCCACATTTTCTCACTAATATAAAAATCTCTCTGAAAAGACATTACTGAAAGACCCTACATATGAGACAAACACAATGAAATTAAATTTAAAAAATTTGCATTAAAGTTATTGAAAATGGGGTGGAAAGTTCAAAATAAGGCTGAAAAAAAACCTCAAGACATAATAGGCAGAAGGCATACATTATTCTTTTCAGACATTTAGACGATCCCAAAAATACCATGATAGGATAAAGACTAAAACTAGTTTTAGATTAAGAAAGGTAAAACCATTTATAACTGCTGAGCATCACATTAAATGCTGTATTTAATATTAGACTCTCATAAATTCATCCACAAAAAGGAAGCAAACCAGCTAGGATATAGATATCTGTCTTTATATCAGGAACAGCAATCATTCTGGGGAGAAACCTGCTATTTCTGATATTACTGGTACCAGAAAATACCCAGTACCTTTCCACCTATATATTTGCCTGGCTGCAAGGTTAAAACTGGCCTCTACCAAAAAAAATAATAAAACAAACCCAAACCAAACCAAAAAGCCAACAACAACCATTTCAGGCACTGACCAGATGGAACCTGGCAACAGTTAGAATTTTTTTTATTATTATTAAAATATCTGCTAACACGAAATACTCTGTAGACATATCTTATCATAGAGACCTTGTGGTTGTATACACCAGTACACAGCTTTTTAGGTGGAATCAAGGCATGGAAGGGATGAGGAGGGACATTAGAGTCCTAGTACTCCTGCCCAAGGATCCAGAGCAGCAGCAACCAGCCTACAGACTCCCAAACCACAAAGATGTAGTTATGAAGTTGTCCATCCTGGGGGGTGTCTCTTTTACCTTTGCACTGGGGATTCTAATACACGTAACGGACAAAAACCACCCTTGGCCAAAGCAACCTGGATTTCTCTTTGAAATATTAATATGCCCTTCTTTAAGCAGCTTCATATTGTCACCTTTTAGCTGTATTGCAGAGAAGCATGACACCCATTGTGCGTTCGGAACACCCGCTTTGTCTGCAATAACTGCGTCTGCTATGGGATGGTCTCAGACAGGAGTGCAGCGAAAGGACTACAGAAACACATCAAAAGGAATGGATACAGATGTCCACTGATGGCTGCTACTGCTCATCATTTTTACCATCACAAGGCTTCTAGGTGTGACCTTATTTTCAAGCCCAGACATTTCACACCTTTCTTGTGAAATTCCAGTGTACTGCACCTATCTACAAATAATTCTCTAATTGTCATTAAAAAAACCCCAACAATTGGACAGTACAGCCCTTGCAATGGCACTGTATTTGCAGAGTTATTTAGGCAAAATCAGAACATGCTGAGAAGTTGCCTTACACAGCCTATGTATCTCTGTCTCGTCTACAGAACATAGTGCTGTTCACGCTTGGGGAAATGCAGTACTGTGCAGGCAGTCAGCGCAAAGCTTATGATCTGTCTAAATCCTATTGCTGCCCTCCAGGAGAAAGCAGAACAAAGCATTCTAGGGCTCTCCCGGGACATGGAGTGCTCATGTGTAGCCCTGTCCTCTTCTCTCCTTTTCCCCCTTGTTATGTTTTTTACCCCCTGGTGCCTAGCAGGCTATTTCAGGCTTAAATCTCTCTCCCACTCTCCACATTGCCTTCCAGGCCTCACATCAGTCATCCTTGGTTTTTTAAAATTGTCTTTTCAGTTTCTAGACCAAGATTCAGCTTCTGGAAATAGGAATTCTTGCAATGACTGTTATTATGAAATTTCTTTTAGATTGAAAAGCTCTTTGTGTTTGATCAAATAGATTAGGAAATTGGTCTGAAAAGTGGAAATTCATTTTGCTTTCGTTTTTTTCTGGCACACAGAGCATTTCAGAAGTAGAAAAAGTTGCTGGAAGAGTTCATGAAAAGCCATCCTGCTCCCCAGCAGCCACAAAGCGTTATTTCATCTGGAAGATTGCTCTATGTCTAGAATTACACACGCATTCAAACTTCAAACGAAATCACAACAAGTGACCCCACAGACACTTACACATAGAGATCCATGGGAAATTCTTTCATCATGTGTGTTACAATGAACTCCACCATCAAATCTGACAGAAAAGAAAATTATAAAGTAAGCATTGAGCTAGCTACAGTTAACTTCTAGTAGACACTGAGGAAGTCAAGCTACCCCACCTCGCTACCTCTACCAGATGATAATCCTGCTTAGGTGAGAGAAATTTCCCTCTTTTTCATTTGTTTGTTTTAAAGAGAATTAAGACATCCTTGGTGATTAAAAAAAACCCAAACTACTGGAAACTGAGGACACAATGTAATTTGCTTTGAGGCACTGCTTCCCCATGTGCTTTCCCCCACTATTAGGCAAATAAAGAATACTCCATGAATTCTGGTGCTTAGAATTGCTCTCATATTTCAAGCCTTGTCAGTAAAAGAAAATTACATCAAGAAACACATTTTAGAAAATCATTCTTACCAGAAACAACACACAACCTAGAGTGAAGACACTGTAGAGAATGCTTATTTTTCCCTAACAGAAATTCTGAAGAAAGTATACCTAGTCCAATTTCAACATTGATGAAGCTCCTGTTTATGGTTCATTCAGAGAGAGTTAAAAAAAACAACAGACAACAAACAAACAAATGAAAAAACCCCACCAAAAAACAAACAACACCTCACCAAAAAAAGGCAGCAAGAATGTCTCTAACATTTAAGGGATCCCAGTGTGAGGATAAGAGATGAAGACTACAGAAATACAATTGAGAGAGATAAGCTACTGTGATTCAGGTAATAAACACTAACAGAATGTGTGTGCGTTCTCTGCCCAGTACAACTTCAGTATAACCCATACCAGTGGTAGCAACTGTAACCTCCTAAGGTACTAATAGCTCAGCAACATGACTCAACAGTGACTAAAAACAGTCTAGGGAAGGAGTGCATGAAAACTGACATCTAGAAAGATTCTTATGCATCTGTTATGTCCTGGCTTCAAGAATCACCTGCTTGAAAATGCTGGAGTCTGAGACTGCTTCCATGTCATCAGGCTTAGAGCCATTCAGGGGTCCAGGCTCTGTCCATTTCTGCACCCATTTATGCTTTTACCTCCACAGCAATGAGTGTCAGAATCACACGCTGAATGAAAAGCTTTCAACTGAGCCTCCATATCCACATGCAAAACCAACCCTAGCTACTGACATTCCTATTATTTCAGTTTTTTTACCTCAGAAAAGGCTAAATGCCCAGAAAATACCGTCTGTCAACAAACATCTATCCTTTCTATAGGCTTGCCCTCACATCTAGAAAGTACTTCTGACCACACTCACCTAAAACTTGGAATTTATTTATTAGCTGCCCTCCTGACTGGGAGTTACTCAGATAAAGGAGACCACCAGGCTTACACTAAACTTACTGTAAATGTATACAGGACTTATTGCTAAAGAGCAGAAATCCTGGACTTAATTTCTCTGTGAGGCAACCAATCCATTTCTGGAAATATTTTTAGCAGGTAACTGCCCTCCTTTTAAGTCCATTCACACCTCTCTTTAACCCACAAATCTCATATTTCTACTGCAGAACAAAAGATGCTTAGGGAACCACAAACACACTCTAACATACTCACCAAGCACTGCACACACCAGTGGGCGACAGGGCAGGTTCTTGTCTGCTGCTTTCTTCCTATGTCTCATTGGCTTCAAACACACAAAGATGAAAAGAAGTCAGCAGAAGCCTGAAGTGACATTTTGTGTATTACTGCATTTTTCATGCAAATAGTACCGTTAGCACAGGCTTCCCTTTGTCTTTTTCTCCAACTGCTATCTCACCTACATAAATCCTGAAGGCCATGAATTTGTGCCTGCTTTTCAGCATGCTGACCACGGGGGTTTTGTTCTGGGTTCTGTTATATCACCAGGGGAGAGGGAGGTGGGAGAAGAAGGAAAAAAAAATAAAAATAATAATAAAAAAAAAAAACCCCACACAGTAATTCCTCCCCCTCGGTTAACATACTGATTTGCTCCTGACCCAGAAGTCTGATCTGCATTCTTAGCAGCACGTGCAGTACTGAACGGCTTTGGTCTGTCTTGTACCAGACCAGAAAAGCTAACTGAACGGCAAGTTTGCCATTGAGTGGGGATGCCTTGCATTCCTGCAGCACGCTCACTTTGAAGATGTGTTTTACTGTCTTAGACTAGTGACGCTTTCAAGTGCTGCTCCACTGCCATATGAGGTGGAACTTGCCAGTACCAGAGACAGAATGCATCAAGGTAGGGTAACTATTCAAGTTACAAATAACTCCAGAGCTTTATGAGCCACATTAAGGACACTTCTTCCACAGATACCTATAGGAAAAAGCTCTGGAAAACACTCCTCCCTGAAGGTGAGTCACCCCACCCAGGATGAAGCATAAGCCAAATTAGAACACTTCATCTACCCTCCAGCTGGCTATTAATATATCACAAGGGCTAATGCTTGCTGAAGATTAAGACAGAACATTCTCTCCACCATTGATTTCCTCAGAGACCTCCTAACACACAGCTCCTCCTCAGCTGCACAGGGATTCACCAACAGGGCAATCAACACTTTGTTCTTTGAAGAAGTGAGACATTCTGACAGCAGTTTCAAAATCATTCCCCAGCTACTGCATTTCTGACATTATTTCCACATGCCTTCGACATCTAGGTTAGATGTCTGTGACACAGTTTACAACACACAAGGTCTCAAATCCACTGCATTCTCATCCCAAAGAGAAAACAGATGATCTGGAGGAAAAGACTCACCATCCTGTGTAGGTTTACTCGAAAATTCATGTTATCATCATGGAGAAAAGCATTAGCATACTGATCCTATTGAAAAGGACAAGAAAAGGAAGGAGATATGAATAGCTCCCAAAGTGCTCAACACCTTCCACTTACCTCTCAAATCCCATGTGTTTCAGTAAAAAACTCCCACCCTATGGCTACAAGGTTAGAAAACCCCCCATCACCTCTTGTCCCCAGCCATGTAACCAGTCACACAAAAGTAAACCCCTCCTGATCCAAATTCCACTTTAGTTACAATCTACACTATTGCTTGCTTTGTTAGCAATTTATTTTCCATTCTCCCCCTTTACTCATCCAAACTCTGGACTGCACACAGCACAGTGCCAAGAGATTAACAAGTGCTGTATAATGCATGAGGCACTTCTCCAGCATGCATGTTCCCATGACTGCATGGACAAGGGTTTATATTGGCATTTTGATGGGACACAGCATACTAGGAGTTACTGAAGTACCAGCTGGCAGGTTTATCAGCTGTCTCACCCCTCAGGCAAAGCTCATTCCAAGACCTGTTTTAAATCAAAGTGATTCCTCCAGGTAATGCACAGCCTGATTGGGCAATAAATATACCCTCTCTTTAATACCAGAACCAAAACATGCTCTTGCTACGTAGATAGAGATTTTTATTATTTTTTTTTTTACACCTTGCATTATCTATGCATCTACCTGAAGATTTCATCTGTCAAAAACATTTATTTATAATTATCTAAAATGTGGATTATTCGCTTCGTGAAGAAACATTAATTCAGAATCCATTACTGGCTATCAACACTGCTGCTTTTTATTCTTTGTTAAGAATGAAAGGTCTTTACTTGCAAGCAAGCAAAATGCAAATGCCACACAAACTCAATCACCATCCAGGTCATCAGTCAAGCTATTAGCACATACTTGCTATGAGACAGAACCATATTCAGCTAGGACTGCTGACACAGCTCTTAGATACCATACCACTTTGTCACCCTAATACCAGATTTGCTACTTGTTCTGTTTGTAGGGACCTATAACTATGTGCTTTCTTTCAGATTCATATACCTCTTAGGCTGAAGGGATATGGCATCACCCATGTTTACCATGAATAGCACAGAGCTGAAAGACACATTTGAAAGCACACTTCTCAGCTAAAAGCCACACCACAAGGTCACTCAACAGCTAAGGGAGAAAAGGTTTATGTTCAGTTCACTCTTTTCTCTCTTCATCCCTGGGAGCTGGCTAACCCAAGGAAGATGATTTAATTTCCAAGTTCCAAGTCAATTTTAACAGTACTGCATCAGATTTATTAGCAAAACATTCAGTGCCTGAGGTCCTCACTACTCAGTTCCACTGTGGATCTTCAGCTCCTGCTCAACAGGAGCAGGGGATGGGCATGCAGATAAAGCCCTGTAACACACCATCTGCTGAACAGCTTCACACAAGAAACTTACCTCTGCTATGCATGTCAGAATTATCAGACACAGCTTGCCACTGTGTAGCCGGTGCTCATCTGCAAAGAAAAAAGCCAAGTCCTCCATGAGCCAGGCAAGCCTCGCAGTGCTGAAGACTGAAGTAGCTGTTGCAGGAAAAGCCCAACCTTAGAGCTTTTTCATACTGCTTCCTCCATGACAGCTAATAGTCTATCCGCTCCCATTCAGCGCTCACCCTCCATCCTGACCACGAAACCCCACCAGTCTGTCACCAGTCTGTGTCAACAGCAAAGTTGACATTTGAAACTCCAACTCTAAGTGGGGCTTCCATCTCATTCAGTTTGTTCTAAATCCTGGGGTTAGTGCCTGCCTTTCTGCCACAGCAAAGCCACTTTTCCCCCCTTTACACAAAACGGGAAAAACCCCAAACATCACCTTTGTGCTGGTAGAGGCATAGCACAGCATAGCAGAATGACCCCTGACTATGATTATGCTCAAAGTCCTGAGTTTTAACCCCAATACTGAGAGACATGACCTACTTTGCTCTGTGCAAAAGCATGAAAGAAGGAAGTCTGCAAAGACTTGGCATTTTAAGCCAAAGGAGTTCCACTCTGATTGTGTTCTGCAACTTGTCATTCATTTATAGTTTCAAGCAGATTTTGCCTTAAATGACAATTGAAGGGCTGAAAGACTGACAAACAGAAAAGGACTAAAGCAGAAGAATGAAATTTTTATTTAAAACTCTTCTCTGGATTATTTAAAACTCTTCTCTCAATTTTGATCTTCAAATCCCCCCAAAAACCCAATACCTACAGTCAGAGTAACTTGGGATGGAAGAAACCTCTCTTCAAATCCTTGCTCAAGGCAGGGCCAGCTCGTATCAGGATGGTCAAGGCACTGTCTAGTCAAGTTTAAAATATTTGTTCTAAACCAAACCACTCACAACACACACCCCCAAAAGGAGAGGAGAGGAAAATCTATAACAATCAGACCACTTTTAAATAAATCAGAAGACAGCATCAGCCAAACTCCTTGTATCTTTGCAGGTAACTTTTACAAATGCTTTGCTATTTAGTGTGCATATGGTAATTTTTAAAAACTGATAGAAAGGGCTTAGCTAGGTGTTTTGTCTAATCCAATGGCTGAAGTGTGCCAATTTCATCTTGCTGCACTAAGTAAAAGGAAGAGGTATTTTGGAATGTGAGAGTTAAAAAGTCTCTCCTGTGTCTCCTTAACTCAGCTAAAATGTTTAAGTGAAAAGTTTTCTACTCCAGCAAAGCAGGCAAAATGACCTCAGAGAAGTCTGATACACCAGAACCTTGTTATTTTCCAGTTTTAAGGCCTTCCCGTATATTTTTGTAGGTGCTGCTACAACTTCTGTCTCTGGGAATCATGCTGTAAAGGTCCCTGCTTCATGCCAAATGCTCTTATCTTCAGCCAACAAGTTGTGAACGCCCTGCCATTTTCGGCAGTTATGGGACAGCTATGCAGGCAGACTTGCACACACACTTCATCCTTTGACAGCATCCCTCATTAAAGGAATAAAGCAGATCACCTCCTTTGGGGAGGTTTATCAGTATGAACCCTACTTTACAGATGCAAAAAAATGATTCAGCATTCCTGTTTCTCCCAAAGTAGCTGCCTCTGACACAAGAGAGAAAACAAGAATAGGATCTAGCAAAGGCAACCTATTAAATTATACTCTCTGGGACAGGACCAAAACAATTGTCTAGTGCCAGGAATGGAATAAATCAGTCGCCCCTCTAAGTGCTCCCATCTGTCTCAAGATACATGAAGTAAATCACATCTATTCATTCCTCTTGTTTCTATACCGGTGTCACACAGAATCATTTAGGTTGGAGAGGACCTTTAAGATCATCAAGTCCAACTGTTCACCCAGCACTGCCAAGCCCACCACTAAACCATGTCCCTCAGCACCAGATCTACATGTCTTTTAAGTACCTCTAGGGATGGTGACTCCCACCATTTCCCTGGGCAGCCTCTGCCATGCTTGCTCTTACACAAGAAGGAAAAAAAGTTAGGCAGGGCCTCACCTATCATCAAACTATAGGGACAGGAATATACCTGCTAGAATTAATAAGCACTGGTTTGGAAGGCACACTTCTTTTAAATGACCAGTCAATGAAGCCACATACTACCATGACAACAAGGACATGAAGTCTATCAGCCTTACAAATTGCTTTGCAATTTGTTTGTCATGCAAGCTAGAGCCAAAGTAAAGAAACAAACATTGACTCCTGTCTCATACCAGAATAAACTCATCTCTTTCTGGCTTGCTTAGTAAGGAATTCCCTCTATCAGATTTCACTCCATCTGAAACTAATCCAGTTTGGCAGTTCCTGAGGCCCTACGCAGACTTTCCATATTACAGTGACTAATGAGTGCCAAAGTTAAATTGAAAAACATAAAATTGTTCCATCAAAGACCTGGATCAGCAATAGAGTCCCTGAGAAAAGCAAATAAGAATTATTAGAGAGCAGGTAAGCCCTCCTCACATGTGCGATCTGTAAGAAATGACTGAGCAAAGACAGATACAGTTTAGCTTCTAAACAAAAGCAAGAGGAAACATGAAAGCAGACTTCAAACATGTAAGGGCTGGTACAAAGAAGAAAGAAGTAAATCCCTTCTCAGTATCTATCCTGGAGAAGATAACTAGAAATTAATTTAAATCACAGCAAATAAATTAGAAAGCATATGAAGCTTTCTCACAGTAAGGGTAATTAAAACACTGGAATGGATAGTCTAAAAATGATGCTTCACTATCAGTGTGTCTTCATCCAATACACTAGCTACATCTCTGAGAAAACATACAGGTAAACCTGGTTCTGTCTTGGTTTTGAGGGGTGCACTAGGTATTTTCATAAAGTCTCTTCTGGCACTAATTTCAATCATTCACATTTTTCTTGATGAGCTCACATACTGAACAAGACAGACAGGTACAATTCCACTTCCAGGTAGTAGGTGCAAGGAAACTCTCCTGCCTGCTCTCATTCAGCATCAAGCATTCAAGAAGTTCAGCAACCAATGTATCATAGCTCTGAAGCTGTCTTCCTATTTTTGTTCAGTTGTTACATCTAACTTAACAGCAAAAGTCAGTAATAGGCTAAAATATGGTACAAAGTTCACTTGTTATGTTCACAGTGTGATCCTGACCATACAAGCACTGGGCAAAACAGCACCCTTGGGTACGCTGAGCAGGAGATGAAGCAATATTTCAACTCCAGCAAGCTGAAATTAACCTCCTACAAAACAGTTAGGAGAAACAAAAAGCACAATATGGAAATACATCTCCTCAAGCAAATTACTGCCAGTACAGTGTAAGCTACTGCTGTTCTATTTATAATTAAAGAGTTGCGGGTTTAACCAGAAAGTACCAAAGGACAAAGGAAATATCTCCTCCTAAATCCAAGCTTTGCCTCCTGTGTCAGCTTCTAAACATTCTTAAAAATACAGTTCTCTGGTACATGACTTCCCCTTTCTGACACAGTTGGGAATCAGATATACTCACACCTCCTGCATAGGGACAGCCTTGATTATTAGGTACTATTATTATTATTACAGTCTTTCCATATTTGACTTCTCTCCTGCCAGCATTAGATCTCTCCTAATCTCCTAATTCTTATCTCACAATAAGAAATCATTTCTTTTTCTCAAAAGGTGTAATCTTCAGTCCTCTTAAGGGACTCCAGTTAGCTTCTATTTCTGGAGTCACTAGACACGTTCTTATGCCCTCCTGACTTCAAGAAGCGCTGTTTGTTGCATCCACAGCTGCATCGATAGAACTTATTTACCTTTTGTGTCCTGCATCACAATTGAGCTGTACTTCAAGAAGGTTATCAGCAGGTTGCTCGTTTGCACATCAGCATCCAAAGGCAGCTCTGCAGAGCTTATAACTGGAACAAAGCAGATAAGACATATTTACCCTCTACCAATACAAGAGAGAACTATGGAGAAAACCAAGTCACAGACCTGGGAGAGGATCAGCTTACTTGCAGAGTCACCCGGCCTCCTCCTCGACCACCCAGCAAAGATTTTGTTTTGAAGATTTGGTACCACTCCCACAGAGACCACTTCTCCCGCTCTAAGTAAAGGTTGTGGTGATAGTAGCAAAGTGATACCCTTCTCTGTCCTGCTTCTCCCCCTCGAGGGGGATCAGCCTGCTGTTTGAGCACTCATCAACATTCACAATCTAGGGAGCTCAAGATATTTCCATTGATAGCCAATTAATTCTTACAAGCAACACAGCTAACATTCACAGCATTCTCAGTTTTGAAGAAACGTGCCTAAAGACCCTCCTGCATTTTAGCAATTTTGGAATTTCAGTTCCAAAAGGTCCTCATCAATTCCATTCTTCCCTCACAATAGCCTGTCCCACAGAAGCAATACACAAGACAGCAAGGTAACAATTACTGTATGATCAAAAGGGTAGAAAAGAGAGGTAGAAAGAGCAGCTTTATAAAAAGCTTTATAAGAAGCAGAAGCAATCATAGCTTGTGCTAGAGAAATCACAACACAGCAGGGAGCAAAAATGTACCTTCCATACCTGAAGCAGACCAGCAGTTCACTGGCGTTTCTCTGGGATACACTCCTCACTCCTTATTACCACCGGCTGTACTTCTGACACCTTAACACTGGACATCACCTGCCTTAGCTTCTTTTAAAGTGTATCTCAATTACTCAGCTAATTATACAACGTGCCTCCTGCTGAGTCCCCTTATACCATCTAGAGCACTGAGTTCATGAACTGTCTAGCCTCTATCATGTGGTCGAGCCACATTTTTCCTGACAACTGAGCCTGAATTGACTGCATGGGCCATTCTCAGCCTCCTCATTACAAAAGGTTTTATGAGAAATATTGAAGCAGTGATAATTGCAGCATGCATTTAACTGCAGATCCTGCTAGATAAGTTTGATATTGTTTAAGATAAATTAACTCAGACAATAAAAAACCCCAAAACAATAAGGGAAAAAAACATCACACAAAAAAAACCCAAAACCCAACCAACCAACCAAACAGAAAAACCTCAAACAAAGAACAACTGATGGAGTTAGTCCAGGAGGACCCAAATAAAACATTTTATACAACTTTATACAAAAAAAAAAAAAGAAAAAAAAAAAGAAAAAAAAGAGTGAAACAGATAGGTGGGAACCAATACAGAAATTGAAGGTACATCAAAGATCTGGCAAAAGAAAAACAATTGGGAGAAAGTGTTAGTCTGGGAAGAAGTTAATACTTCAATTCCTTAGATGTCAGTTTAGTGACTAATGTTCTTTTGTTGTGAACAACCCAGGCACAGGAAACAGTTACTTGCTGATGAATCTGCTAATGGCAAAAAGTTGGGATATGTAATCGCAGATAAGTATCAGACTGTGCACAAAGAGCAGGATAAAACCAAGGACCAGATAATAAATACAAGATTAAATTAAAAAACGCAAGCCATAAGGTAAGGAACGAAGTTATTTCTTTGCAAAGCAAGCAGAGAACTCATCAGCTGCAAACAAAGCCCTGTGATACCGCGGTACACTATCAGATCATGAGATGATGGGCTACCAACACTAAACACTGAAGAACGTGGGCCTAAAATATATCCAGAAATGCACTTCCAGCAGAGATGGGAACACAGTAATGCCCTGCACAAAGTGCTGGTGAGACCTTGTCTTGAACACTGTACACAATTATGAGGATCCCATGTTCAAACAGGATGAACTCATACTTGACCAAGTTTAGAGAAAGTCTAATAGGTTGGTCAGAGGAACAGAGTGCCCTTCTTAGGAGACAGAAAAAAAAAAAATAAACAGGCGAGTGATCCAACATATGAAAAGAAGCTTTTCAAGTCTGTGTTCTACAGTAAGGTTAACATCATGATAAATGGGTACAAACTGAGAAGAAATACAGGTTGGAAAGCTGAAGATTTCTAACAAAGGAACGAGATGCTGAAAATGCTTCCCAATGGCAATTCTTGGGAAACAAATTTAACAAATTTAGACAGTTTGATAGATTTAAGGGATTTAATGATGATGTTCCCAGCAGCAGAAGGCACTAGATTTCCCACCTCTACATCTGTCCCAACATGACAGTAACACTACTGTTCTGGCTGCCCAGGAGCTGAAGCTTGCAGGCTTTCACATGCTGGTGGCTTGAATTACAATTGTCAGAAGTGTCTCTCTCTTCTCAAGCTACAAAGATAACCTAAGATGAGACTCCCTTTGCACTAGAAAACAGATCTGCAGACCACTAGGACTCACATCTTAAGGACCGTATTATCTCTTTCCTATCTATCCTCAGGAATGCTCAAGGCTTTTCTCACTCTCGAGGAAATAAAAAGTTATTTATGATGAGATTGGACCTTGCAAGAAGTCTGATTTTTGGATGGCTAGGCTTGGGGTTATATGGGAAGTGACAATTCTGCATACAACTGTATTTTTATTCAGAGAAAAGTCTGTTTGAACAAACCATACCTTTCATAATTCAAGCCCTATTTCCCATAACCCTGGCAAGTAAGGCTTATTTACTCGTGGAACTGGGGCATGCACAGGCACAGAAGGATGAAGGAGATGAACCAACAGTAAAATGCAGGATTCTTTAAACTGAGCACTGAGAGGCCCAGAACACAGCGGAGGTTTTTATGGAGCTCAGGATTACACAATCATCTTGAATACAAATTGTACCCCTTGGAAACAACAGGCCAAAGAGATCAATGTAACCTCGCTGTTCAAATCACATCACAAGAAATTATAATGGGGCTCTTAGCTTCTAAAGGCAGCACATCCCCAAGCATGAGCTATTTTAGCCCATTCAGTCTTGAAGCTCTGGGGCTCCTGGCATGTTGCCAGTGTGCCCAGTCTGTTGGCAAAATCTATGCAATGAGTTTGGAAGCTTTTTCATCCCCAATATTATGAATAGCTCTAAGATTTAGCTAAAAGTCTGAAAAATGTATTTATATCCCCAGTGGGTCCTTCTGGAGCTGTTACAATGAATGCAGTGAAGGAATATTTAACAACAGTAAGCAAACTGACATTTAGATAACTATGGTGACAGGCACACTTGATTTACATATTATGGATCAACAGTTTCTAGCTAAAGTCTCATTTAAAAAAAAAAAAGAAGAAAAATACGTCACTCTGAAGAACACATCACTGCTTATCCTGGGTCATGCTACAGATTTTTTTATTTTATTTTTTTTAACGTATATGAAACTTTAAAAGGTCTTAATTCACGCTATAGGCTAACAGCCAGAGCAATTTCAAACCAGAGTATGAACCCATTTTTAATCTCAGTCAGCATTAAAAAAAAAGGCACTGGAAACCCATAAGTGGATTTCTACATGTTGCCCTAACTTGAAAGTAGCTCAACGATACTTTTTTTTTTTTTTTTTTTTAGATGCAGGGAAAAAGAAAGAAAATTATTCATTCCAAAGCCGAAAAGCCTCTTGCTAACTTTCATCCATAGGCAAATTTTAGAGCTGAGTTGCAAGACCTTAGAAAATGAAGAAAATTCTGACATACCTTTAAAATAAGAGCAATACTAAAGCACCACCAAATTAAACCAAGCTGAGGTCCTCGAAAGAAGAGAGGTAAAGACTGAGAGTAAAGACCAGCAAAAGTGGCAGCACATAGAAATAGAATGCTTGCTGGTGTAAATACTGCACACCAAGATCAGCTCCTCTCCTTAAACTTAGTAACTTCAGAAGTGGAAAGAAGCCTCAAGCTTCTTAAAATCATTGCTTCTGCTGAAAGCAGGACAGAGTTTTTTGTTTTGCTTTTGGGGTTTTTTGGTAAATTAAAAAAAAAAGTGCAAGCAAGCTGTAGGTGAGCATAAATTCTGTCAGTTGTATAATATGGTGTGTGGGTGGATACATTCACCATGAACACGTTGAACAGAAGCCCACAAAATGCCTGTCCCTCTATATTTTATGTTATATGTACAGGGAGACTTCAGACATCAGGGGCTTTTTAACTGAAGCTTTTGATATCCATGGTAACCAGACAGAATTCATCCACAAGGAGGATCATCCTTAACTAGGATATCAAATGACCTGAATAGCTATTAGAACTGAGTAACCCAGGCTACTTTTCACCAGAAATATTCCCAAACTGTGCTCTGTTGAAGCTGACTTTGTTCCTTCATTAAACATTTTCTTCAGGTCTAGAGAACTCCATAAAAGTATGTGACAACAGCCGTTTGATTTCTTCTTTTAAACTAGATTATATCTATCCTCAAATGAAAAAAGGGTTTATTTTAAACTATTCCAAAGTGTATTTATATGGAAAAGTAACATCTCATTTAGAAGCCAGATCTCAGGGCAAGTAGTCATTTAAAAAGTCTATCAAAGAAAAGGCAACAAGAGGGAGCAGTACTTCCACACTCAAGTCAGATTAAAATCCCAGTTAACTCAAAGCTGGGGACAAGTGCATTAATGACAAGCAGGAATCCACTGCATTCTCTGTAAATCTGTTCCAATGACAAATAATCCCAGGCAAAGAACCTGACACTAGAAATATTGATAGGTAAAAGCCTATATAAAAAAAGAAATAATGAGCTGGGTATATATTCATGCAGGCACTGGGACAGTACTGTTTTCAGAAGGAGTAACAGCATAATTTCATTGAGCAATATACAAGGCAAAACAGAAAGAAATTCAAGTCACAGAATTTTGCTCGTATTTAGTAAGTCAGGTTGCTCTAGGAAGAGACCATCAGGTTATGCTCTGCTCCAAACAGACCTTTACTGGTTGCCATCTTGAGAAAATGTTTTAGTAGTTATTTTACAGTTCATTTTTCCTCAGAAGGTCACCACATTTCTTACCATCTGAAGAAGGTGGGGTGGTTCCAAGGGGAGTGACAGGTGTCGTTGGAATTGGGTTTGCTGGTGTGGTCATCAGCCCCATTTCAGGATGGCTCTAACAGAAAACACAAGTGGCCAGACATACAGAGGTAAATAGCTTCCCTAGGCACTTGTCATACAGATTGTTACTTGTGCTGTTCCACACTCTCGCACAATAGACGTGGCTAATGAAGGCTCAAGAAACTTCCATCTCTCCTCCAAAATGCAAGGCTATGCTCCTGACCTTGGATGTCTGAGAATTAAACTGTACATTAATTTCTGTACTCCACAAAATACAGAAATACATCAGAAAGTGCTGGCTGTCCCCAGCAGACAGATAACATGCCCTTCCTCATTACAGAGTGGGAAAAAGGTATGCAGAAGCCTACACTGTTTATAGCTTCCAATTCCCCTCAAAACAACTCCAGGGTGTGCATCTGAAGTCTTCCTCCAAGATCCTTTTATTCCTCTTTCTAAAAGCAAAATCTCCTCACTCCTGCCCTCCACCTGCTTATATTCAAAGATGATGGCAATTTATTACTTCCCTGTAAAGCCTGGGCACTGCAGGAAAAGAGTGCATAACATAAATAACACTATCATTATTGAACAGATTAACTTCCATCACTCAGTTACTCTCCCCATTTTATCTTCACTAATAGTTGCCTGCATAATTACTGCTTTGACTTTACTCTTTGGAACCTTCTGGATCTAGGCACACTGGTGAGATTGCAGGCAGTCTGCCATGCTATTTTAAGTCTAGCTGCCAAGCCAAGTTTCCACTGCATAGGGCAAGTTTTACATTTCTATGTCATCCACCTTAATATATCATCACAATTTCAAAATTAAAGGGTCACGGAACTGCTGATTTGATGTTAATTCCATAGGATTTTCACAAGTGGATATGCTCTACATTGTCTTTGCATATCTCATGAGCAACTATAAATGCATGTATTTTATTGGAAGCACAGACATGGATACTACAATTCAAAGATGATTTAAAATCATTACAGATACTGGTTCAAACTTCAAAATACCATTTTCCATTGAAAATCTTACATAAAAGAGTTTTGTTTCCATAGATTTTGGCATGGTGTTTACCTTCCGTTCCCCAAACAATAACTATCAGCTGAGAGATAACAGTGCCACCTAGCAGCAAAAACTGAGGGCCAGTAAGCGGGTAAGTACACCAAAACGGCAACATTCCAAGCATCGGCACAGCTGTATCCCTGCTCTTACGTGCCTGCACAGCAGCAGGTAGTCATTTCTACAGCCCTAGCAATGAACACCAACTTAGACAAGAGCATTCATCAGCTTTTGTGAGTTTGTTTTTTTTTTTCCAAAGGACAGCATGACCTACCTTGCCCTCTCTCAAATGAAGGATTATAGACAATCCACACAAGAACATCAGGCCTCCACTTCAGTGAAGCCCATAGTGGCCACTTCAGCTATTACTTTCACAAATAACTAGTTTATCCTTTTATTTTTAATTTAAGAGCTTTTACTCTAGCTGCTCTTTTCCTGCCCTGTTCTTTTCCCTGCCAAAGGCCTCTCTTCCCTCGGGGATATCTAGACCACAGAAAGGCCTGAGGTGGTATTACACAGAAGAAGAAAGTGCTCACAAGTGGTAAGAATTAATAACCCAGGAGAAGAGAGGCAGGGAACCTCAGCAAACTAACCATCCATGCAACAGAAGCTTTGTTCAGAGGCAGTAGATCTGCCTATCAGATCTCTTCCATCACCACTCCTTTTAGCCGTCCCCAAAGCTCTCCTCTGTCATGACAAGTGTCTAGCCTTTGACGTATGGCTGCACTCTGGGGGCTCGAAATAACGGGGGAAAGGTGTTAACTGTTTTGTTGATGTCATTTTTCACACAGATTACCAGCAGTACTTACGAAACAAAATTAAAAGCCTAAACCTGAAGGTTTTCCTAAACACATCAGGTTATCCTTCCAGCCAGCCACATCACAATCATCAGATCAGACAGACTCATTATCTGTCTCCCAGCAATAACCACCTTCGCAAACTCAGTGTTTAGAGGTTTGTGATCAGAGGTATGGAGCAGCTTACTGCTTCTCAGAACACTGCCATAGCTGTTTCTTCACCATGAACAGCACAAGGAGAGTGCTGTGCTGCAGCGACAGTCTCCCAAGCAGAAGGGGTTGAGCTCTCCAAGGGAGTTTGAACAGAAAACAGTATTTGAAATAACAAACTGTCAGATGCCAATTAGTCCTTAAGTAAAGGATACCCAAACATTGTCTAACAACATGCAGTCTGTGCACAACCAGAGAAGGCAATTCTGCCAACTTTGGAATCAGATCGGCCTCTTGTCCTCAACCCTAACCTAAAAAGAGCATAAATTGTGGCTATCTTACCCCAAACAGTCCACTCAATCCATCCTCCCCAGGAAGGCAGTATCAACAGGGCACAGAAGGCACTCCACACAGCCCCTCCCATTCACAGTGGAAAATCAGCTCATGCCAGTATGATCAGTACCCTCAAAACTTTGTTCATTTTTCTGGCAAGGCAGGAAGCATTTCCTACAGGTATAATAAACCCAGGCCCTAGCTTCTTTCTGATCTTTCATACTCACCTACACCTATGAGAAGTATGCAGAGAGGGAAACAAAAAAAAAACAAATTCTCTTTTCTCCAGTTCCATTTCTGACTCTCTAATTTCTCTGTACTGGATGTCTTTGAAATGGGCAAACATTGCACTGAAACTCACTTGTGCTAGAACTGTGATGAAATTCCGGTTTAAGTGAACAGCTTCATAAAGGGCCAGGAGGATTGCTTCATTTGTTCTGTGGAAAGGATACAGACAAAAGCACAGATAGTTAGGAGTTAACACCAGATGAGAATCCCAAGAGCAAATTTTTTCAGAAACATGACCCATCTGAAATAATTTTTTTTTAACAACTACATAAATCTCTGCCTCTGCAATCCAGTTATTCCAATTATTAATAGTAGTTAGCAATCCATAAAAATAACTATTTTTAGAGCAGATCTACAGTCTTTGCTCCCTTCCTGCTGAAGGTCTCCCTGATTGCTCAAATAGTGTTTTCCTTTTAAAGTCCTTTCTTTTAAGCCAGAGGTTCCTACAGACACCACAAACCCTCATATTTATCCCTTGCCCTCTTGATTTAGAAAACTTTCTACTGGGGACAAGTATGCACAAACCACCACTTCCCATGTGCCACTTCATTACAAGCAATTCAGCTGTGGATCCTCCCGCTGCACCCTTCTCGCTATGTGAGAACCCGTTGTTTGCAGGGGTGTGGCACCGTTTTAGTTACAAGAGAACTTGAGCCTCTAGTTCGCTTTGCTCCCTGATGGAGCGGATCGTGCTCACCAGTGTGGTGAGTTGCCATTCACCATGTAAAGAACACCCGTGCACTTACTGGACTGAGATCTTCTCATCAGCATCTGCTATGAACATGCTGCCCACCTATGGAAAGAACAAGTATTGCAGAGGAGGAATTTGTGAAAGCTATTAGTTAAATCATGTTTTCTCTGGTCTAAATCACAAGTGCCCTTGGAGACTTGTCCTCATCCGAGGAACACAGGCAGCTTTCTTTCTGATACTAGTAAAATACAAACGGGAAACAGGACAACCATCTACAAGTACATTTTGTTTTGCAGTACTGTCATTTACCAGTGCTTCACCTGTCAGATCAAAACAAAAACACCAACACGGACTGTATCTTGAATACCAAGCTGCATTAGTCTGCAATTCTGTAAATGGACAACAGAGATCATTTCCTATCTGCTTGCCACAAAGTGGCAGCTATTTTACCCATGTCACACTTCACAGACAGCTGTCAACAGTGAACTTTTTACAGGAAATTTTCCTGTCAGTTTAATCTCTGACAACAATTAAACAGACAACAACTACATCAAAGCCAAACTGAACATGAGGAACAGTAGATACTCTCCGCAAGAAATTCACAGATGTCTTTCTCCAAAAACACAGACATTGCACATTGCAGAATCCAAGCTTACTTCATAGCTACAGTGTACCCAGGCTTGAGAACTAAGACAGTAAAGAAACAGATATCTAAAGCTAGTGACAGACTAGACATTGCCACTAAAATACTCAGCTGCTCTGTTTCAGGCTACATCAGCAAAGCAGCAGCTTGCTTGTAAAAATAAGTAGATGTTTAAAAGTGTTCAACGAGTAATTGTGATTTTTAAAATAAAGCCAACTGGAATGAAGAAAATTAAAGAAAACAGTTTCAATTCTCAATGCCAGAGTAGAGATCTCATCCTTTGAAAGAGCCTTCCCAGCCAAATAACATTCTCCTCAGAATACAGCCACTTCATTTTTATTTGTTTTGGATTGGATCAGCACATCTCCTCCTCCAGAAACCACCCGCCAAACTCACAGTTTTTGGAAACACACACCCACTGAACTTTCATGAAGACACCTATTTTAAGAATAGAAGAACAGTGCTTCCTTGCTTACCATATTAGTTAGGGCAGAGAAGAAACCACTCTGGTGCTCCTCTTCCTTATCTTTGTATTGCCTGAACAAAAAGGAATAAGGATGAAGCTTCAAAGTTAGAAATGGAACTGGGGTTATTTTATCTAAATCCCTATGAGATAATCCTATTTGATAAGGAGAAATCTTCAGCCTTCCCAAGCCCTTTCCAAGAACTCACAAAAAAAGATGCAAGGGCTATTAAAATATTTGTAAACTGCGTAGAGTTGAAGTGGGGCTGCTGAAAGAAGTGATACTGAACAATGCCTGTGCTGTTTTAGAGGATACAACAGTCTAAGCTACTACTGAAGTAAAGGGACCAAGTGACATGGGAAATTCCGTCCTGCACTGGCAAAACAGCAATGAACCACATGAACACATACAGCTGGCAACCACAAAACACTTTCATTTCAATCATCATCTGCTACAGACTAAACCAGAGTCAATCATCCTTTGGCCAGCAAACACCATGAGGACACTGACGGTTCGTGGCTGGATGCTGCCTGAGCTCGTATTCTGTAGTAAGTCAAAAGACTGGAACTGGAGTAAGAGAAGTCAAAAAACAGGTTGGGTACCTCAGATTTAATCCAAGCTGCTTCATCTGGCATTCAGATGGACTATTAAAGCTCACATGGTCATTTGTGTGTCTTACATACAGGGATCTGACCACACACAATGCAACATGTAAAGAAAACAGTTCTAATTTGGGG
>VWZY01011714.1:178364-198132 GCA_013399075.1 Chloroceryle aenea | reverse complement strand
GGGGGGGGGGGGCAGGCGAAAGAATGAGCTAAGCAAAAAAGGCCATAGTCTGAGACAGGTTTTGTCAGAATGAAGTTGGATGGGTGAGTGTTTTTCCTACTTTAATAATTTACTCTATTAAATACATTTACACAAATAACTTAACTGATCAGAAATCATGTATCTATAATAGCAGACCTTCAAAAGAATTAAAACATTTATCTGGATATTTTGAGAATCCTATTGAAGAAAAAAGGAGACAGAGGAGGAAGGAGAAAAAAGGAGATGGAGGAGGAAGAAGAAAAAGAAAGGGGAAAAAAAAGTTCTTATTTGATCCTGTGAACTTGCTATAAGTTTCCAAATTTTTCTCGAGCACTTTCTTCTCAGGAGATCATATACATTTTGTGCTGTTTCATACAAAGCAGAAGCTGGGAACGTGCTACCCCTACTGCTGGCTTTCAGACGTAGTTAATGCTTTCCACTGTTTGCAAGAGCACACATCCCCTTATCATCTCTGACCTGGCACGCAGATAGTCCTGGATACATTTGTTTGGTTTAGATTGTGTTTCAGTTAAATCAATTTTCTAACAGAAGTACTGCACAAGTAATCCATCTTTTCACTTGGGACTAAGATTTACAAAAGGTTCATACAGAGGTAAAATCCATGACAGTAAAAACATACAGTAGATACCTTCCCCTACAGCAAGACCTCTCCTGAAGCACATCAGCACAGCTGGTAGAGATGCATTTACACTTGCAATGGCAGCAATAACTAAACCCAAGTACCTTAAAGCCTAAGACTATTTGCTGTCTCTCCAGGTGCATCCGGGCTGTTAGGTGAATAATTAAATGCTTTAAATAGAAAAACAAAACAACCAAAACCACAACTTTGTGGAAGCGTACAGCAACTGTAATATATCAAAAAATGAGAGAATTAGGTTTTTACCTGTTATATTCCGATAAAGCCTGGGCAATTACAAGTCCCATTCCCTGAAAGAGAGCATTTAAAAAAAAAAAATAAATCTCTACATTAGAAATCTTAGTGTAGTAAATGACACACTGAACACACATAGAAGTGCTTCCCCCCTCTTAAAGTATCCTGGCATGCTATGAAGAATTTCCCCTGAAGCTGTTTGAACTATTAAGACATGCAATGATATCACAAGAATATCATCCAAAATTAAGACACCAAAATTTCAAGTTGAATACCTAATTACTGAGTTCAACAAAGAACACTTGGATCTCTCCATGGACTTCCAGACAGAGCTTGCTCACTCAAGAAGCCTCAATAAAACAGCAAAAACTTCAGAAGGAAGCTGGTGTTAAAGACATCCAAAAGTTCAAAACAAAGGCCATAAGGACTAGTAACATTTTCACTTCTATCTTCAGGGCACCCACCTCATTCAGCAGTGGGCCTACATTGCCTCTAACGTTAGTTTTGCCAGCACTGTATTTGAAGAAGCCCTTTCTGCTGTCCTTGACCTCCCTCACAAGGTTTAATTCCAAGGAGGCCTTAGCTTTCCTAGTTGCCTCCCTACATCCCCTGACAACAGACTTATACTCCAGCCAAGTGGTCAGCCCCTCCTCCCATGATTCATATAGTCTCTTCTTGTACTTGAGTTTGTCCAGCAGTTCCCTGTTTAACCACACAGGTCTCCTGGCCTTCTTTCTTGATTTCCTACCCGTTGGGATGAACTGACCTTGAGCATGTAAGAAGTGGTCCTTGAATACTGACCAACTATCTTGGGCCCCTTTGTTTTATAGTA
Organism: Chloroceryle aenea; assembly: GCA_013399075.1. Taxonomy (NCBI): domain Eukaryota; kingdom Metazoa; phylum Chordata; class Aves; order Coraciiformes; family Cerylidae; genus Chloroceryle; species Chloroceryle aenea. The sequence goes on along the minus strand of VWZY01011714.1, from coordinate 196,387 downwards.
CCCTGTCCCATGGGATTTCCCACAGCAATTGCCTGAAAAGGACGAAGTTGGCTCTGCTGAAGTCCAGAGTTGCAATCCTGCTTGGTATTTTATTCCTACCACACAAGATCCTGAACTCCATCATCTCATGATCACTGCAGCCAAGGCTGCCCTCAGCCCTCACCCCTTCAACCAGACCCTCCTTATTAGTTAGCACAAGATCCCTGCTCTCCTCTCCTTGTCAGCTCATCCACCATTTGCATCAAGAAGTTATCATCGATGCACCGTACGAACCTCCTGGACTGTGGACAGCTGGCTGTGGGTATTCCTTGATACCTAGATTTTATCCACCTCCATCATTTAACTGGTGATCAAACTGCCCAGATCACGAGCTGCCTACCCTACTGCTAGAGTGCAGTTCAGGTAGAAACCCACTATAATGGCATTTGTTACAGTAGCACTGCTCCTTGACCTTCTTTCTACAGAACACCGTGATTACATTCATTGCACCAACTCCACACACAAAAAAAGCACACCCAGCAGTGCAGAGAAATCAAGTCAAATACTCACATTGAGTGTGGCTTCATCATCTACGATGGAGAGCTTCACAATGTAGGGATTCACTGACTGCTCAGGGCGGGGGGAAAAAGGAGGAAAGAAAAAAAAAAAAAGGAAGAACAAAAATTGGTTTTAAGTTCAGCCTTCAGGAAAAAAAGAAAAAAACACTATTAGCTTTTCAAGTTTACCCAGCCACCCAGCAAGAGTCTCTCTCCTGTTCCACAAAGCAGAACATACACAAAGAAGCACGATTCAAAGTTCACATTATGGCTGCTGTGCCTGAGACACCTCTTTTCTGGCTCAGCCAGGCAGTTTCCTGAGTTTATTGAGAGGGAGTTTCCTCCGCCAGCTCATCTGTCAGTCTTGAAAGGGAAGCAGCTGTCCTGCAATCCTGTTATCTGTGACACACACACTGTTATGTAGCAGGAACAAGCAGTGAAGCTGGGACTGAACATGAGCATTCCAGTATCTCCCTTCTGCAACATCTTGCAAAGATTGCTTAAAGGAAGGAGCACTCCGGAAGGCATGACAATGTTAGAGACTCATCTGCTGCTGGGTTAGAGCTCAAAACTTTTAACAGTTTACACCACGGAGAGCTAGAAGTGTCTAGAGAATACAAACTCGAACTTCTTTGAATGAAGCACAGGCTCCATCTATAAAGATAAGTCCTAATAATTTCAGAAGCATTTTAGATTAGCAATGCACTTTTCTCCCCCACCCCGGTTTATGTGTGTCAGCGCAAAATGAACAAAGTTGATTTAGAAGCAAGACAGAGAAGAGTAGGCTCTATGTAGTAAGTCCAAAGTGAATGGAAAGAATAAAACTTGAAGCACATATCAGACACAGCCTTACAGTAATAGTTACCTAACTGATACCCATGGCTTGACAGCAAGTTAAAAATAAGGCTGATCAGAAAACACCACTCTCACAATTATTTGGTGCTTTGGGAGGATCAGGCTTTCTTTTTGGTTCAGAAGAGACTGATCAGAGCAGACGAAAGCTCAGCCAGTCTGTCAGCCAACCCCCAGCAGCACAGCCCTGCTTGCTGTCTCAGAAAAAGAGAGAAAACTCACACTGAACCCATCTGTGCGTAAACCATGAGAAGACATTTCCTTGAGGCTAGAATAGAAGCTCCTATTGAGTAACAATATATGGTCATCTCTGACCTACGCTCCCCTTTAGAGATTAAATTAAATCAGTGTCAATAAAACAGACGCAAGCTTTGCGAACTCAAAATCTAATAAATACACCTTAAATGCTAATTTCAGCCATTCTCTCGCTCTCCTTGTACAACAAGGAGGAACTCTCCACACCACAGCTCACGCACAGAAGAGAGTCCAGCCTGTAACTCACGGCCAAAAAAAGTGATGGGGCTTTTCCAGGCAACAGGGCTATGCTGGATTAGAGGTTGCAGGGTTATTCAAATTCCCAAATGTGAAGAATAAGCAAACTGGGAGACAGTACAATGACCAATGCCAGCAGGCCACCCTGAGACTTCATCATACACTCCATCTCATCAGAAAAAGGAAGGGCGATTGGGTTTGTTCTCATCTCCAGCCTATGAACAACTCTTCATGTAACTGTTGCCCTTGACTTTCCAAGAAGGCTGCTCCATGGCTCCTGTCTCTTGGCAGCAAGATGTCATCAGCACATGGCTGACAGGGTGATGAAGCCAGCCTATCTTGCTACAGATCTCTGCCCTCTATCTTTTCAATTGTCACATCCATATCTGCAGATGTCTGTTTAATAATTCTTGTCTGAAGTATTCCATTCTCCTGACACATTTCATGCCTCCTCTAGGCTTCCCTAAGCAGCAGGCTGATGACCATTAATTTACTCTACATGGGACAAGGCAGATTCTAGTGCCTTTCAATGTGCAAGTCTGGACCAGTGTGATGAGAATATTTCCTGAGCTGCCCATAGGGTGTGTGTGCAGTTTAATCCTACCCTGTCTTGCGAGCTGACAGATACAGTTATTGTCCATGAACATTAGTCTGCACACCTACAACGGACATCAGCAACCTGCAAGTTGTACAAGCACTCCTAAACCCACCCCATGCTCCCTGCCTCCTCCTCTGTTCTAATCCTGCTGTTTCAGAGTTCAGTTCCCCTCTCACTGGGAATCACAGCAAAAGTTTCAAAAGCCTAGGTTACACAGCACAGAGGAACTAGCAACAGCCTTGAAAGTTGTCAGTAAGCATTTTGAAAACTTCAAAGAATGTCAGGGAAACAGTTACACAAACTTAGGTTCTGCCTCCACCTGTCTCCAGAAAGAAAAATAAAAGATTCTCAGCTCTTCAGAGACCACAGGTTTTTCTTTTCCTATCACTGCCATCAGGTAACAAACACTGCAACACTAGGTTCTTTTTGTCAGTGATGAGGTACAGACACCAACTTCTGGAACCCTAGAATACTCAAGATGTCCTTTATGAGCTACCCAGCAGTAGGTGCCAACAATCTCATAGACATGAAGGTGAAATCTGTAGGAAGATCGTTACTAGGTAATTTTTAAAGCAGTCCCCAGGTAAGACATGCCATACAAGGTGAGTATTACATGAAGAAGCACACAGGTCTGGCAGAGGGACTGAGATCTCCTCCATGCCCTCAGAAGTACCTCTGCCTCTAACACAAACATATGGGAAAATTTTTTTGGTAGGAAAAGAACAAATGAACGAACAAAAACCAAAACACAACACAACCACCACCACCACCAACAACAAAACCCAAACAAACAAACAAAAAAAAAAACACCCCACAAAACAAAACAAAAAAACACACACAAAAAAAAAAACCACCACCCATCCAAACAATACACCCTAACCCCAAGCTATCCCTGGCAAAATCCCTAGTTAAGTGCTTAACTTATCTTCATATCTGTAACACAAAGGAAGACTGGAGTCCACTCAATTATCTCTTGCAAGACCTTTCCCTGAATACTGGTTAAGGATGATTCAGCAGCTTTTCTGCCAGCCCTGATGAGGCCACCTCCTCTGCAGGCAGGCTGTCGGCAGGAAGTAGGAGCTTGAGTAATCACTCTTTTTGTTAAAGAGAATCATTTAAGTTAATTGGAGTTGTGCAAGACCTTTATATTGAAAAAAAAAAAATAAAAAAGGAAATAATGTTCTGATCTTCAAATGTTGATAAGTGTGGTTCCTTCTTCCTCAGTACCTATAGTTAACTGTATCAAGGAGAAGCAAGTTGCACATAAGCAGATGTGAAGGGCTCTCATATACATTATGTGCTGCCAGACAAGCACACTATGGGAAAAACCCACATTTGACCAGGTTCTTTCAGCTCTGCCTAGCAAAAGACACAAAAGGCAATTCCATCAGGTTAAACGTGAGGTAAGGATATTACCAAGGAATCTAACTATTTACAAGTTACTACCTGATTTAATGTTTAACTTGCTATTCTAGCAGCCTTCCTTTAAAAGAGTGAGAAAGTGATGGAACACTCTTCCTCCTAACATTCTCTCTGTTCGGAAGCCTTCTGTGTACCCTGAGCTTCACTATTGTCCTAATACAGTCAATTAATGTTACTTTTGTGTTTCTCTCACGTAGTATCAAGGTAAAAATATTTTCTCTGAAATCAGGTCTAGGATTAAAAACCAACCAAACAAAACCAACCAAATAAAATACAGCTTGGGACTTGCATAAGTATATACTTGGAACAACTTTTGAAAATTATTAGGTTTCAGATCAGGGGCAACCCTTTAAAGATTCCAAGTAAAGACACACAAAACATTTTTTGCTCCTAGAACAGAAGTTAATGAGCAAGTCAAGAACTCAGCTACATTGGTAAAGAAAATGTGGACAGATACTCCCCAGGGACTTTTGAGAGGCAACTAGAAAATTCACATCCTAAAATATGAAAGAACATCCTGATGTAATACACACTGGTATTCACATTAAAGACAGACACAAAAAACATAGTCAACTAATGAATTTTCAGCCTAATCAGATTTTCTTAAGCATCTGGAAACACAATTTAGTAACCAAGAAATTTCAGGACAGAAGACAACTTATCAACTGCAGCACAGTTAACTGAAAAGAGAACTCCAAAAGATTTGAGACACAAAAGTACGCTACAATAATCGGACAATGAGGCAACTACCAGATTGACTCCAAGGGCCAAAGAAGAGCAAATGAAAGCAGCTACTCTGCTCAAGGACAAAGATTTCAACTGCTTTACTACAGGCTTTGCTTGTAGTGCTGCTTACAAAGGGCAGTGTCAGGCAGCTATCATATTAAAACCTTCCTTCAAGTTGCTTTAAGCCTTTCCAGATGAGCTACTCAAGCCAAAATTCCCCTTCCTAAACATCTGCCTAAGGTTGGACTGTACTTTTTGAACATCAGCACAATGGCTTCAAACTGAGTGCCCCAAAAAAATCTCAGACAATGTTTTCCAAAGCTCTCCGCCCCAACTCAATACTCCACCAAAAGCTACTGCAGAGTCTTATGTACCCACAGCACTCCATCTTACTAAGCACATGAACCACAGTACACAAGGATCTGTAGCTCAGGGACATGACTATGCAGCTCTCCATCCTTTGACCTGAACATCTCAATGAGACCTCTGGTCTTTCCAGTCTGCCTACATCAGTAACCCTAACCACATCATTCCAAACAGTACTCCCTCATAGCCATACACTGAAACCAAACTCCATGCTCCTGTTCCATGCTACCACTGCCCAGATTACTGAGCAGAATCTGTAATTTATAATTCTGACAACATTCACAGGAATGAGAAATTAACAGGGCTTACTTGACACTAAGTGTAGCTCCTTTCTTTGCCTATTCTCTAGGTCCATTCATAATTCAAAGCAAGATCTATTATAAAAACAGGTAGATTCTCAGTAATTCTGCTGAGGAAGGGGCTTTCCAGCATGTTTCCATTTTTCACCAATCTAGGTATACTAAGGTAATTCTAATTATAGAAAAAAAAAAAAAAGATCATTGCTTCCATCATGCCTCATGCAAATAAAAGCCAACATTAGGAGTCTGACATCTGAATCGTCTTTAAGTTGAAACAGAAAAAAAATGGAAATACAACACAAAGCAGCACAACCAGTTTAGAAAAAGAAAGATGAATAAAGTTTCTCAGAGAGGAATCAGAGACACAGACTTCTCTTAGAAATTCTAGCTGTGATGTTTCACTTGATTCTTTGGTTAGAGCTTTGACATCTCTTCTGGGGAGCTGTGCTCTTTCAGTCTGCTAGTCAGGTTCTGAATCACAAATTGAGGCTGAAGCCTAAGATGACTGACAGCTCATTTTACTTTGGAGATTATGTATAACCACACAGTCACACAGACAGAGGCAAATATGCAAGTCTGGCACAACAGTAACTCCTCCAGGAGGACCTTCCTCACAGTACTTTCACGAAGGAAATGCAAATCCCTTAGGTAGTTTCTTTCATGCTTACACAGAACGAGCTGTATGAATATCATACACATTTGATTATACACATGCATTGGAGACAGAGACAGCATAACATGACTGCCTTGCAAAACTTCTGTGGCTCTCTGCTGATACCTTGACAAATGTTATAAATTCGTGCTGATAAAAACTGTACTTTAGGCTGCCTGAATAACCCACAGGCCAGTGTAGATTAACAAAGCAGAGAGAAGGGATGTTTCTGTCATCCAGAAGAACACCTACCTCATACTTTCTATAGTTGACCAGCAAGGCAAGAAGGACAACAGCATCATAGCCATGTTCCCTGCGACTAAGTGGGCTGGACAGGATCTGGAATAAAGAATCAAACAATTCTCTTCAGGCCTGCTTTAGGAAGCTTGCGGTGACTCTCAGTGTGATGCTGTGAAATACACGCATAAGAGCTAATTAGGTCCTAACCAAAAGAGGGTATTTAAGGTTGAGGGAGTGTTAATGCTTCCAAAAAGTTCTGCATACCTATTTATGGCAGAGAGGATGCACATAGGCTTTTTGGGCATAAAGAGCAAACACATTCCTCAACAGCACTGGGCAGCATCTCAGCGCATCACCAGTATTATCTGTTTTCTGTGTTTCTCCAGACCCAGTTCCACTTCTAACAAGTGTCATTTATCAAATTATCCAGGCTGCTTTTGGAAAAAAAACTTCCTCTGATACAGGAATTCTCTGTGAAATTGGCCCAATCTGTTTAGCTTCCATCTATGCACAAATGCCTCAAGTGAAAGTCTTTTAAATACCCAGTAGTGACTAAAAATGGCAGACTAGAGTAAGGAGATGGTATTACCAAAAAAAAAATCTGACTGAGCTATGAATGAAAGCAACAGACATCTACACTGCACTGAGAAAGCTGAAAAATTAAATATATCACTGAGCATTCTCACTGTGAAGGAAAGGAAGAAAGGCCCTTGCAGTAGAAGGAAGAACCCTTACCTGTAGAATAGCTTCAAATATGCTGTTAATCATCACATACTCCAGGATGGTGTTCTGGCTAATGTTATCTGTCACCTGAGTAGAAACATAAGTTTTAAAATCTCACCCAAAGCCTCCAATGAAGCTGTAGCTGCCTCTGGCACACACTGAGAACAGAAGAGTTCTACTACCAGATGGACACATTTAACCAGAATATCACACTTAGTCAGCAAGTCAAGGTGTGAGTAACAGTAGAGCTACATGAAAAAAAAGAAATCTCCTGCCTCCCTTCTCTTTCTCTGTCAAGAAGCATGACCCACATACTAAAAGCTCCACCTTTCCTCTACAGATTGATATTTTATACAGCTGCATGGGAACAGCCATCAGCAGCTGCCACACAGAAGGCAGAGAATGAAAAAACCAGGGTGCATATCCTTCACTGAGCACCTTCCCCTCAAAGAGGGGAGTGAAGACCTTCCCCACACTCAATTATCTCTTATTGAAGCCAAAATAGTTCACAGTCGACCATTTCCAAGAGATGAAGAGCTGCCATTTGTTTCAACTTCCTCATTCTTCACATCCTCACCGCTCTTGTCTACTCTACACTTGCTCTCTTTCCTCAAGCTCTCTCCTCTACTCCCTTTCCCTTTATCTGAGACTTCTTAAATAGCTTTTTCCCCCCTAAAAAAACAAAACAAAACCAAACACCAAACAACCAATCCAACCTTGTGAAACCCACTGATACTTTCTCTCGTGTTTCTTCCTTTTGCCTCGGTTGGCACCTACCTCGTGAGGCACAAACACTCTGACCGTCTACATTGGCATTGTGGTTAGTACAGATTCTAGGATGACCCTTGTTCTCATTCACAATTTCTACCCCCTTCTTAACTACACACTGCAGCACTCTGAGTGTCCTGAGACAGTTCCATCACTCAAGAGGTGGCTCAGTTAAGCCTGTAAGCTATTAAACAGCTGGTATTTATTTACCGTCACCAAGCAGAGAAGTAGCTTCAGACACAAGCTTTTGAGGCTTTCAGAACCTTCTGCACAGAGGAGTGAGTCCAAGCTCTCCATCAGATTCTAAAGAACAATCACATTATTTGCAAGTAATAGTCAAAAAATTATTTGAAGTGTTTGTTATAAAAAGCCTTTTGGGAGATTCGAATACAAGAGGACCAATATAAAGCCATGCTATTCTAGAATCAACCTGTTACTACTGTTCCATGGGCCATATTCACACTATTGGTTCTCACCACTGTTCTCTATTAGCTACATTTGCATGACTACACTCATAACAACATAGTAATTTTCCAAGAGTTTCTCTAGATGCGTGAGAGGTTTGTGCACACATCTAACAATAGATAGTAATTCTGTGATCTGCAAATATGACCTTTCTTTTTGTTTGCAAGACAGTAATATCAGTACTTTCTTTTTCAATATTCCACTTTATTCCTAGGCACTGTGAGATTTTTTTTTTGTAAGCAGCACACATCTAATTTAAGAATACATATATTCGTTATGACTTAAAATAGCTGCTTGTCAGATACTCATAAATAATTGTTTTCCAAATACTAAGTTACAGGTAATATAGTTATTCTTTAAGGAAAAATGCAGTTCTGATAGGAAAGTTACTACTTAATATTGTTCCCAAATGCCCCTACAATTTGTAGAGATGAAAAATTATGACTTTGTGTAGAAAGATGAAAGCTACAACAGGAATTCAGCTTTATCACCAATTACTTTGTCATTTCCCAAAACTCAACATCTTTACAGTGAAGGGCATCAAATAAGTTCAAAACAGTACATGTGCTGGTGGAAATGTGAGAACACAGGCACATGTCTATCGGCTAAAAGTTAAGCACAAGGTATGAGGTTCAGTACTAGGTACTAATGGCCTGTGACAACCTTTTCTGGCCTTCAGATTTAATCATAGTGACTGCATGGCATGGAACTAAAAGAAAAGTGTTAAATTATAATAAACATGTGGACCTCAAGTGTCTTTGTGCCACCAGCAGGCAAAGAACTTCAGAAGAGCTGTTTTTAATAAGAGGCTGGAATATTTCCCCCAAAAGCTGCACCTTTGTAGACACAACTGTCTACAAATCACTTCCCTTGCAACACAACTGCTGCATGAACTGTTTCTCTACATTGCCAGGGCCTCACCTTCATACATAGCTCTGCCTTATCAAAACCCACAAGCATGTTGATGATGTCAAACCCAGAAGTGGACTTGTTCTTCTGATGGACACCCCGAATCAATGCACACAAAGTCTGCAAAGGGAAAATCACAGGGTAAGATGAAAGGCAACACCTTCAAAACAGCAGCAAAACATCCACCCTAAGGCCCTCTCCTAGTAGTGGCAATGCAGAGATACTGTTTAAATGAGCATTACCAGCCTGGAAGCCATACAGTTTCTCTGACTTCTCTACCTCTGTTGTTTCTCCAGAGGATCTGTGATGCTGAGAACTCAAAAAAATTCGAGAAGAATATATTTGTCCATATTTTTCTTGATTGTTCACCCCTTCATTTCATAGCAATCTACTGCTGCTTCTGCCAAGACCCAGTTTGTACCAGACAGGACCATGATCTATGGAAAATAGCTAAGTGTGGCTTTAAGACAAAAATATTGATCAGGAAACCGCAAGGCAACAGTGGTCTGTCATCAGGCACCTTTTGGCTCTGTGAAGAGGGGAATATGCAGAACTATAACAACTGCAGTTTTAGACTACATCTTAAATTCACTTTTGAGAAGAAAACAGTTTCAGAAGATCTAAAGCTGGAGACAAGCAGACCTCAAGGATCAGCAGACCTCTCAAGCCACACAGAAGCAAAAGGGTAAGGTAGACACATTTTCTTTTTCTTTTCCTTTTTGCTACTGTCAGAGACAGGACACTAACCTAACCAAACCCTTGGTCACCATGGTCATTTTCAAAGATTACTCAAGTAAGTTTTGGCTTCAGGATTACTTTCCATAAGAACACAGTCTGATGAAGGGAACACTCGCCCATCCCGGGCCCAGGATGTGTTACCTGGTTCCTATTTACACTCACAAAGCAGGATTCTAGACTTGAGCCTTGGCCTAACTTTTGCCAAGACCCTGTTACAGATGACTTCTCCAAACCTGACAACACACAGCCTGTATTCCTACAGCTGAGAAAAGTTGAGACAGATGCATTCACCAAGCTGTAAGAATCAGCCTGTGAACTAATAACATCAAACATGAAAACATGGGACAGCAAAGCTTTGGTAAGGAGCAACCTGCAGGAAAATGGCTATTAATTCTGGGTGGAAATTCTTCACAGCTTCCAATTAGGAATTGTCCAGTAGGGACAGTCCTCTGTATAAATTTCACACTAACTTCTCCAGAGTTCTACTTCCTTTTCAACCCATATGGAAATTCAAAAAGGAGGCTGAAATGAGGGAGAACAGGAGAAAGTAGAATAGAGACAAAACTACACAGAGTACTCTTGAGCCTCCAAACTGACAGCCTGCAGTGTGAACAGGCCCTCTTGTCCCTCCATTGCCATGTGCTTCATCCTGCCTCACCAGAACCTCTTGAATTCTGCAACAAGCTATTGCTCTTCAAAGACTAAAGGACTATAAATGATTGTAACCTTCACATACAATACGTAACAACTGCTCTGTAGACATCACTTCCCCTCAAGAGCAAAGAAACGAATACAAGATGTTTGATACAAGCAGCAAATGTATTGCCTCACCAGAAGCAAGAGAGTGTTCCCCATCTCTCAGCATGGTACCTGTAATGCATTGACCACTCTGATCGGATGCTCCTCACCCAGTGCCTGAATGCAGTGCTGAAACAAGCAGTTGATGTTATCTTTTATCTTCATTAACTCTTCCCCATCCAGAGCCTCCAGCTTGCCTTCTAGATATTCCAAGTTGACCTGTCAGGTTAAGAAGTAGTTTGTGCATGTTACACAACCACCTGAACACCTCAGAAACACAACTCTGACAGTCTGCCACTTTGTAGGCAGACCACCAGCAGCAAATCAGAGGATGTTCAACTCCTGTTACCTTCATAAGAAACAGCTCCTCCCAAAACCTAGGGTTGCATTTACTGGGGTCCTCTGTCTGAAAGAAAAAGGAACAACCATGAAAGCAAACAAGAAGAAATCATTCAGGCAGAATTTAAAGGAAACCATGAGTAGCTCAGAGTCAGCACTATCCCACTGGATGACCAAGTGGTCTCACAGTACAGGATTCTGTCTACACAGATTCCCAGAAACTGAAGGACAAACAGAAGCAGCTCTCAATTAGGATGACTCTTTATTTTCTAGATTCATTTTGGAAAAACACTTGAAAAGCTGTGACTTCCTGTAGATCACAAACAGATCCTGGTAGAGAACAGGACAAGGTGACATAATGGGAGAGAGCAGAACAGAGCTCTGCATGACAGGAGAGACAGAAGAATGTGCCTACACTGCACAGTCTTTACCTTGGAAAAAGAATCCACCATGCACAGACCCTGGCACAGGAAAACGTAACACGATCCTTTAGAAAGAAGTGATGCTGAAGTCCTTACCGTGAAAATCTCATCATACATCAGCACAACTTTCTCCTTCAGTGGCTTCTTGGACGCTGAAGATTTCCTGAGCAGCCCACCTTTCTTCTCTGTTTGGGCCATGCTGTATACCCTGAAGGTATGAATAGACAAAAAATGGTTAAGCAAACTTGAACTTTTCTTCAAGGCATATCTGGCCTTCTTCAACCATCAAAGACTTTTTAACTGCATTGAAATATTAATAGTCTCTCACAAGCTGAAAGTAGGGGCTTTAGTAACTACCCCAGATAAGAAATCAGATCAAAAGTCACATCTAGTCATTTCACAGAAAGATGCAAAAGTCCAGTCAGACAGATACAGAATCAGCCTCTTATGTATAAATTTTCTTAATTCTTTCTGATAGAAACCAATTCATGATCCATACCAATACAGCTCACATCTAGAAAAGCATGTTATTTTTTTAATCTCACTGCACGATCTGTGATACTTGTTATCAAATGGATACTCAGTCCTTTTTGACACTTGTCAAGCCTGTGACAAGTCTTATTAAAAAAACTCCTGAAACTATTTGAAAAAGTATTTTCTCATCTGTTTAATTTGCTGCCTACCAAAGTACTTCAAATTCTGCTTTTGCATTCTGTGGTGGCATCACTCACACGGGTAGTGCCACACTAGGAAACATTCGACTGCAAAGCCTCTCCAAAGTACTCCTGCCACCCTTGCTCAATCCTTCCTCTGCACCTTGGCATCCCCCAGCTATGCCAGCTGCTCTGAAAATCAAGCCAGAGAAGAAGCCCAGCCTCAAAAGCATCACATGTGGTTCAGTTTGGGGAGGAGGAAGGAGGAACATAGGGGAGAAGTTTTGCAGGGATTATTTTTTTTTAAACCAGATGAATTTCTCAATTCATTTGACAGCAAAGGGTTTTCTAGACACACAAACAGGTTTTACTATAATTAATTGGCATCTCATGGTTACTGATTATGCTATTAAAAACAAAATTTTAAAAAAGTAGTATTATTATTACAACATGATCTGTTACAAAAATTAACAGCCATAGCTGTAGTCCTGAACTTTCTGTGACAGTCAACCCATGCCAGGGCCGAGTCAGAACACATGACTTGCCGTGTACTCTCAGCCTCATGTCTTGATGGTACAAAGCACATCACCACTCTGACCTTGCAAATATGTATTTATCCACAACTACAGATTTTCCTGGCAAGCATCACAGCTTTAGCACTGTTCTAACCTCCTCTATCACCATGGCACTGTCAGAGGTGCCTAGCAGAAAGAGAATGCCATCCCATCTCCTATTCTTGAGCTCCCAACCTTTCTTCCATACCTCCAAAGGTAATTACACACATGGCAGCAGCATACCTCAGGCAGAGGCTTGACTTAAGTCATGCTCCAGAAATGCATTAGCTGCACTCAGCCATGCTAAGTTCTGCATAGAGTAGTAAGTTCACCACAGTCGGCACAGAGCAGACCCCAGAGCTTTGTGAGCTGGCAGCCGTAGAGACAGCTTTGGATTTAGTTTGCCATCCCAGACTGCCTGAACCCCTTCCACAACCACAGCATGGTTAGATCTGTCTTTCCTTTAAGGATCAAGTTCCAGCAACTACTGAATATGAATGCTAGATCTCTTCTGCATTCTTTTCACTGCAGACAGCTTTTGATTGTCTTAACTATGGCTATGTTCTCAACTAGGACTCTCAAGCACCCAGAGTCAGTTTTTCAGAATCCATCCCTTGAGCTGTAAATCTCAGTTCTAGGTGGCAGGAAAACATCTTTAGGCCCGAAGAAACAATGCTGCTGCAAAAGACCCTCACCCAGGTGCTCAGGGAAGGAGCTTTGCCTGGATGGGAAAGCAGAGGGTAGCAGATCTCACACATGAAGTTTATAAAGAAAGGTGGGGAGGTGGTCTGTCTCCCCGCTAGAAAGAGAACATGTGCAGATGGCTGGTTAAGAACTGCTGGGTGTGCTGGGGGGTGAATGGAAACAGCTCCAAGGCACGAGAGAAAGCTTAGCAACTACTGCACCGTAACCTTCTGTAAATGCCAAAAATTATTCCTCAAGCCTCATAAGTTTATAAATCCAACTAAGATGGAAGAAGGTTTCAATCCAACAAATGAAAAAGAAAACATTATTCAATCATCTTGATAGCTTCTTTCACAGTCTTTACATTATTTTTAAATTATTTTCATGGGAAATAAGACATTATTCTAATTAGAAGCATAAATGGAAACAGAAAGAAATATATTAAAAGCCAAATCAAGAACGCTGTTACTTTTAGCCTAGCAATACAGATCTTGCCCAAGACTGCACAAAACAGTTTCCCAGCTAGAATTTCAAGTTTCTGAAGTTAAAGCAGCTGGCAGGCCCAGCACATAAACACATCCATCAGCACGCTTCTCGTTGAATTACAGCTAACGAATCCCAATGTCAAACTAATAAACGAACTCTCAGTGCTTCTAGGTCAGCATTCGCACATCAAGCGTGTATGCGAATGGGAAGGAATCAATATTGTCTGCTTGGCCCCTGGACTTTAAGAGCTGCATTTTAACACTTCAACATTTCCAAGAAAGATGGAAAAATCTAAATCCCACAAGACACCAAGGTGTGATGCTGAGTGAGCATCAGAGAGATCACACGATCGTGTGAAAATTCTAGTCTGTCAAAATGAAACTTGGGATTCGTATTCTCCCAATCAAAGCTGCAGAGAGCTCATATAAAGAAGACTGCTAGAGGCAAGTATCAAATCATGTTCTTGTCTATAATTTGCTATTCTACAAATGATCATATGGAGGAGCAAGGGGAAAAAAGTAAAAGTCACCTTTCATGCCAATGCTTTATTAGGCTGTGCTTGTTTCATGACCTATGATGACCATGCTGTACAAATGGCTTTTTCTTTTCACTTTATGCAATTACATTTTCTAGATGTCATAAAGACAGAAACAGGAAACTTCATTTTGCTAATGGGGACCTCCTAGGCAGCTGCAGAAAGCGACAGTTAAACGCACAAAACATTTATAAATAAGTTGTAGAGGTGTCAAATTATCAGGATGCCATGACAGCTTATGAAAACAATGACACTGAATATAGTTAGCAATTATCCTTTAAAAGCATCACTTTTAAAAAGCATCAGTGCATTTTCCACATTTTATCTTCAGACAGATAATGTATTTTGTCAAGAGGTCAGTCTCATTACCACACGCTGCTAAGTGAATCCTGCACAGGAGGACTACCCCTCAGGGCCAGGAGAAGAGCACGTGTGTGGATTTTTAGAACCGTAAGCATTTCGCTGTGCAGCAGAAGATCCAACATGCTTCGTTTGAAACTAAAAGAAACCTCGTAGAGCACGAGTCCTGGTAGCTCAAAGGAAGGAAGATAAAAGCCATGGCAGACACAAGTTCAGACAGACTCTTGCTTTATCTATCATCAACCCTGGGATCAGCTGATCCAGTCAGGAAGAGACGGATGAGCACATCCAATCATCCTCCTTTCCATTTCATTCCCAAACTCAGAGCAGAGATTCCAAACAAGCATGTGACATTCTGATGACCATATCTCTCTTAGCTTTTCATTAGCATATCCACAGAAAAAATGAACCTGACATTTTCAGTCGGAGGATTACTCAGACTTGTGTGTGTTGAAAAGTGTGGCTGCTCCACACTGTCACTCGGATCCTATACAGACTTATTAGATTGGACTGACCTGCTGAAATATTTCAAGGACAGTAATTGCCCCATCACCAACTGCATGCACTTGGGACCCAGAGCGATCATGCTTTGCCTTTCAAGGTACATCACTCGAATGTAAAGGAAAGTTGTTCACAAATTATTTTTATCATGATTATTTTGATCAAGGGAGGGGATAAATCCCTGCCTAAAAGGTAACCTACAGCTTTTAAAGCAACATATTATAAGCCAAGTAGTCATTAAAAGTTTCAGGAGATGTTTTTGCATAATCCACATGATGAACCTGCAAGGTCAATATTAGACCTGAGCAGCAGGCAATTAAAACACAGGTTCTGGCAGTTAAAACACATGTTCCAGCATGCATCCATCACAGGAAACAACAGACAACCTGCACCCGGGACAGAGCTGCTTGAATCCCAGTGCACAGACAGTGCCTTGACCCAGTTCAAGGTCCAGTATTAAAACACCCAGGACCACCCAGCAGCGGCCTGGCAGACCACTAGTGAAACAGAGAGGAGAATACAGTGGGCTAGACTTTGTCAAGGCTTTGGCAACCATCATTACCAAATTCCTGCTCTAAGCCCTTTTGCAACTTATACTCTGCCAACCCTTGTGTTGGCAGTTACGGTCTGTGCAAATGTATCCCGCTCCTTCTGTATTTCATCCATCCTTTACAACTTTGTCATTGGAATGAAAACTGCTAGGCCTGTACCTTACTTTACAACTGTAAGGTGCCCAACCCACCAACCAGGGAAACAGGAACACTTGCAGCACACAAGCCTTGGATCCATCTAGCAGAACTTCCAGGTGCCTTCATGCAGTGTATAACAATGAATATATTCTGAGGATGTGCTGATGACAAAAACCTACAGAGATCCTACTTCTTTTTCTGCAGTACTGAGCAACATAATCTCCAGCACAGTCCCAGTATATGCATTTTTACTAGCAAGTCCTTCCACCCCTCTCAGAGCAGTAGCAGTATACATGCTTCTACAGAGTACAATCTTAAGTTATACCACTGCTGACCCATTTTTCCCTCACTGAAAAACAGGAAAAGCAGCTTCCTAATGCAGATACAGCCACCGACTACCTCCCACTACACCTGCTTTAGCAATGACAGAAGAGCAACATCTGAGCTACATTTTTAACACTTCATCCATAACTGTCTTTCATTTCTATTGTCCCCGTTAAAATAACGCCAAATACATCAACTTCACACCAGCAACTAAAGTTTCTTCCTGCCAAGTCCATCTAGACAAGTGTCACATGCTTCCATGTCCATCTGTTCACACCATTTTTACAAATACTTTTTTATATTTCATCATGCTTCCCTTGTGTATTCCTGGCTACAATGTCCAGCTCTCTCATGTCAGAAAGTCTCTTTGGGTTTTAAGCCCTTCAGAATCCATCCCACCCAGATTACCATGAAATATTCCACACTGTCTCTACACTTCCACCTAAAAGCTGTGCCACTCAGAGACCTTTTCAGATGTCTTCCTTCTGAAGAAAAAAAACATTCTTCCCGTAACCTTCCCCTGCCCCTTTCCCATGGCTTCAGATGTCAAGTGCGGATCCAAGGCCCGTGCTGAATACAGCATAGCTGCGTGACCTTAGCTCTGACTTTCGAGGAAGCTGCTCTGTTCTAAGAAGCTGCACAGTGCAGCCACGCCCAGATAAGTAGAACTGCAGAGAGGTAACATTTTTGAGATGAGGGCCATTAACAGCACAAGCACTCAGCGGGCGGAGAGAGGGGACACAAACAAACAAACAAACACCCTACCAAAAAAACATTAACAGGTACAAATCCTCAAACAAACAAACAAAACCACCATGGAGCCAGAATACAGCAACTCAGCAACTTCGAGCAGCAGAGGTTGAGCCTTCCCCTCCTGAGAGATATCCGCATGGCTGCCTGGTGTGTTAGCAGGGTTAGGAGCCCATGAATGCTTAGCCTAGCAGCTCATTAAAGCCTCGCTGTTTCTTTTGTGCATGCTAGCCAGTAACTGCTCAACATTTCTACATTGTCTATACCCCCCCTGTGGTGTCTTTGCAGATAGCAAAAAGTACTCTAAATGACACAGATAAAGGATTACACTATTAGTATTGGAAAACCAAACTGATCTCACCCCATCCCCAAAATTCCTCTTAAAAATTTTTGTCACACTTCCTCCTAGAGCTGAAACAGCTGGTGAACTGCAATCACCGCATATCGCAATGAACCAAATTACCTTATTGCTTTGCATATTCCACCCACCTGCTCAACCCAAATTTGCTCTCATCATGTATTCAGATTACAGTCCCTGCAGAAGAGCAAACTTTCTTACAGTGACATACGCAACAGGGTTTTGACAGAGGCTGCAAGCCTGCTTATGGAGCAAGTGCCTTTGCCTTCAGCATAATACACATAGGAAGTTCGCACTCCGCTACTGCTCCACTTCGCTTTGTCAATGCAAGCGCTTGTAGGACTGTGAGGTAAAACAGACAATTAAGAGTGGTCAATGATAAAGGAACATGTCCTGATAATTCTTTTTCTAGGAGCTATCTGGAACACAAACCGTTACAGCAGCCAGGACACACCGCAGCCCATGAGCAGCTGTATAAGCACAGACAAAAAGGCTGGGCAACTCCAGCCCGTTGCGAGGCCATCTCAGGCAGGGCAGCACCCACTGCACGGCACCCCGAGGCACCTACTGCGGTAACGTTATTACCGGCAACAGCAGCACCGCAGGAAAGCTGGGAAAGCAGCAACAACTTCTTAAGCAGCGGAGTTGTGTAAAACCACGCCCGGCCGCCTCAAGTTCACAGGGAGCGGCCAGCACCACACGGGACAGGGTGGGTAGAGAGGGGCCCTGACAAGGCCCGGGACCACCGGCCCGCGGCAGGGGCCGTGGTTAAGCGAGCATCGCC
>VWZY01011714.1:92756-113921 GCA_013399075.1 Chloroceryle aenea | reverse complement strand
CAGCAGCTGTGGTTCCTGGCATTTCTGGGGGGTGAGGATGGCAAAGCTGTGCCTGCGGGCTTACAGTCTCCTCACAGCACTCTGCCAGGATGCTGCTTCCAGTGGACGGTCTGGGCTGGCTGTGCCCAAACTGGTCCTTCCGGGGGCTGCAGAGCTGGGTGCTCCTGTCCTTGCTGCAGGAGACATGGAGCTGCTGAGGCTCTGCTGCTGCCTCCCCTGCCCAGTGCGCTCTCTGTCACCGAGGGTAGACCAGTGCAGGGGGAGGATGGGGCTGGGGTGCACCCCTGTGTTGCCAGGAGGGCTTTGGCTGACCTGACTTGCTGTGCTCTCTCCCTGGCCCAGGGATTGAAGCTACCGATCTGTCCAGCCTGCTGGAGCAGTTTGAAAAGTCTGAAGGTGCGGATGCGGCGTGTCGTCCCCTGCGGGGCTCCCTCTTCCCTGCCACGCTGGCCTCCCTAAGCTGCTAGTGCTCACTGGGGGGGGGTGGGAGGGGGTGNGGGTGGGGTGGGAGTGGTTGGTCAGGACACCTGCGGGCTGGTGTTACCCTGTCCAGGTGCCTTGTCCTAGGAGTATGTGTGCCCCCATCTCCTTCTTGGTCCTTAAAGTGGCTGGGGGTCCCCAGAGTGTTCCAGGGGTGGTGAAGAGCCCAGGAAGGAAGAGGATGTGCAGCTCCTCTCTGCAGGGAGCTGGGTGTGGGGTGCTGTGAAACATCTCCCTGGCTGTGCCTGGGATGCTCTGTGTTTCCCCTCCAAATGCAGGGTCCCTCCCCTGCCCTCCAGCCCCAGCCTCTCACCACCCTCACCTGCCTGCTCTCTTTTCAGTCAAGAAGGAGGTGGCTCCTGTGCAACCCTCTGAGGACAAGCAGCTGTCAGGGAGCTCAGGGTGAGTACGAAGACCTTAGCAGAGGGTGCCTCAGTGTGGAGCCTGGAAGAGGATTGAGCCCTGCCTTCAGCAGAGACGTGGGGCAGCTCTCAGTCCTGTTAGGTTTCAAACTGTGCTGAGGGCTGTGTCCACCAGCCCTGGCGGGACTCAGCTCCTCACTGGGCTGGAAGCCAGAGCTGGTACTGAGGGTGAAAAACTGGGGGAAGCAGTGGTAGGCATGACCAGGCTGTGCAAGTTCCATCCTTGCAGCTGGTACTTTGGTACCAAAGGTGGGCTTTGGTAGCTGCATTTGACAAAGCTCCTTTCCACTTCTCAGACCTGAGACCCAGCAGGACAGGAAGCCCCCAGACAGTCTGCAGGCCTCTGAGCTGGCCAACGTGGCAGGTAATGCCCAAGGCAAGGCGGGGGAGCCTGCTGTGTCCTGGTGGGGGCTGTTGTGGGGGTGGTGAAGACCCCAGGGCTTGAGGGGAGCTGGCTGGGAGGGAGGCCCAGCCAGGCGGGTTGCAAGAACAGGCTGCTTTTGAAAGACCTCTGGCGCTTTCACAGGTCTCCCCCCACCACCAACACCCCCTCACCAGCTCTGGAAGCCATTGCCTGCTGTCTCTCTGCTTGCCAAGGCCAAGTCGTCTGGATCAACGCCCCAGGAAGGACCCCAGAAGACGGCCACGCTGGTGAAAGTCAAGCCGCTGCCCCTGGGCAAGCTCCAGGGGAAGAGCCTGACCCCAGCCTCAACCAGCTCAGCCTCCAGCCACGTCTGCTCTGGAGACCATGACTACTGCATCCCGGGTGCAGTGCGGCTGGAGAGCAACAGCAGCCCTGGCATGCACACCCCTGCCGAGGGTGGCTCCCGCTGGAATGTCAAACACCACCGGGACACAACTATCAAACCCATAGCCTCCTTAACCAAACGGACCCTGTACCAGCCCANNNNGGACCAGCCCAAGCCCACCCTGCCAGCTCCCTCCACCACCATGGGGCCCAGCCAGGAACCCCTGGGCTCAGCCTGCCTAGCCCCCCTGGATTATCGGACTAGCATCCCCAACAAAGCCACTGCTGGGTGCAGCAGCCCCCCCACCTCGGTGCTTCTGTCTCCAGCTGCATCTCCTTGCTGGGACCAGGAGACACGGACTCCCAGTACCCAGCCCAGCCGTGCTGCTGCCAAGAGGTCCCTGCGCTGCTACCGGAGACCCCGGGACTCGCCCAGCCCCCCTGCCGGAAGCTGGAGGGCTGGCCAGAGCCGTGCCAGTCGCTCTTTCAGCTCCAGTTCAGACGGAGCTAGCAAGTCCTCATCTTCGNNAGCAAGCCCTCATCTTCGTCTTCATCCTCGTCTTCCCGATCCCGGTCCCGATCGTTCTCCCCGCCACCCAAGCGATGGCGAAGGTAAGAGGCAGCGTGTCTGTCTGCTTGCTCTTTGGGCAACAGTCTGGTGGTAGGTCTTCCACAAGAGTGCCCAGACACCTCTTCATGAACCTTTTTAATGGCTGTATTTGATCTTTTTGTCCTTGTGGCCCTTCTGAAGGGGTGCCTGGCTCACAGAGACATGGGGTACTGCTGCAACACTCTGCCAATGGGTGTCTGGCTGAACTCCACATCTGGGCAGATGTGTCTGCAAAGCCACTGCTGAGCCAGGCTTCCTTACCCTGGAATACTGTCGTATGAGTACTTGGCTGCACCTTGGCTTTTGGATGCTTTTTCTGGGGTATTGTTGCAAGTGCTGGTGTTTGTGCTGTGGGGCTGGTGCAGCCCTAGATGTAGAAATGAGAGGAGCCACAGGGAGTTGCTGGAGGTGAGCAGAGAGAAACACATCTGGCTGGGCTGCCTTGAGCTCCTTGTGCTCCTTATGGAGGTGGCTATGTAGGAAAGCGGGGTGGCTTTGCAGGCTCTGGAGTCCTTGTGCTTCTGAGGGATGTATGGCCTGTCCCAGCTGTGTGGGAGGCACTGAAGCCAACAATGGATCCCTCATCTGCCCTTCCCTGGGTGTTCAGCCCATTCTGGAGACATCCTAGGTCACTGGGCACGAAGAGCTTGTCCAGCCAAGACCCTCCCCCATCGGTGGTCAATAGGTGTGGAGGCTGGAGCTAGAAAGGGCACGTATATAGTGCTGTGTCTCAGGGATGTGCACTTCAGGGACTTGCACTGCCTGGCTTTGCTTTCCAGCAAATGCAGCTAGCCCTGTGCTGGAAAACGTCCCCACAGACTATGCCATCCTGATCTGCTTTTCTCCAGGAGAATATGTGTCAATACCAGGCAGCATACCCTGCTCCGGGCCTGGGTTTGCCTGTGGTGCGTACCACTCACGGGGCAGCATGTTCAGAGAGGACCCTGGTGCTGGCTGGAGGCAGTGCAGCTTGATCCCAGAGGAGTTTTAGTCCTGCTGCCCTTAAGCATTGCCTGGCCCTGCCAGAGAAGCTCTCGTGGGCAGGATGCTGTGGTGACAGAAGCCTAACCCTGTCCCAGTGCACGTCATGGCCTCGGTGTGGTTGGAGGCATGTGCAGTCTCCATTCGCATGGCTGCTGAGTGCAGTGTGGGTGCGATGTCTCCAGCGTCATCCTGTGCACTGTGTGGGGCTCAGAGTGGCAGCCCCAGCCCCTCCTGGGCCCTTGCCCAGTCACAGACATGTGCTGCATGGTTCCCTTGTGACGATTTCTTGCTCTTCAGAGGCTGTGCCTATTGTTGCCTGCTCCCTTTTCACTGTGGTGTTTGGAGCCAAGTGGAGCATCATCCCTGTAGTGTCTTTACTATCCTGGCAAACTTGGGCAGAGATGTCCATAGCTCAGTTCACCCTGGAGATGGGTCCTGCTTGGTACTTTGGGGACAATGGTACTTTTCTTCTCTGGAGCCTCCTGGCGCTGGGCAGGGGAAGGCCTCGGCACTAAGTTTTGTCTTTCCATCCCCCAGGTACCGCTCAAGATGTTCCCACAGCTCCTCTTCCCGCTCCAGCTGTGGTTCATATGGCAGATCCCGGGACAGGTCCTCATCCTCATCATCAGCATCCTCCTACTCATCCAGGTCCACATCACGCAGCCAGTCCCGCTCCCCCTCACCCTGCAGGAGGAGTAACAGGTGGAGAAGGTGAGCATGACCACCCTGCAGGGATGTCGTTCCCCCAACCCATCTCTTGGCTTTCTGTGTCCTGGGCAGAGGTTGACCCACAAATTCAGTATCTCCCTCGTGTCTGGCATCACCTTCTTCTGGCCTCCACCACACCCCTGTATCTCACATGTCTGGTTTCTGCTCTGCCAGATACAGCTATGATGCACAGGACCACTACCAAAGGCAGAGGATCCTCCAGAAGGAACGTGCAATAGTGAGTGCTGGAGGGCTGGAAAGTTTGGGATGGAGTTTTGGGTGTCCCCAGCCCCTTCATCACTTCAGAAAGCTGTGGGTTCGCAGCCTCACAGGCAGCATTGCTGGGAGGCTCTAGCCAGGGCATGATGTGATGGGTGGCAGTGTGGGGAGGACGCTCTTGCAAGCAGTCCTGTTCACTGGGAGGGCTCAGAGACATTGAGTCCATCCCATTCCCATCTCACGGGACGGTGCCTCCTGCCCGCAGGAGGAGCGGAGAGTGGTGTTCATTGGCAAGATCCCCAGCAGGATGACACGGTCAGAACTGCGGCACCGCTTCTCTGTGTTCGGGGACATTGAGGAATGCACCCTGCACTTCCGCTCTGAGGGGTAAGAGTTGCAGGGACATGGGGCAGCCCTTTCCCAGAGATGGCTTCTCAGCCCTTTTCCCATTCCTGAAGGTGACAGTGTAGACCAAAGAGGGACCAACATACTGCGCTGTTGATCATCTTCTTTCTTCTGCTTTGGCTCCAGGGACAACTATGGCTTTGTCACCTACCGCTATGCTGAGGAAGCCTTTGCTGCCATCGAGAGTGGGCACAAGCTGCGGCGCCCGGACGAGCAGCCTTTCGACCTGTGCTTCGGTGGCCGCCGGCAGTTCTGCAGGAGGAACTATGCCGACCTGGGTGAGTTGCGCAGCCCCCAGTTTGGAAGTGGCACCCTTCGTCCTCCACCCTTCCCAGATGTGTAGGGGTCCCCATCCTTGGGGTCAGCCAGACTTGACTGGGCAGGGCCATGTCCAGGAATAGCCCTGCCCTGGGGCGAGGTTGGATGGAGGCTTCTTATCCCTCCAGCACTGTTAGAGAGGTCAGTTCTGGTCCTCCCATCAGTCCAGCTCTGGGTCTAGAGGTTGGCATGTGAAGTGAGGTGGGGAGCTGTTGCTGTGGGGATGGTTGAAACAGAGTCCCCATGGCTCAAGGCAGCCTCTCCCTGTGTCTTCCAGACTCAAACCGAGAGGATTTCGACCCGGCCCCCGTCAAAAGCAAGTTTGACTCCCTGGACTTCGACACGCTGCTGCGGCAGGCACAGCGCAGCCTGCGGAGGTAGCAGCAGGCGAGGCGGAGCACCCGCCCCCGCTTTTATACTCAAAACACAAAAGACAAAAAAAAGTATGGAGAGAGAGAGAGAGAGAGATATGGAGTTTTTAAGAAAAAAGAAAATGGAAAAAAAGAAATTTGTTTTATAACCAGTATTTAAGGAGGACGGGTCATTTGCCTTCAGCCGGAGGGGCCCAGGCAAGTGGCAGCCCCAGGCTTGCCCCAGCCATGTAATAAATGCGGATGCCCTAACAGCAGCACTGCCTTGTCTACTCCTTTGCGTGGGCTCAGGCTGTGCCCCTGGGACCCCGGGGACTCTGTGCTAGGTCTGACACCATGAGAGGTAGCACAGGTCAGGGGCTGGGTGCAGGAGTGGGGTGTCTGGTGAAAGCAGGTCGGGACTGGGGTCACTGAACTGCTCTGACAGGTCGGTGGTAGCCCCTAAATGGCCTGGCACAGAGTGAACACCTCTGAGGACAGGCAGTGCAGACACCTCTGACCATCTCTGGGGATCTGCTGGAGCGAGGACTAGGGTGCCCTGATCCTGAGGCACCCAGCTGGGTTTTGGGGCTACCTGCACCTCCAGTGCTGGCCACAGAGGGGCAGTGCAGGACACACCACCGTCCCTCCCTGCGGCGGCTGGGGTACGGGGCGCTCGAGTGCTTGGCAGGAGCACCGGCAGGGTCTGCCCGTTCCCAGGACAGCATGCACGACTGCCGTGATTGCCTGTCCCCCTCGCTGGTGTGCTCCAGGTGTCTGACATCTCGCCTCTGGGTGTCCGCAGGGGAGGTGTGTTGGTGTGATTGCAGAGAAGTTACAGGCACCCACAGTGGGCGGAGCACAGCGCAGTGGTGCTTGGCAGAGGAAGGATGGACAGTGAGAGGGGGAGGACACAGGCTGCCTGTCCAGGCCGCTGCAGTGTGCTGCGGGAGGAGAAGGGCAATCCCAGGCAGACCCCAGGGGAATGTGTATGACCTGCTGCCAAGCATCTTTGATGCGCCTCGTCCTGAGCCAAAAGTGCTGGGGCCCTGCACCCCACTCTTGCGCTGTCAGCCAGAGAAGAGCCCTGCCTTGGGTTGCTCCTGGGATGGAACAACTCCAGGGATCCCTGGGCTCTGAGTGGGGCTGAGCTGGCGGTGCTGCCTGGGCACCCTGAGATGGCATCAAACATCCTGGCTTCAGGTTTGGGGAGGGTCCAGTGGTGCCTGAAGGGGCCCCCTCTCAGCACACCCTGGGATAGAAGATTCAGCAGCCACCCAGCTGGGCTCTGCAGAGCTGGAGGATGGAGGGAAGGGATGAGCAGAGGATAGATCCTCCCAGGGTTCCTCAGAGTGCCTTGAGGGGGAAGAGGCTGGTCAAAATGCCCCCAGACCTTCTGCTTGATGGAGGCAGAGCCCACTCCTCTAGTAGGAGAGCAGGAGGAGAAGGGCAGCAATAAGCACAGGGTGAGATGGCCAGTGGGTATGATGCGGGGCAGGGGAGCTCAGCTCAGGTAATGTTGATGCTGCCACTTGACTCATGTTCAGGCCTCTGAGACCCTTTGGGGGTGTGCCTGGGGTTTGCTACAGCAATCTTCTACTCTGGGATTAGCACAGTGACTGAAGCCCACTTGTGCCCTCTCTGCTCCTCTGGATGGATGGAGATTCTGCTCATGCCTGCACGCTGTGCGAGTTGTGCTGCCCTGTAGCTTGGCCCAGGGAGGCCTCCACAGTACCCCAGGTATGTGGGGNGTCCAAGGAGGTGGCTTCAGGCAAAGGTGTGAGCAGGACTGGGGGCTGGGTAGGCAGGAGGCTGTTAATCAGTAATGCAGCTCTTGCTAGGCAAGTGCTGCAGGTGGAGGGAGGGAAAGCCAGGGCCTGGCAGGGACTCGGGGGGTGGGGGGGCAGTATGTGAGTGTCCCTTTTGGGGAATCTGTGCAAACCCCCTTTCTGCTGCACACATACAGCCCAGGACAGCTGAGCCGACTGTAGTGCTGACAGGCACTTCCCCAGTCCCTGAGCTGCCACAGCAGCGCTGAGGGTGTGTGGATCCAAGCAAGAGTGTTGCAGGGAGAGTGCCTGCTCAACAAGCTGCAGGAATACCCGCAAGCTGCAGGCTGATTCAGGTCTGAGGAAGGGGTCATGTGCCCAAGAACTGGGTTGGTTTCTCCAACTGCTTTAGGTGGTCTAGAAGTGTCTTCGCAGCCTTTCCTTGAACCTCTGCTGCAGCTGTGGAGGCAGGCAGGAGCCGGGAGTGTCACTGGAAGCTGTAACTGGGAAGGGGAATGTCCCCTGCAGAACAGCCCTGGGAATGTGCTATTCCTTGGACCTGAGCTGTGTGCATTTGGGC
This sequence comes from Chloroceryle aenea, assembly GCA_013399075.1. Classification (NCBI taxonomy): domain Eukaryota; kingdom Metazoa; phylum Chordata; class Aves; order Coraciiformes; family Cerylidae; genus Chloroceryle; species Chloroceryle aenea. The sequence continues at coordinate 106,328 of VWZY01011714.1, read as the reverse complement.
AGCCCTGTGAGCACAGCACCACTGCAAATGCACATGCTGCTGGCCACAGTGTGAGCAAGGCTGTGTCCTTGCCTTCCTGGGGCTGGGCTGCACAGTCCCCTCTCCTCACTCCCGTGGATGAGGAAAGGCAGAGTGTGAAGGTATCTCTGTTGCCAAAAGAATTAACACCCTGCTGTTGTGTCCTATAAATCTTTCAAGCATTAGAGGTTGGTTTTATTCTCCCATGTTACAGTTTAATGGTTTCCATTAACAGTAACCTGGCCTGTGTTCTGGGGTTATTGATTTAAGGTCTGCTGTGGAGGGGGTGAGAGTTGCAGAAAGGGGGTTTCCTGCCACCCAGCTGGCGGCAAAGGCACCCTTGGGAAGAAGAGGCAGGAGAGTGGGAGGCAACTCACAGCTGGCTCTCTGGAAATGTGGGTGCTGTCAGGAGCTGTTCAGAGAGGATCAGTGGACAGCAGAGAGGAGCAGCACTTGGAGCCCATCCCTGGCTCAGCCCTGCAGTCAGCAGGCATGGCAGCAGCTGCAGAGGTGACTGTAGCTGTTGTGGTAGCAGGATGCATCCCCAAAGGTGTGCCTGCCTTTGGCTGTTGTTGGAGTTGTGTGAGTGGACTGCCCTTGCTCAACGGCAAGCAGCTCCACGTGCCTACCCCGTGCCAGTTGGACCACGCTGCTGTGCTGCAAACAGCCCAGTTTGGGAGTTTGGACACAGAGCTCCCAGGGCAAACTATGCCTTGGCTTTCCTCTGCACACACTAGTAGGTAATTCCTGCTGGTGGCTGCATCACTGGTCCAGAATAGCCCACTCACCTTGCAGGTGCCCTTTTGGAAGAGGCCAGGGTGCAGTTAGTGCACAGCCTTTGCCCCGCTGGCATCAGTGGTACCCATGGTTGTTTCCCATGCCAGAGGTGAGGGATAGAGCTGGGGCTTTGTAGGGACCCTAGTTCCTGGCGAGAGCCTCTCTGAAGCAAATCCACTTACCCAAGGCACACGGTGCATGTAGGACAGCCAACCTTCCGCCTCCAAGTCACAGCATCCTTCAGCATCCTTTGCTGCCTTGTGTGAGTGGCTCTGCCTTGAGCTGCAGCAGCCCATGACAGGGGACTAAACAGGGGGTCTTTTCAGGGAGGTCACTAAGTGGAGATGATGTTTTCGCTTTACTTCTCTCCAAGACATTCACAACCTCTCCCCTTCTGTTCTTGCTGCAGCCTCCACTCTTTCGGTTGTCCCTAACCCTCCCTGCACCAGGCCCTGCTGCCTGTGCCCTTCTGCTGGACCAAACTTCCAAGGGGCTGATGCTGATTTCACACCTTTTTCCCATCATTCCCTCTTGCATTAGTATGTTCTGAAGGTGATCTCCAATCTAAAAAGCTGCTAGAAGGTCATCCAGGGTAGTCTTTCATCAGGGGTAAAACCTGGAAGATGAGAGGTCTGTGCTCCATGCATAAACTCATTTGGACCCCATGTACAATACAGTGGGGCAGCAGGAGAATCTGACAGCAGAACTCCTTGCATACCCCTGCGCAGGGCTGGAGGCTCCACAAACCCTCTCCCTGTTGCTTTGCAGAACTCGACATTTCCCCAGCAACAGCAGTGCCCCTTATCCTCAGGAAAGGTTATTCTTGGACCTTGGAATTGGATGATGCCAGATGCTGAGCACCCACATTACCATGAGGCATGTGTGCTTTTCCACACTTGGGATGTTCACACTTGAGATCCAGCTTAGGATGTTCAGTGAGCTCATCCTGATAGGGACCCCCAGGGGGAGAGGTGCCAGGCACAAACCTGGCTGTGTAATGCTCCTTGCTGTTTGCACCCATTCCCTTCCTTGGGACCACCGGTCCTTGAGATTCAGACCTATTCCACACATCCAAGAGCTCAGAGGTCCTGACACAAAGCAGAGGCTGCTGCTGTGTTGTGTCTGTGCCTCCCCAGCCTGGGCATCCTGCACTGGGAACCTCACAGCTTCAGTGTAGCTGCAGAGGGGAACCATGGGAATTTGGTGCTGAGATCACTAGAAATAGAGGCTCAGAGGAGCGCCTGAAATGGGGGAGAGATGCTCATCCCCCTACACCATGCAGAGCCTCCAGGTCTGGGGCTCGCGAGCTCTCACACCTTCTCTGCTCTCTTACGCATCCCTCATCCCAAATTGCCACCTGCCTGCAAACAAGCCCTGGAGACCAGGCAGTGGTTGTTTGTATTTTAAATCTGTGCTGGTACAACCAAGAGCCTGGGTTAATTCCCACATTCCTTCTTAAGCTGTTTTTGCAGTTATCATGCATACTTGTGTTCACACTGAGGGAGTCCTCCAGGGTCACCCAGGAGTCGAATTGTGAGTAAAGGTGCAATGGGTGTTCTGCTGGTGCCTCTAAACTGGATGCTTGCTCCACCCACCCCACAAACCTGGTGCTGCAAATGATTCCTGACTCCTCTCGGCAACAAAGCTGCAGCTGTAACGTGCCACGGGAAGCAAGCAGGGAGCTTAAGGGACCATCGGTTCTGCAGCCTGGTGATGGAACAGACTTTGTGAAAAAAACCACTACATGGGATCTAGAAGATAAAAATGAACTTGAAGAAGTGAAAAAAGAAACCTATCTAAATATTCATTATTTTGTGCTGTTGTTAAACAACTTAAACATTTTCTTAACATTTTCTTATTTATGATTTTCTTTCAGTGGTTCTTCAGAAATAGATTTGTCCCCTCTCAGCCTTTGTCTGGCCAGAACAAGCCAAACTCTTCTAGTAGATCTTCATCAGATGGTGCTTGTTTGTCTCTGTACACAATTTCTGTGCAGTGGAAATTTATCCTTCCTGTATGCAGAGCTACAAGGATTTTCTGGAAGAAGTCTCACAATGCCTTGCGCAATGGCAATAATGTTTCTGTCTGCTAAAAATAACTTGTCTGATGCATCCTAGCATCATGCCATTCCTTTTTCACAGAAGCACCATGCTGATGCTTCACATTCATCGTTCAGTGCAGCAAGGTTTTTTTATTCCTTCAGTGCCTCCATTTCATCAGTTTATGGCCAACGTCCTTTCTGCTGATCCCCAAGTACTTGAGTTTACCGTTCCTGTTGTTATATTTCACCCTACTTCCCCCATCCCTTGACAAGGTCAAGGTCCCCTTCTTCCACTCTGAGGAACTACTTCTCTCAGCACTTGCAACCCCTTCCAACTCTGTGCTTACTCTGTATTTTGGGAGCTTGCACTTGGCTCTTCTGAAATTACCAGTGGGCTTACTAACCTGAATCTATTCCTAAGAGAGATGGTTAATATCCTTCCTGGAGCCTGGTCGTGCTTGGTTTTGATGCAGCTTGGTCAGTCTGTCCTGTATCTCCTCACCAACCTTAGCCCTTGATCTTCCCCTTTAGTAGCAGCTTCTCCCCTTAACTCTGAATTGAGTGCCTTAGTCTAAGAAAACAACAGCCTTATCTAAGTATAATTTCTGTCACCCTGTTGTTCCTGTTTCATTAGGTATCTCATCGCTCCCTGTGTCCCCCTAACCACCTTTACTGAAGGAGAGTAAAGCCTGCTTTGGGGGGTTTGTCACGTGTCTCCTCTCCCCCCACCTCCCTCCATGCAGGGTCTGCATATGCTGGGTCCCTGCTCCTCCCTGCAGGTCTGCTGCCTGACTGACAGAGCAGTTTCACCATTCACTAAAAACACCTCTGGAATAATGTTGTGTTCTACCTTACAATGTATTGATAAGGAAATCTGCTTCTGTCTTGTCAGAGGATGCCTCAGCCCTGCTATTCTGGTGCTATTGCCTGACATTCACTGGAAAATTAAAGGCTCTTGTAATTGCACAATTTCTGCTCCTTATTCTTCTCTCAGCCTTAGAGGCAGCAGAGATTATACTTAAGGCTGCGTCTGGCATGTCTGTAGCCAGCTGCCGAGAATACCTGTACAGGGCCCTTTTTACCACCCTTCCTCACACCTCCCTGGGACATATCTTATCCAAGTCACCCCTTTTATGTCATTAAAATGACCTGATTTACTAGCAGTGCTTCACAACTTCCCGCTCTCCTCCTGACCAACCGGGTGCTCCACTCCAGCTTCCACGTGTGCTGTCTCCGTGGCTCCATTCTAGGCAGCATGTTCTGCCTCCAGTAGGCGTCCCAGCACGTGCTGGGGTGCACCATCCTCTGGCTCAATTTGCCAGCATGCTGAGGTTTTGGCTTGCCTGGTGTGACCACAGCAAATAGCAGAGCTTGGGAAGAAGACCCCAGAATCAGTGGCCAAAGGCTGTCAGAAAATCTTAGAAGAACTTGTACTGGGAATGGGTGAGGGAGGTAAAAGATACAGTGTGTCTAGTTTAACCTCAGAAAATCCTGGTTAGATGACAACTGAACATTAGGAGATTACACACCTAGTATAAATGGATTTAACACCTCCCATCTTAATTCAAGGGAGACCCTCAAGTTCATCTGAAAATGCTAAGCAAGGTGAATTGAGTGTAGTTAGAAGGCTTAGTCAATAGTGAGTTACAAAGTTGTGAAACTGTGTATGGTATGAATATTGTGTACAAGCTCTGTTCCCAGGTGAACTGGTGAGTACTGGAAACTGCATTTTTCAATAGGTTGTTTTTAGAGGCAGGAATTATGTAGAAGCAGCAGAAAATATACTTTCTCTGTTACCTAGAGACAGTTGGAATTTGTCCCTGAATAACTGAAGTTCTCATTAGGTACCTGGGGGTAAAGGGATTCCTGAATACCATTTGTTGATTAGAGCAATGGTGCACAGGTTTAGAAAAGGGAAGTTTAAGAGCTCTAGCCATGCAACCCAAGAGTACAGCATGCTTGACATTGTCATTCAAATATCCTGATAAGGCTAACAAGCAAGATATCTGTAGTCCATCAACAGTCTCCTGAAGGGCACATGGGACATTTGCACAATGAAGTGGTGCAATGAAGATGTGCAGACTAGGCAACGTCTTGCCTCAGAACTTCCAAGACCTGAGGTCTCACTTAGCATATAGGCAAAGTACTTAATTGATTAAAATAAAAATAAAAAGGCACATTAATTGTATAACAGAAGACCATAACCTTGGGGGAAGCACAGGGTACAACGCATGAGAATCTCGTTCAGACTCTGCTTGGGCTTTTACAGACTTTGAAGCCTGGCTGCTGGACAGTTAGACCCCACTCTGGTCCATTTTCACCAGTGGAAAAGAGTGAGTACTACACTTTCGCGTGAGCAAAGAGACCTGCAGGATGTACGTGTTTGTGAATTGTAGCTGCCACTGGAGGAAAATGAATAAGTCAGAGTCCTCCAGATGCTGGTGGAGGCAGACTCCAGAGAAGGCAATGCTATTAATGGCCTGGATAAAAGGAATAGGTCAGAGCAGGACAGGATCTCTGGGGTGCCAATAGCAACCGGGGAAAGAGGTGGCAGCAGCCAGCATCACTTACTGCTATGGACAGCTGTTCTCCTAATCCCCATCTCTGTCAACATCTCTAAACATCTCCATGTGAGACAAGCTTGGTGAAGCAGTAACCCCTCCAAGAACCACAAGCTGGCCTCAGTTTTGTCTTCACTGCCTCTCTCTCGCGGTGCTTTGACTAGTGGCTAATTCCTCAGACCCTGGTGCTTCCCGTTTGACTATTCACTTCAGAGCCATCTATTAACAAAACATCTCTAGGTTAACAGGAGCTGAAATCCCATCTGAAACCATCAGTCACCACTTTATTATTTCACCAGTGTGCTCTTCAGCCTGCTGGAAGGCACATAACGGAGTGAGGCAAGTGCAAGGTGGACCCAAGCTTTAGCAGGAATTATACCCACCCCCGCTAAACTGCAGCTGCCTGGGAGCAGGGTGCAGGGTACTCAGTACTGAGAAAAATCATCTAATTGTGCACAGACGTGTCTGGTGACAGTAGTCTCCAGTCAGGTTCATTTTTCTTGACTGTTTTTTCCCGAAAGCTCACTGCTGGGCCCCCGAGTCCCCGTAGGTTTCCTCCTACTGGGTAAAACATGTTTTCATTAGTAATCTTCATGTTTTAGCAAGCTGCTGTTCAAAAATTATTTTGGCTGCCCTAAATGTGTTGGGTTGTAATTTTCTGTATTTTGTAATTTTGGTTTGGTTTTTTTTTATTTAACTTGGCAGAATTTGGGATTTTCTATACTTCTTCTTTGGCTGTGGCTTATACTTTTTGACTTAGGTCTTTTTACTTATAAATGCCCTCTTCGCTCAGCGTTTTCCCTGTGCCAGATTATTTTACTGTTGTTGTTAATGTATTTTGAGTGACAGCATATTTAAAACTTTAAATACAGGGTCTTAATGCCTTTGCAAACATTTTGTCCTTTCATCAGCTATTTTAAAATTCTTCTTAATTATTCTTCTGACTTGTATACTTATGCCCTTTTGAAGGCAAATGTACTCATCTCCCTTTTAAGTTACCTTGCACTGCAGTGTACTCTGCTGCTGTTTCCTTTCCTGAAGTAATACTGGATTTGAGCACATAGTGTTTGTTATGACAAAGTGACTGTTCACTGTTACATTTCAAACTCCCTCCTATGTACTACTTCTCATGACTAAATCAAGAGTTCATCCTCCACTTAGCTCCTCTGAGTGGTCATTCTGAGAACTGTTCATTTATTAGAGCTAAAAGTACAGTCTTTGCATCATTCTTTGATATGGTCTATATGGGGGTAATTAATATCTCCCATTATCATTATATTTTCTCCCCTGACAACCTCTTAAAGTCCTCCAGCTGTTTTTCATTCCACTATCCTAATAAGTGGTCAATAGTATATGCTCAGTATTACTTAGGCACGTGCCAATACATAATGGTTCTCTGGTAGTTTAAACAACATCCTAGGCTTTTTTATTATTATTATTATTATTCTCCTCTTTCTCCCCTCTCTGGAACCTGGACAAATACTGTGCTGGTAGCTTGAATTATCCTCTGTGGCTTCACATTTTGAGCTGCTGCTCTGGCAATCATCTTTCTGCTGAAACGAGACAAGATCTTAGATTGCCTTGGGTTTTGTTGTTGTTGCTTAAAAAAAAGATAAATCACATGTTCAATGTCTAGCTCTGGGCTTTGCTCCATGAAAATGTCTTCCTTCACCAGCTCTTTTTCAGTTTGCCGCATGTATATTTGTAACTGAAAAGAAAACTTTTATCACCTTGGAGAAGGGCAGAGATATTTTCTAGCTCCATGTGCTCCCTCCATCTTCTATAATGGCAAAAAAAGTATGTTATGGTCATTGCTGGTTAAGGTCAGCTTACCCCATATTAAGTTTTTCATACCCATACTAGAGTTCTTCTGGGGTGATGGGTGTGGTATGGTAACCATCCCCCAAACCCCTCAGTCTCTATTCAGAAACTGCCACTACATTTGCCACTTGTCACTTCTTGATTACCGAGGCCAGCTTAAGCAGCAGGTTGTACACTACAACAAATATTTCAGTGGTTTCATACCTGAAAGGCTTTAAAGTTCTCGGGCAAGTGCTGTCACAATTAGTCACTTGTCACTAAGCCTCCAGCACCATTCTCACACCTTTGTGGTGACCACAAATACATTTAACATCAAGCATAGTTCTGAATATGGCTGTCAGTGTAGAATAGCAAGGTCTAAAGCCATTCTTGAGCACTCTTTTTACTGGTGCAGCATATCAGGCTGGCAGCTGTTTCATGTCAACTGGGGACACTGCACCTGTCAGGCTGCTGGTGTGGGAAGCTTGTAAGGTGCAGTTGCTTGTTCCCCTTGCTTCTCCCCAGGAAACACCAAGCCAGTGCTACCCACACACTTGGTTAACATTTTGTTGTTCCCTCTTTTTGTAGCATTTATTATTTTGGCCAATTTCCTTAATAAATTAGCACCTGCAAGACTGTTATCTGCTAATCACCCTGCTAAGAGCTTTGGAACTGTACTGAGATTGTAACCATTCTTGCAAATTCGGCTGACTCAGACCAAACATGATTAAGTTCCTGCAAATTTCCTGACAGTCAACAGTGTCTTTGATGAAAGCGGTTGACCCTCTCCCCTTGAGTGGGGGAAAAGCAGCACCGGGTGTTTATCTGCTCCTGTAGCTGCAGAATGGCTCACCCATCACACAGCTGTGGCCAGCTGTGCTGCATCATGTGCATGTGCATGTCCCGCAGAGCAGGTATGCTCGGTATGTGTAAGGGACGGTGGCACTGGAGCAAAGAATGCAGAGCTGAACCAAGCCTGCTTTTCTCTGGGTTGTGGTTGGTACCAGATGCAGCCCCAGCAGCAACATGAGGAAAAGACATCGTGAAATCCATGCTTTGCTTTGCTAAAGGCAGTTGAAAAACCCTCTGGACACATCCAGGGTGGAAAAATACTCAGTGTTGTATTCAGAAGCAACTCTTATCTTAAGGGGTTTGTATGTGTTTATTTTGATTTGGAGGGCATCTGTGTGTAAATGAAGGGCTTTATCTATTACCTCCCTATCATATTTGCAGCAGGCATCTCAGCTTTTCCAGCTCTATCCTGATTTCAGGCGAATGTTTCCTCATCCCCTCAAAACAGTAACAAGTTTGACCTGGTGTTCACCTTGCTGCACGCACCCTTCCTTTATTACAAAGGTGATCTTTTCTAGTCCATTTATTCAACCCTCCAGCTTTCCTGTTCCTTTAATGGGGATAAGCTCCCTGCTGTAAACCCCAGATTACTCTTGTTCACCTTCCAAATCTATTGCTCTCTATTTACATTAATATTACAACTACTATTGTCTTGTGCACTGAAATCCATCCTAAATTTACTGAACATCTCTCTTGCTTTCAGGCTGGTAGTCTGCCTGTCTCTAGTGAAGCTACTACTGCACATGAGGGCAAAACCCTCTGAAGAAGGATTCTAATTGCTGCCCTCTTCATCCATCCAGTGCGCACTCCTCAGTGGTTTGCAGGCTGCTGCCCAGCAGTGTCAATCACAGTGTTTCCCTTCCCGCTGTCTGTGGATCAGGGTGTGCTTTGCTCAGTGCTGTCCTCAGCTCAACAGCCTCACCTCTTGCAGGATGTACAGGTGTACCCATAGCGTCAAAATGCATCTCATAAGCTTTGCTTGGATGGGGTGATCTTTGGGAGTGACTTTTGCTGCACAGCTAATGCTGAATGCCTTGCCAAAGCTCAATTTTATGTCTCTTCCCATTGACTAGAGTGGAGTTTCCAAACTGCAGCATTGTCTCCTTAGCCTGTGGTGGTCTCCTCTATGATGTCACTTTCTTTTTCTTAATTCCAGGAAAGAAGAACAAAATTCCTTGGGTTTTATTTTGGTGTAGGACAGAGTACACACATTTGTGTGAGATTCTCCCTGAAACAGGTCTGAGACAAGCACCTGAACTTGGCTTGCATTATTTTAGCTTTGTAATCCAAAATTTGCTGCAGGGAACAATCCTGTCTTGGTGAGAAAACTGAAAAGATAGTATCTCTCTTTTGTCACAGTAAATCTTTTAACAAAGGGAATATATTGAAATTAAGCCACGTTCCTCAGAAGAAGGCATGTTTCTCCTCAGCCTTCAGTAAGATCTCATTTATTGAGCTACCTGATGGGGGACAGTCTGTGTTTGGTTCTGCTTGGCTGGGGTGTCTCCAGAGGACTGGGTCACCAGCCCCTTCATTTAAAAGCTCATAGCACATGGATAGAAGCAGAATTTGTGTGACCTGGTAAATAATACTTTGCTGATGACTGGCAGACAGTTACAAAAATTGAATTTGTGCCCTTTTTCCCACTTGCCTTTGTTCATACTAGTGGTTCAATGCTGCCTCCCTGAGACTGAGGTACCCCCCATTTCCTCCAGACAGATTTCTTTCTTACCTTTCCCTGCTTCCCACACCACCTCGCCACAACAGGAGCTCTGCCTAATCTGGGCTCTCCCTGGAGCAGGTGAGGTGCTACCCTAGGGAAGAGTCCCATCCTCCTTATCTGGGGCCCACAACAAAGGCTGCCTGAACCTGGGCAAGCTGCAACACATCCACATGCTCTTTTGTACCCTGTCTCTGAAGGGACCCATTACTGACCTGTAGTTCCACCTGCACTTGGCAGTGTGCTGCTGCCTGTAGCAGTTCTGCAGAAGAGTGTTTTGCTGGCATATCCATTTAAGAAAGAGGATAGTTCAAGGCTGCCTGTGCAAGTCTCACTTCACTGCAGCTGGCCCCTTTTGTTCAGGTATCTGTTGTGCTGATGGAGAAGGTACCACTTGGAGAATGGGGTTCCCTCAAGCACGAACCACAGAGGAACCAGTCTCTCGCATATTGGTGATTCACAGTCTTCCCTTCTCTCCTTTCTGTGTGTTCATGCTGCGGGACCAGGGAGGCAGGTAGCTTAGGGGGTGAGGAAGTACATGCTGCTTCCACTCAATCCCATAAAGACCCCATGATTCAATGGGACATTTTTTATTCCCACTACTCCCCTGCCTCTAGCATCTCTGGGGCTATAACAAGACCGGGGGTGGTGCAAGACTGGGTGAGAAGACAAGGGTCTGCTCTAATGTCTTTCTGAGTATTTGCTGTTCATATGGCAAAACGGATGTTGGAGAGACTTGCTGTAGAATCTGCCTTGGAAGTCTTACCTCCAAGATGCCAGGCCCTGCTCAGTGTTAAGTGAAATTGTCTGTAGCTCATTAACATCAAAGTGTTTTCTCCACTGGTCTGGGCAGCTCAGTAGTAACCAGCAGATGAACCAGAGACCAGCTACGCTCTCCACTAAGCTTCTCCTGCAAACAATTAACATCAAAGAGGAGAGACTGGAACAGGGGGAAAACAGAAAACAAGCTCCCACTGCAGCAAGTCTCAAGGCTGGTGGGGGAAGCAGGGGGAGAATGATGCTCTGTCCCAGCTAGAGAGTTTGTCCTGAGATGTTTGCAGGAGTGAGCGGGGTAATGGCTGCTGGGGCCTGCTGACAGTGTTGGCCAAGAAAATGGTGGATCCCTTTTGGTTTGAACAAAACTGTCTGACAGTGTTGGTGACAGCATGGTACAAGCTCCAGTGTTAACAGACCTGCCTGGTCCAGCTAAATTCTGGGATTAAGTCAAATCTGCCATTGACTTGGTATGTTTGTGATTTCTTACCCAGCTGTTGCTCTTGATGGGCATCCTGAGGTCAGTCCCACTGTCCTTTACACCCTTTTTATCCACCCCTCTGACCACAAAAGCTTTGATTAGCAATTCCAGATGTTGCTGCCCTTTTTTTAAGTGGACCTCGACCCTCTGTTTGCCATTCCCCATAGGATGCCTGTGGAATTGAACCATTTTTTAGATTACAAGATTGCTCCCTTCCTCTAGACCTCAAAGGCTTTCTCCTGTTTTATGTACTGGTTCATGCTTTCTTCATCCTCTTTGCTTTGGTGGTGATAAGAAATCCAAACGGTCGGTATTTGTCATGCAAACAACCTGTGATTAACCCTGTGGGGGCAGCAGGGTTTGTAAAATTAATGAATTCTTTTATGTGTCCTAGTCAGAGATCAGAAGTGTTTTGGTAGGTGCCACACCGGCACTGAATAGAAGCGTGAGGCTATCTCGGAGAGTTTGCTATTGAAACATCAGTCTAGGAACTGAGGAATGAAAAAAAAAGAGGAACAAAACTGGAAATCTCTCTAATAGGATCTGGGGGTCAAGATTAGAGATAGTATAACCACAGCGAGATGTGCCAGCCAGTGCACACTTCCTTAGATGGTAGAGCTGCAGGGCACAACCAGAACAGCTGAAGCTACCAAGACTCATGAGTCAAAGCTGTAGGATATGACTTTCAGAGAAGGTACTTTCTCCAGAGGGCAGGCACGCTTTGTGGAAAAGCATGCCTAATCCTGTTCTTTCTTGCTCAAGAAAAAGTATGTTCAAACCCAACCAGATGCACTGATGGACATCTGATACCACCTAAGCAACAGTCAAACTGCCACAGAAGGAGGTACTATGCAAATTTTTCTTGTTCACCCTAGAAAAAGAGATGGGCCATGTGGGGACTGCACACAGAACCGTTTTAGGTGAAGGCCAGGGAGAAAAGTGCTTAAAAGGGCACTTCAGCACTGCCTGGGTCTAAGTGGATTGGGAACAGAGGCCACTGGTTAGGAGCAGGTCTTCAGCCACCAGGGAAGGGAAATGTAGGGAGGGCCCCTAAAAGTAGCTAGTGGTAGCAAGAAACCAAACTTGTTCTGAGATTTTAAGACTGACATCGTATGACCTAGTTGCCTGTCACAGCAGGGATGCAAAATGAGCGAAGAAGGAACAAGGAGATAGTAACAGCTTGACTGCCAGTAGCCATGCTGCCAGCAAGCTCACCGCCATCAAATTTGTTGTATGACCATCAGAGAAAGAGAAGAATCTTTCAAGGAAGAATTTGTAGGAAGGCTCTCATGAAGACCACAGTAGGCCGGCACTAGTCCTGAGATGATGAGACGCAAGATCAGCAACCATGAGCCTCTCCAGCAGCTTGTCCACCCACTGCTCTAGCTGCCATCCTGGCTGCAGACAGAAGTTCCCTGCTGGAGCCTAGAGCATTCATATCATAATCCTTTTCTTTAGTTCATCTGCCTCTCAGGGAAGAAGTACTTCTTCTGTGGTTAGTACAGTGCATAATGGAGTTCAGAACTGGCTCTACCAAGAGGCATGTCTGGACTTTGAGTGGAAGAAAGCTTCCCCACTGCCACCACAAGGACTGAGGTTCTTTGGTCATTAAACCTGTTGTTCCACTCATGAAAACAAGCTTCACACTGACTTCTTCACAAGGAAGCTGCATATTGAAATGGGCTTTTTCCTCTTGCTACCTGCTCTGGGATAGCAGTTAGAAACCATCCTCTGACTTCCTCCATTAGGGTAGTAAGAGCCAATTAATATTCTGTCCTTATGCTACCACTGACTGGGCTTAAGATAGCTCTGTCCCTTCCTTGAAACCTACACCCTTTCACCGCTGGAGCTTCTCCAGTACACTGGCAGAGTTTTGCTTTCACTTCTGTTTTGCTTTCCTTTTGCTGGACTAGCCAAACTGAGCTGTCCTGGTTTCCTTTTGTAGGATAGGCTCATTGATCTCCTACCTCCATGCACCAAAAGCCTGCTCTGTGCCCCTTGGAATTCACTTTGAATAGGACAACTGCCTAATCGTGGCTGTGACTGCACCTGAGCAGCAGCTTAAACACTTGTGGATCTCGGCAGGAAATATCTTATCTGGGACATCCTACTGCCACATCTGCCTGGCGACAGCTTTGACCTCTCCACCTTTCAAGCTCCCTGACTGGGTGCGGCTTGGCAAGGTGAGGAAAATGGCTCTGGTGGCTGGGGGGGGAATAAAGGTCTTTGTCCCTGGCCTTGCAGCAAAGTTTGCGGTAAGACATTTCACCTTTCCAAACTCATCTTCTGAGCTTGACGAGAGCTGGCGCCGGCACCAGGCAGTACTGTGCCGTCCCTTGCCAATGGGTACACTGTCTGCTCTGGAGATGGGGTCACTGCATCATCAGTCCCCTTATGGCGTCCGAGCTCGCGCTGGAAGGGAGGTCTTTGTTCTGGTGGTGTCAGGCCGAAGGGGAAACGGACACCGCTAAACGGCGAGGTTATTGAGTCAGGGACGGTCCCAGGGGGAAGCCTCTCTGCCACTGCGGTGTCTTTCCTTGTGCCCGCG